>CM031240.1:940557433-941049049 GCA_018340775.1 Taxus wallichiana var. yunnanensis | reverse complement strand
GTTGTACTTTACGTTCGGTTACGTATTGCTTATTCATATAGCGGTAACCACATTACATCCATGGAGCCATTACGGAATGTCACAAAGAAATAGATTGCGAGTAATGTAATTACTGACTAGACTAATGTAGGCTAGGCTATCCCGAAAAAAAATTATGATCCCCATACCCGTTATCCACTAATAGAGTTCTTGCAATGTTTATACAGAGCTCCAGCCTCTTTCTAGTTCCTTCTTTGTTTACTCTATAGGTGCTTGTATTTATAGCCTTTACCCAGGATGCCAAGCCTATCAGATCGATACAGTATGTTTTCCTCAGTATGCGGCATCCTCTCCACGTATCACGAGGATTTCAGGTTTTCACTATGATGTGCTTCTAGAAGCTTCTACCGCGGTAGGCATGCTCCTTCCCTATGTGTAACATAACATCGGCCAACACCTTATCAACTCAACATATGTAGTCAAGTTATGATTTTCACATGTTCTATCCCGAATGTCAATTGGCTAAGTCTCGAACCCTTGGTTTTGTCCATGTGCGTATCATGCATGCCACAGGATTCCTTAAACCCTTTTCTTAAACCCTACCCTATGTGATTTTTCCTTGCATGCCTCTCTCCAACTAGGACCTATGCACATACGTGCCTTTTGTACTTTGCCAACATTCTAGGAGCCCAACGTCACCCCAGACTATACCTATTCTCCATCCATGTGAACACTTCTCTAGTGAAAGAAATTATACAAAAATCTTATGCCTTAGAACAAGAATAAGGGGATGAAAGAATGGAGAAGTAAGAAAGAGATAGGAGAGTGAAGGAATCAACGCTGTAACGAAGCTAGGAAAATCCTTTTGCAAGTTGGCCTCCAACTTGTTCTAGAGTGATTGACTTCTTCACACTCTACGAAAGAGGTCACGACTAAGAGCTGCTCACCTCCCAAAATTTAGTCCATCTCCTTGCACACTCATGGTATAAGTGATTATCTCCAGACTCATTGCCTATATCCTCTAGCATGTCCATTCTTCATGTAATACATGGATATAGTTCCTTCAAATTAGGTTTTTGATTGAACCCCTTAAGGTTTTCAATGGCTTGATTTCCTCTCCACGACCTTAGCAAGGATTTTATCCTTTCTACCCTATTTCCTTTGTTATTCTCCTAGAACTCCTTGAGTTCTACTTCACACGAGTGGTGACCAAAGGTGCTGTGACTTTGTTTCTATCCACACAATTATTGTACATGGCCTCATCCATCCGGAGAAGTAGCCCTTATATCAGCAAGAACCTTGTTGTATTCTGATAATGAGTGCTTCTGATCTTCAGCTTATCCTCTTTCTCTAAGCACACAACAAATTATTTTGTATTTTACTCAAGGCTAGTGGTTATCTTTCATGGTGAGGACCCTTGTTAAATCCTCGAAAGGAATCCCAAGGTAGATCCATATTTCACGTTGCAGGTGATGTTAGGTCAGGATGTTTTAATACTATATATGGCCTCATTGATGGATTGCACCTTCTTGTGAATAACGCATGCCTTAGCCTTTTCATCCTTCAATTCACCATGCCTTGCTTTGGGTGTTAATCCAATGTCTCCTAAGCTTAGCTCCTTTTTCATTGCAACTAGCTCTTCCTCTTTCTTATTTATCTCCCCTTCCAAATCTGCGTCAAATCATTCCACCCAAAAGTCTAGCTTTGATCTCAACATAGATGAAACTTTGTTGAGCACATTGCATAGTTGTTCATCCCGAGAGCTATTGGGTATCCACCACTAGGTTGTCTTATCTTGGTCCTAGTAATGTTATTATCACCATGTGGCTTACCTCGAACTCTGGCTCATCAAGGTGGGACTCTATTTCCCATGAGAGCATATTCCTTGTCCATGGATATGTGGCCTCCACTACAATCAAAAGATGACATTACTATAAGCTCCTTTGCAGGAATAGTTCTTTTAAACGTACACATGAAACACTTTCTTGGGGTCATCAGTATAACCCATCTACGGCCTCTCCCCCTCTACATGCCTTCCTCCATATGCACATCGTTAGGTATACTTACAATCAAAATGGGGCCTCTAGTGCTGTCATGTATTCCTTTTATGCGCTCTCCTCCTTCTCCTTGTATCAAGGCTAGGCTCAACGTTGTGTTCGATTTTTCCTCCACCATGGTCTCAATGTTTCTTGGTCTCTTCTTCTCTTCTACCACCTTGGTTTCTATTCTGCGTAGAGCTTGGAGACTCTTTCTTCTACGCACTAGCTTCTCACTTTTACCCATGTCATTGGTGCCTCCTCCTACAGCTATCCTTGCCTTTGTAGATGCGAAAAGGACCACTTTTCTTCTTCTCTGCCTTCCTCCTCTGACATCATGCAGATTGAAGATGGGTGGCCCTCAATCTTTCTGGGTTATCTTCCCCCACTTACTTATTCTCCACTCTCATCCTCTTAAGCTTTCATATTTTCTCCTATGCACTTGTCTAAATTCTCACTATCTTAGAGATGGCTATCTTCTTACGCCTCATCTGCTTCTTCACAACCAGTGAGTTCTAGTGAAGGTAACTCCATTTATTCCTCTCTTGATGACTCCTTATGCGATGGTTTTGTGGATCTAAGTCTTCTCTTTTACTATGAGGCATCTTATTACGCGATGTGCACACTAGTTCTAGCACTTGTCTTGGGAGACCTATTGCACAATGTCTCCACCACACTTTGTATTTTATTTTCTAGATCTTTTTCCTCCCACGTTTGGGCATGGTCTCTTCACCACTAGTTGGATCCTAAGGTATAGATACCTCATTCTCTAGATATGTGCCCTTCTCGGACATGGATCCTATGCGGATGTAAATACGTGTAGCACCATGGATCATACATGATGGGAAGAGTCACGTACCTTTTCATTTTGAACTTCATGCTATGCACATGTCTTACTCCACATATGTACGCACACATCTTAGGGTAGACCAACTGTTTGTGAATTTCCATGTGGTCTGGTCTAGATTACCGGGGGTCAACCTTAAACTTCTTGGACACCCTAAACTGTTTACTCCCACTTGGAAGTATTGAGATGTGAAGGAAAGGGGAGCTTGCACCATGGGCTCTATGTCTCATCTAATAATTTGAATCTACCCGATAGGCAAATCTGCTGGTACGCATGACAAATTCTGCTTCTCCACTAATGGTTTCTTTGGCAGTTTTCATGAAATTCTACATTCCTGCACTTACCTTAGAACAGCGTTCCTTAGGCACATATACCATTTTCCAAGTGCTCCTTATACTGATTGTCATGATGTCACAAACATATTTTTCAAATCTTTTTGTGGGTGAGGGTCTTCGGCGGGTATCCCACATAGAACTTATCTACGTGCATCTAGTACCTCGATCTCTAAAAACACAATGGTTAATAGAACATTGCCAAAAAGGATCCTATCACCTTCCTTTACAGTGTGATCAATCATCATATGATGAATGTGGATAAGATAAGTGTAGATGGTGCCCTCTAAAATTTTCCTACAAAACATTGACCATGAAACTTATTAATCTAGGTCCATCTCTCTCACGGCTGTTGAACTTTGACACCGGTGCCTGAGTCATCCTCATTCTTTGGATCCTTAATGTCTATGACATCATAATACCTTGACCCCTTCTTATATGAATAAACAGTGATAGTTTCCTTAATCACTTCTTTATCGGTCCAAGTCATCCTCCAAACCATCTCCTTTGCAGATGAGACCTGCAAAATGTGAAATGAGTTTGAGGGTTATGTGCATCTTGCACCTACGAAGTGGAAGTAGTCCTCATGCACACTCAACATCATCCATTGATATAAGCGCTCAGGTTTCCCAAGTAGGAGCAACTCAAAAGAGTTCTAATAACCTTTCCTTATCCAGACCACCTTCACATCATCATTATAAATGGAAAACCCTTTAGTGTCCTTTTTTTTGTTAGCACACTACCTCCAGCATCATCTCCTTCTTGATTTTCTTGTCGATGATTGTAGTCATTCACGAAATGTTCCTCGGATGGGACTCCCACTCCTTCCTCAACAACACTCCCATCTAGGTACTACATTTCTACATACCACTCTTCATTGGAACTAGTGATGGAAACAGTTTCTTTTTCCCTTTCCCTTTCCTTCTATTTCTTTGGTGAGATGGTTTTATTTCTTTGGTACCATTATACTTGTCAGGGTAAAAATTAAATCTCCTCCTTGCTTTTTCTACTCTCTCTGCTCAATCTAAGGCTCAAACTCTGCGAAGAGTTATCTCCACCTCATGCCTAGCAACCTTCAAACCCTAACAGGAAAATCCTTCCCAAAGATGATGTACTCTAAAAAAGAACTCTTCCACACACCACTTGTACTTCTTTCCACTCTAGTTTGTAGATCCAACCTAGTATATGCATGCACTTCAGATCTCTTATGATTATTTTCCTTCACACAAATCTCTTTGGATTCCCTAGTTCAAAGGTGTAAAAAGCTCTTTACTTTTAATCTGGGATAAAATAATGATTCCTCGACCTCATAATTATAGATTTTTTCCTTTCCGGTAATGCTTAAGTGCTATTCACTACCTACTAATGTATTTACATTAAATTCAGATTTTTCCACTAACATGGACCTTAAGTACCCTTAGCCATGTGCCCAATCTGTGTGGAAAAACTCCTTTTTAACCTTTTGGCACACAAAATCCTTACTAATAGGAAGACTCTTACATGCTCATGTGTAACTTGGCTTTGAAAGGAACCTCTTCTATCCCTTTACCTACTTTTTCCCTTGCCTATCTCATGTTGTTCTTGTGCTTTTCCCTTCTTTATGTGCGTAAGATCTGATAAAGCCTTATCCTGACACCAACCATTCTCATCAATCATTTCACCTCGTTCTTATATTTTCAATAGGATATTTAAATTTTTCATTTACAAACTTCCTACATTTAACCATGCATCCTTCACTTACTCCACCCCATACTAAAATAAATATGCAATCTACGTGCACTGCACAACATTTTGAAAATAATGTAAGTGATTACCACTGCAGAAAAGTTTCCTGGTACGCAAAAACAAAACAAAGAAAGGAAACACTAGAAAATAAAATGCATAAAGGGAAATTCTAAGCTAACTAGAAATATTACCTTATTTACAAAAACCCCAGAAGAGATTATTTATAGTAGGGCTTTGACTACTCCCATTGAAGTGGCGGGTAACTTTCATCCCATCCGAGTGCTTATATGGCGGCACATGCGCTTGAAATCAAGGATGTGTGAGATGATGTGTTGATTAGAGAGAACTTGACATAAAGCACCACGAAGAAGTTTATGCGAGAAAGAATGTCATATTCAAATCAAACTTAACTTGGATAGGGAGAACACGTGCGTGAGTAGAAGTTCATCTTTTAGGACTTAGCTTTTTCACTCATGAAGGTCTACTTTTTAGAGATGGCGTGCGAGCACAAAAAAAATTAGTGGCCACATATTGGCATGCCACACATTGGATATTTTTGAAGGATCTTACACAAGTGCTTTATATGGACATAGAGGTGATAGATCCTCTTGACTGTTAGTTATCTATCAATACTCTATTTTGCACTATACTTGTAGCTATTTTTATGATCATTAAGCATATTAATAACATGGGACCTATTTTTTGGAATGGATAAACGGTGAAGGGAAATTACCCACCTTATATATATGTAGTAGACTACATAGTAGATATAAATATATGATGGTGAATATGTATACATAGGGAGATTATGCTTTAGCTAAATCTAGTTGTGTAAATGCTACTATTATTGTGTACTTGGCTTATGTATACTTATTGCATTTAATATAATGGAGGATATTAGCTGAATTTGAGTGTTATTCTTGTGTGTAATTAGATATTACATGTGCATCTGATTCCATCATGATTATTTTTTAAATTTAGTCTTCCTTAGATCTAGAATTTATGTGCACTATGAATGAATGTATTAGTTTTGGATCTATAACCCCTTTAAGTCTTCATCATGTAACATCCTACAAGAGTAACTACTAAGAACACCTAGTACCTTTGCATGCTCTGAATGAGCTCTTAGTCTAAGAGAGTGATGTGCCAGCATGTCTAGGGAGTCTTATTGGGCTTGTTACCACTAAATTCCTAAAGCTGCATCATATGTTATGTTTCTGGACCTTTTTTAGTTTTTTCTAAGGTTGGTTTGTGATGAATATGTATTAGTTAACTCTAGAAAGTGTTGAGGAGTGGATAAATATGGAGGAAGAATACAACATGTCGGTTCAAGTGGTTTGTGTTTAATGCATTCGTGTGGGTGGAGACATAATTATTGATAGTTTATAGGAAATCTTTTCACTATCTTTCTAGTATAATTTATCTAGTGGTTGATTGCTTATGCATCTAAGTGAAATTGGGAAAGTGATTAGTGCACTTGTATGGACAGAAGAAGAATTCGGGGCCTTTATGATGCTGATTTGCTTTAGAATCGAGTAGTGGTTAAGTTGTCTTGAATAGTTATATCTTGGAATACTCAATTTCCATATTATCTGATTCCAATAGATGAATTATAATTTTTATGATATCCAAGGGAACTTACCTCAAGAGAATTCCACTAGAAATCAAGATCACGATGGTAACTTTGAATCTAGAGAGTAAAATCGATGGCTAGAGGAGGGCCCCTCATGTATGGGGAAGGAGCGAGGTTTAGTGAAAGATGGCTTGACTTAATGGTGCCTGGCAATGCTGAGTGGGAAGAAAAGGAAAATTAAAATAATGAGGCATTGTGAGGAGATAGAGAAGTAATGTGATGTTCAATAGATGATGGAGTTTGGCTTTCACAATTTGATAAGCATTATGGCGACTCTTTGAAGGATTTGGATCTCATAGGGAGACCTCATGCGGCAAGAGCATCAGGGAAATTTTGTAGGCCCTGAGAAAGCATTATGACCCTAAACCCTCCTCGACATTCACGAGGAAGCACACTATGAGACCTAATATCATTGGGCGCATTATGAACCTACCTGATAACCTAGTCTCTCATCCAAACTTGGTTAGTTCATCAGAATCTAGTACGAAAAGTAATCAACAAGTGAGTTTGGGAAGTAGAGAGAAAGTACATCAATGGTAAGAATGGATGAATTCATTATTATTTGGAGTGCGTTTTTTAGGCTTTTACAAGTCATCTAAGCCCATAATACTGGCGATACCTTTGTCATCCAATCTTGTCTTCCGTGTATCATTCGGTATTTACTATTGTAGGACTTGGTTATTTTGTTAGTACGCTTCTGCTATTCCTTTCTAACTGGGTGGAAGATTAGGGATAGTATTGTGATGAGTTCACCATGAACTACATTTGGGATTCAGGTCTCATTTGGTCTCAGTGTGCCTATTGCGGTTATACTCATGGAATCATACCTCGGAGGTTATGTTCTCCCATGGGAATCTTGTCATTCATGACCTCGGAATATTTACATGGAGATATCTCTTCTCTCCCAGTATAGAGGAATAGAAGATGATGTTGAACATGTGCACATGTGTTAAATACTATGGTGTAAAAGGGATCCTTTAGAGTGAAAGGAAAGCTAATTTTCCCACATCTGCAAAAGGTTTCACACAAGCTGGTATACATGAGTGTTTGACCACGATCAAACTTGCATTGATTATTAACATTGAAGGATGCATTCTTGAAGAGTTCTATAATCAAAATTTGAGTAGAAGAGTATAAGCACACTCAAAGATATCAAGAATACTATTGAGGTGTGGTGGCATCAGTATGATAATGCCCATTTTAAAACATTTCTATCTAAGATTTCCTATGATATTCCATGGCAACATGCTCATGGTTTGTTGGAATTGATCACACCTATGAAGGACTTAGATTACACCCAACTTTATAAGAACCTCCACAATAAGATATATCACGTGTCCACGAGGCATTGGAGGAAGCCTTACATGTTGAGGTAGTTCTAGTATTGACATTGGCATTAGCCCATTCTTAGAGGCACAAATTACATTCTATGGAAAATTAGTTAGAGAAATTATTTCGGTGAATTCAGCCCATAAAATGCGCTCAAAGATTTGGTGTAGCACCCACTTGTGAAGTGGAGGGGGACACACCAAGGATAATTGTTCTCATAGGTTCATATGTTCATTACTATTAATTGTGAGATCTCATCAATCACTAAGCCCTATTTGAATCATGATGCTAGCCATTGAAAATGCTTTGCTATAATGTGTGATAAGAAAGAATGTATCTTGCTATTGTAAAAATTTCCAATCCACGACCTAATGATGATGAATATTTTAACTGATTGGTCGAGATCCATGCTCAATAGACATTTCGGGTATGATAGGATGGCATGTGATTTTCTTGAATGAGGTGTGTTCCCTTGATTGTTGAAAATCATGCTTGTTATGGATAAATTATTTCTGCTCTTGGATTCTTTAGAACATGGAATGATGATATGGCTTGCAAGAATCCATTTTCACTTCTTATTGATAAGCTACAATCTGATTTTGAGAGTTGCAAACTTATCTCTTTTACTTGACTCATCCTTGGATCAATTTCAGTGATCCAAGGAATGTTTTAAATCTTCTTAATGGACTGAATGGTAAATTGACATTCATTAGTTTGAGAGACATAGCGGACTGAACTTTGTATGTTACAAATTCTTTGGTCTTGAGTGAACGTGTCTTCATTTGGTTGTATGTTTGCTTGGGTCTTTGGGATTGATCTCTGCAGGACATTAAAGGTGTAAAAAAAATAGTCTACTTCATGACTATGAAGGGGATCAGAATCCTAAAACTAAAGGACTATCCTAATGGTATCCTAAACTAGGTAAGAGCACCTACTTCCTAGCTACGTCTATTTAATTGGGTTATAATCTAACCTAAGCTTCTTATTCTATTTTGTTGGGGGGTGACCTAACCTAAGCTCTTGTGCTAAATGAATAAGGGAGGGGGAGATTACTATAGTAATGCTTAGACTATATTAACCTAATGCCTAATACTAATGGTTGTGAATTTAATCTAACCTAAGGTGGAAACTACCTATGGAAATGTTTTAAGACCTAAGGTGATTTATTGTTAGACTAACCTAAGTCTTGGGAAATCTAGCCTAAACTATTTAAAAGGAACCTAAGGGTCACATGGCACTAAGGCGATGGTTCCAATGGATTTAAGTGATTTGATTGGGTTTAATGCATGAGGTACTACCAGTTTTGGAAAAGGCTAGTTAACTCTAGTGGAGGCTTACGTGGAGGCTTCACTAAATATGGAATTGCATGTTAACTTGGAAATGGCATTCGCCAGTTTTGGGAGGCGGTGGCAAGGAGAGATAAGTGGGAAATTTGGGAGTTATGGCATTAATGGATCTTGGTTTTTGTGTGCAAACCATCTTGGAAACAAGGAGATGGATTTGTGAGAGGTTGTTTGGTTTTGCATGTCTCACAATTTTTCTCTACATGGAGCTATCTGGTTCTTTGAACCAACAGTTTGACTTCTTCTTCTTCTTGGCTATTTTTGGTTTCTCTGGTCTATTTTCAATCAAGGGAATGTATATGAGGCATTGGAAGAAAATTTGTTTGGTTGTTGATCTGTCATGGAGAAGAAAAAGAGTTGGAAGCTTGGCTAGAAGTCTCCTTCAAATTGTAGAGGCACTATCAGGCATGATAGGCCTACCCATTAAGATTTCTTGCTTTCTTCTAAGTGATTCATTAAAACAACTCTTCTCTCATGAGATAATTGTTTGTTTGATTTGTCTAGTTATTTACTTGCATGTTTTTATGAATCTCTGTGGTTTTTGGAATGTAAATCCATTGTTGTAATGATAGTTTTTGGGAAACTTTCTCTGTGCTAGTTTAATGGTGACATGCATGCAAAACTTGTATTTGAAGCTTTGTATTTCATTCTAAACTTGTTTTGCAAGGCTGGTGTTGTTATGTTTCTTTGAACTAGGCATTAGTTTCTTTTGTTGGTCTTACGAACTTTTATGGAGTCTTAGGTTTCATTCTAAACTATTATTTGAGCATTCATGTTGTTCATGAAACTTGTATGGGAGCTTTGTGTTATGTTATGAGCTTGTATTTGAGCTTTGTGTTTGATTGTAGTCTTGTGTTTTGTTTGAGCCTGGTATGAAGTTTGTTTTTTGAACTCTTGTTCGAAGCTTCGTGATCAACATTGTACTAGTATTCCATTCTTGCATGTTTTGAACTTGTGTTGGAATCGATGTGTTTGATTCTATGTACTTGTATTATGAGCTGGAGTTTTTTCGTATTAAGGATTTGAAAAGCTTTAAACTCATTTATGGATTGTCTGCTCGAAAGGTTCTTGAGAGATTTGTTTTGGTTTGAAGTAGACCAGGTAATCTCTTTTTGAGATCTCCTCTGTGTAGCTTCTTGAGTGGGAATGGTTGTAATACTTCTATCTTTTAGACTATACCACATTCTTGAACTTGATAGGGCATGTGAATACAAAAGTATATCCTTTCCTTCTCTCTCCCTGAGAAATCCCATGTCTTGTTGAAGGCTTGACTTGACTATTTTGTTGAAGGATTATTAGACTATAACTTTGTACCTTGTTGTGGGTTTGGTTTGATTTAGAGTTCTTTGGAATGGTCGTTAACAGTTTAAGAGGTTTATGGAAATATAGTATGCATTTTCCTTCTTGTGAACAATGTTGAAATGAATACCTTCTTGTCACAAGATTTTTAGATGGAACTCAAGAGTCTTGTGGTGATTCTTGTTTCAGTCGAGTTGGAAGTAAGATTGGAACATCTCTTGACTTAAACATTGTTGGGTTTTCTTACTCTCTTCAGATCTTCTTAATTGATTTCTTGGGTTTTATTAGAAAGTTGAATTTAAAACCTAGTATACTGAATTTTGTATGGAAGGATACATTATCTCTGTTCAGAATGCTTTGTATTATTGTTCTTATTTGGGATCACAAACTATTTACTCTATTGCATTAAGTTGTTGAAGCCTTGTAATGGGATTTCAGTCTTTTGAGTTCATGAGTTGTATTGAACCTTGTATATCTTACACTGTTTGTGGATTTCTATTCCTTGTTGGATTCATTGAATGAATCTCTGGGTTTAAAAGAGAAATGAATATGTTCTCTTGGGGACAATATATTGTTTTAGGACTGTACTGTGTACTTCATTATGAGAATTGAATTTGAACTTGTGCTTGATGAATGGAAATAGGTAAACTAGTTTGTTAGATTTGTAATGGAAAATTAGAAGTGTGCTTTCTTTAACTATGTGCATTTGGTTTTGTGTTCTCTTTTGGGAACTAGTTAAAGAATTTCTAAGTTGAAATAGAAATGGGAATTCATTTCATAGTATAAATGAAATGAATTATGGATTGGACCTTTTCCAATGGAGATCCCTTCTTACTGTTATTTGGATGAGTTCATTTGATTGAACTTCTCTGTATTCGATTCTCCTCTGAGATGGAAATTTCTTGTGGAATGTTTAGTCTACTTTGCTTAAGTCATTTGTTGTAATGTTTTGTAAAGAGATTAGCTGAGTCGGTATGTTGGAAAGAAAATAATATCATGCTTAGACCGATTATTTTGCTTGATTGAGTCATACTCCATTTGGATTGATATTGGAAGGTTGTCTCTTTTGCACTCTTTTTATTATGAACCCTTCTTGGATGGACTGGATAAGAGATTAACTCTGTGTGAGTCTAGCTTGGGTTGTGGAACGTTTGGTTTCAGATCTTTGAATTATATCTTCTAACATGTGGAGTTAGTTTAGACTTGCAGGAGGACTATTTGACTCTCTACCCCTACTTGGATTGATTTGGGATTCTTGTTAGATGTTTTCCTTTAATGTTGAATCCTTATATTGTTATCTTTGAATTGAGGTAGATTCATGTGTTCTAAACCTGTATTTGTCTTTCAGATGATTAGTGTATGGGGAATAAGTATGTATTGATTCTTCTTCTTTTTCTTATATGGAAAGATGAAGCATCCTAATATGAGCTATGTTGTAATTAACTTCTTTTTCTGCTTAGTAAAGATAAATGTGTATTTCTATTCTTATAGAACTATGAAACAATTGGATGACAAGACCTGTTGATTGTTTTAAAGTAATTGATAGGATCAATTAAACCTTATGATATAATTTAGATGTTGCGGATTATATTAAGTTCTTTTCTTAAAAGTGAATTCAGACTCTTTTAATTGTACTTCTTTTCTAGATGTTATTACTTATGATTATTTGTATGATATATTAATTGTTTCATTAAAGCAGAGTTGTTTTAATGGAACAATTAGTGGAATGCACTTTACTTTAATGCTTAGTGCTTATCATGCTCAGTTCATTGAACTGACCCATGCTAGCAATTTTTGCAGATGGACATCGTAAGTGATAAAAGAAGGCAAGAAATTTTATGATGCATTGGCTTATTTAATTTGGATCTTATGTAAAGAGTTTTGAATCATTCTTGAGTTGTATTGGAAAAGAAAAGTGATGTTCTTTTAAGATCTTAATTCTGATTGACATGCAGAATGTCTAAAATGCATAGTCTTGTAAATGTATATTTATCATCATGAATTGAAAGGTTTTGTGTTGGACTCCAATTTGTGATGTGAATACTTTTGTACTTGTATGATGGAAATAATAGTGATATCTTTGTGGTATTCTTTATATCTGTTGTATACTATTGTTGTTATAAGATAATGAGTTGGATTAAGGAGATAGTATAATCTCCCTTATATAATGAACTTGTTAAATTGCAAAAGATGTCATTCTCTAACTACACAACTATAGTTTAATAATGAAATATGCTTGGGACATACAATTAAACTATATAAGTAATGAATGATAAAAAGGTTATGTTAAACCTAACATCTAACCATGTAGAGGAAGACTCTTCCTCTCTCATGGAATGAAAGATAAAAGGAATAGTGGTTATGATCTTTAATCTTTATACTAAGTTTATAAAGTAAACACTAGCTGAATCTAGGTGGATGACACACTTGATTTGGATAGCTAGGTTACATTAAGAATTAAACGTTTGATGTTTGTTGTCCTATTTTTGGGATAACTACTTGTTATGCCACGTTAACGAATAACAATGCAAACATGAATTAATGAAGTTCTCCATATCTAATCAGGCTAGTGTTGGATAAAGAACTTAAGGAATGTTGGAATTAGGGTTAGGCATGGTTGTTGTAATCTGAATCTTAATCCAATTTAATTATGATTAATGACCACTAAGGGGGTATGTACATCTTGATGAATCAGTTCTAATGGATGTTGGCACACATGCCAACTATAGGACTATACCCTCGAGAAGTCCCTGGACTTCTCAAGGATACAGTGTTGCAGTTGACATGTGGCAACACCCTTCCATATTTGTTCATCTAGATCTACACACATCTGGACTTGAACTTAGTTTCTCTCTAGGTCAAGTTAGTAGCATGTTTAGGATAGGTAGTAGCTTTCATGACTTAGGGTACCTTGGCACATCCAGGATGACTTAGTCAACCAAGTATGCCCATATACCCTAAGTCATCGTGAGCATCTTCCTATAATAAATTATGTTGCTAACCTGGGCTAGGGTCAAACCTTGGCAAGTGGACTGATGGTAGTTAGTAAGACCATTCTAGATAACAAAGAGTGAGGTGAAGGACATATTCTAAAATGACGAGTATGTCATCTAGGAATAGTAACATGAATAATATGTTGAAAATATTTGGCCAAAGTATCACAAGCTTGTTGGTTGTGTTGTCTATGTCACCTAGTTTAAAGCAACATGATGTCAGATGAATATTGGTAACAAATATTTAGATAGGTTCTTTAAATAGATCACTCAGTACCTAGAATAGGGTAGGAGAACCAAGTATACGTAGTATACATAAAGTATTCTATACTTTAAGTTAACATGAGAGATCGGTTGGTAACCGAGTCATGGAATGAGAGATCGGTAGTATACCAAGTCATTACAGCTGCATATGGTTATCTGTTATGAGATTGATTGGCATGGAATGTGTGTTCTAAATGATGTTTTATTTAGAACAGAGAACATTATGTTTCAAAAAAAAAATCCCTTGTTTCTAAAGTCTTAAAATGGGAATGTTACATCTTGGTATCAGAGTTGAAGGTTGTAGCTCTTGGACCTATTGTGTCCATAATCTGATGAAACTTAAATTTTCTTGTTAACAAAAAATGGTTAGAACAAGAGGAAATGTTGCAAATAATCCTCCACCTGAGGAAGGAGCAACAACTTCCCAAAAACTTGATGAGATCCTTGCTATCCTTGTTGGACACAAGAGATCATTTGGTATACTTGAACAACAAGTAATGGGAAATGAGGAGGAAGAAGATGTTGGTAACAATAATCAGCCACCTCTACGAGGACAATGCCAATTTAGGTGTTGATAATAATAATGTGAACATACATGATCAACCTGAGAACAAAAAGGCTAGGTTGGCTGAAACTCACTAATGATATAAAAAGGATAAGTCCACCCAAGTTTGATGGCACCACATTAGGAGATGGAGCTGAGAATTGCTCAATGAAATGGAGAAATACTTTGCAATAAGGAATTTCTCAGAAGAAACAAAGGTGATATGGGGAGCATATCAAGCTTTCCCATGAGGCATCTTCATGGTGGGACAACTGTAAGGATGAGTTAAACATTGATGAAACTAATATCACATGGGATCAATTTAAAGGTTACTTTAGGCAACGTTGGCTGCCACAACTTTACTATGATTAGAAAATGACTGAATTCCAAAACTTAGCTCAAGGAAAGCTAACTATAACTGAGTATTGGGAGTGGTTTACTAAACTCCTTAAGTATGTACCTCAGTACCAAACTGATGAGAAGTTCAGGATATGGAAATTCATCATGGGATTGAATCTTATTATAGGAGGAGAGGTGGATGTTCATATCCCAACCATGATGGAAGGGGTTGTTGAAAAGGCCATAAGGCAAGAACAAAAATTGAAGGCAATTTCTGCTCATAAGGAGGAAGTAAGGAAGAAAATCCCCAACTCCTCTTCATCATCTCTTGCACCTAAGAAAGGACCATGGAAGAAATTCAGAATGAAAAGTAAGTTTTCATCTGATACTAATAAGAAAGAAACAACAAACAAGTTTGTTGGTAATGCATGAAACAACTTTGTCAAGAACAATAATAATGGACAGAAGTCCTATGGAGGTCAAAATGATAACTCTAAGGATGGAAATAAATCCGAGCCTAGAAAGGGACCTGATAGGAGGCTATTATAACTATGGAAAGATCATTACGTAAATCAATTCCCTTTGAAAAAGGATGATCGTAATCAACAGCACAAGATACATGCTGTAGTAGCTGACAAGCAGGTTGAGAAATAGGCCACACCATAGAGGTTAGGTAAGTTATTTGGTTTACCTATAACTATTATTTTTGATACATGGGAAGCTACTGAATGTTTTATTTCTAGTAAATTAGCATCAAAACTAAAAAGAAAAGCTAGAAACATGGATAAAACATGGACTATACATTATGGAAACAATGTTGTTCATACAATTAGTATGTGTCTTTTTGGAGCAGTCCTTGACTTACCTAGATTTTCCACTGAAGTTGATCTTTATGTTGCACCTTTGGGGTCTTATGATGTAATCATAGGTGTTAATTGGTTAGCAGAACATAAGGCTAAAGTGGACTGTTTTGAAAAACACATTAGTTGTTTAGATGACCTACAGAAAACAATAGAGATTCAGGGTGTGAAACGTGAGATTTCTATTAGAAAACTATCAGCTATGCAACTTAAAAAGGAAAAAAATAAAGGTTGTACCTTATATGTAGTAAAATTACAGAAACAACTAAAGAGAACAACGATGTCTTGGAATGATATCCACTATTACAAAACTTCGTGACATGTTTCTGGAAGAGTTACAGTCTTCCACCCAAAAGGGAGTTTGACTTCACAATTGAGATCAAGCCTAGAACCGAGCCTATTTCTAAGGCACCTTATAGAATGACTACTATAGAATTAGTAGAGCTTAAGGCTTAGTTGCAAGAACTTTTTCTAAAGGTTTGATTAGACCAAGTGTTTCACCTTGGGGAGCACCAATAATTTTTGTGAAAAAGAAAGATGGAACACTTAGATTGTGCATTGATTACAGAATGTTAAACAAAGAAACAATCAAGAATAGATACCCACTCCCTAGAATTGATGATCTATTTGATCAGATGTGTGGAGCATCGGTATATTCTAAGATAGATCTTTGATTTGGATATCATCAATTATGGATTAAGGATGAGGACATTCATAAAACAACTTTCAGAACAAGGTATGGACATTATGAGTTCACGGTTTTACCTTTTGGATTAACAAATGCACCTACAACATTTATGAATTTAATGAATAATATCTTTCAAGAATACTTGGACAAATTTGTGCTCATATTCTTGGATGACATTCTCATATATTCTAAAATTATTGAGGAACACCATGAGCATTTGAAGATAGTTTTAGAAATTTTGAGAAAGAGACAGGTTATATGGTAAGCTATCTAAATGTTCTTTCTATGACACAAAGTACACTATTTGGGACATGTAATAAGTAAGAATGGAATTTTTGTAGATCCTTCTAAAATTGTAGCTATAACTGAGTGGCCTACACCAAAGAATGTACATGAAGTTAGAAGCTTCATGGGGCTTGCTGGTTACTATAGAAAATTTGTAATGGATTTTCTAAGGTAGTTGACCTAATAACTTCTTTGCGAAGAAGGATAAGAAGTTTGTTTGGAGTAATAAAATGTGAAACTGCATTCAAAAATTTGAAAGAACAGTTAACTTCAACACCTATTCTAGCAGTACTAGATCCTAATGGAGACTTTATGGTAGTAACTGCTGCATCTGGTGAAGGACTAGGAGGTATTTTGTTACAAAATAATCATGTCATAGCTTACGAAAGTAGAAAACTAAAGTTACATGAGTTGAATTATGCTCCACATGATTTAGAGCTTGTTGCCATTGTTCATGCACTACAAGTTTGGAGGCATTACCTTCTTGGTAAACCTTTTGAATTGAAAACTGATCATCTTGGGCTAAAGTATATTTTCACTTAGCCAAATCTTAATGCAAGACAATGAAGATGGTTAGATTTTTTGTCTCAATATGATTTTGACATCAATTATATCAAAGTGTAAGGAAAATAGAGTGGTTGATGCTCTAAGTCGTAGGAAGCACATCTCTACTCTTATAACATTGAGAACTTAGTTTAAGGATGAAGAAAATAGTTTTATGGAATCTGATTCTTACTTTCATCAAGTAAAGACCACGCTTGTTGCGAGATCCAAATGATTAAGGTATAAAGGCTTTCACTTTGATAACGAAGGAATCTTAATATTTTAAAATAAAGTATACATACCTTCGTTAAATGATTTAAAAAGAACTTGTTAGCATAATTTCACAATTCACCTTTTTCTAGACACCTTGGTATTACAAAGATGCTTGCTGATATAAAACAACAATATTTCGGAAAGGAATGAAAAGGGATGTTATTTATTTTGTGACACATTAATGTCAAAAAGTGGAACATATCCTCAACTAGTTTATTGTATCCTCATAGCATACCATGAGTACAAGTGGCAAGTAATAAGCATGGATTTTATATAAGGGTTACTTATGTTAAGAAATAAACATGATGTTATTTTAGTAGTTATTGTCAAACTAACGAAGGTAGCACATTTTATAGTTGGTAATATGAAGGATGATTCTCTTATATTGGATACAAGATTTGTGTATGAAATTTTAGATTACATGGAGTACTTAAATTAATCATATTGATAGAGATCTATAATGACGTCAATGTTTTGGAAAACACTTAATGCAACTCTAGGAACTAAGTTGAATTTCAATTATGTGTATCATCTAGAAATGGATGGACATACTAAAAGACTTAATCAAGTTTTAGAGGTTATGTTACGAATGTATTGTATGGACAACAATATAAGTGGGAAGAGTACCTTCCACTAGTTGAGTTTACATATAATAACACATATCATGCCTCTCTTAGAGCAAGTAGAATGATTCAAGGCACGAAATCATGTTTGGGGTCCCCTCGGTTTCTCTCTAACCCTCTCATCCAAGAAGAAAACCCAACGATTTTAAAATGTGAAAAAGTTGCAAAAGCCGAGGCTTGAGGCGAAATACGAGAGAAAATCGACTAAGGCAGCACTAGGGACAGTTGGGACATCGGGGCCTGAATCGGCCGAAAAGCCGCCGAGGCGGTCCGCGCGGCAAAGGGACATCCCGTGGGACATGGGGGCGAAGGGGGACAAAAAGGTGAACCCAGCCGAAGAAATGAAAAAAATTGACTAAGTTTGTTGTGCAGTCATCAGGACATGGGCCAAAGTCAGGCGAAAGTGATGCGAAATCGCGGCGGCAGGAAGCAAGCCGATTTTGGGTGGTTCGGAGAAATTTGTCCCAGACAGATGCAGGGCAGTTGGGACAAAGTATGTACGGAGGATGTGAACCACCGGATCGTTTGGCGAAAGGGGAACTTTAAATCAGGGACATCCGGGAAAAAAGAAATGCACGTGGGGCGTGAAAAGCAGAAAAGAGCGAGAGCCAATGGAATCTTGCCATGTGTCTTCACCACAAAGAGAGGACAAGGAAGCCCGAATCGGGTGGTTCGGAAATTTTGTCCCAGATTGACGAAAAGGGACGCGAAACCGGAAAAACTACCGCGGGAAATCAAATGTGTCATCGAGTCACAAGGGGGAGTTGGACGGAGCTTGGGGAGGACTTGGAAAATTTGGAAAGGTTTTGGGGGCAAAAAATTAAAGAGCAGTAAAGATGCCACGTGTCGTGCCACGTGTCGGAAGGTTGAAAAGTTGCCCCCCCTCGGGCCCGAACCAATAAAATAGTGCCACGTGTCCAAGTTTAAAGGCACAAAAAATTTTAGAGGAATGAACCCACGGTGGATGAATTGCTCATCAATCGACGACACGTGTCAT
The DNA here is from genome assembly GCA_018340775.1 of Taxus wallichiana var. yunnanensis. Classification (NCBI taxonomy): domain Eukaryota; kingdom Viridiplantae; phylum Streptophyta; class Pinopsida; order Cupressales; family Taxaceae; genus Taxus; species Taxus wallichiana. The sequence goes on along the minus strand of CM031240.1, from coordinate 941,030,117 downwards.
CCAGTGGCGGAGCGCGGGAAAAAATTCAAATATTTTCCCGTTTTTTACTTTTTTTTGCCCTAAATCTTCAGATCGCCATATCTTTCGATCCAGAGCTCAGATTTTCACGTTCTTTATATCAATGGAAAGCTGGTGAAATTCTCTACATGATTCGGGTCAATATTGCATTTTGGTTCAGTTTGGAGTGAGAAAATTGAGAAACACCTCTGGCATGTAATAATAATAGACGAAAGTGACGTTTCAACAACCAACTTTAATACAACAGACAGTTCACCGTTTCTGCTAGACAGTCCACCATTTTGCCAGGATTCACCACTTCTGCCATAATGAGATGAGTTAAATGCAACCTAGAAGTGGTTGGGGTAGATCTGGATTTCCTCTCTCTTCCCTCTCTCATTCTTCCTATATATTGTAAGGAGGGGCTTCTTTCTAAAGGTCGAACATTCCTGTTTTGCTCCTCCCTTCTTCTCTTTATCAGGTGAATTTGTGGAGTTCAACCTCCCATTTGAAAGCTAATGTCGACTCTACCTCTTGGCATTTTGTAGTGTATTGTATCAATCTTTGGAGCAAGTAATGCATGTCTGTGGATGATTCTCAACCCTCTCTGTGTTCATTTGCATCCTCTTGGTCTTTCACTGTAAATTTTGTTATCTGTGCATGATCTTGCATCACATTTGAATGGTTTGTGTTTATTGGCAAGATAGGTGTTCTTCATTCCTCGGTGCATCACCTCTGTTAGCTTAGGTTTATTTTTATGCATCTTCTTACCCTGTCTCCTTGGCAAGTTAGATTAGGTTTTGAGTAAACCCTCTGCATTTTTGTGTGCATCTGAATAGAGGAATAGGAACCAGCCTTCTCTGGAGATTCCTTTCTCATTTTTGAAGTCCCACACTTGGAGAAAGGATTCCATGTTGTGCAATCACACTGGATGCTAGAGTGATCAACCTAGAAATCTGATCAACATCCAGGGGTGCTTTGTGATTTTGCATCAACAGTTTTGGCATGCCCGGTGGGACACTAGAGGTCTCATTTTTATTGCAGCAAAGTTGATGTGCATCTGCTGCAATTTTCTTGCTTGAAAAGAGCTATTATTTGCATATCTGGCGACTCCAAGGGGAAGAATCAAGCTGGTTTCAGCGATGTGCGGGCCTGAAAAACTCATGAGAAGAGTCACCACAAGGTCAAGAGTTGGAGAAGAAGAAGTGTTGTTTGAATACCTGCAATTATCTCGAAGAAGGCAAAGGAAGAAGAAGGATTCAAGGTCTCCATCTCCACCAAATAGAACTCTCTCAACTCCTCCACAGTAGGCCTTTCATTCGATCAACAAGGGTTTTAAGACCAATTAGAATGGCACAAAACAACCCCTATGTCAACTTCACGGGTGCACCCACTTGCCCTCAATGCACAACATCAATTCCTATTGCAGCCTTGAAGAACATTCCATACTTCAACTTTGGAGAAAATCAGACTACTCCAGTGATCATGTTAAAGATATTGCTAACCTTTGTGCGATCCATGAAATCAATGAGATGCAAGTGGTACATCAAGTTCTTGGCATCTTCATTCAAGGGTAAAGCATTGCAATGGTTTAGAAGCCTTGGAGCTGGTTCTATCACAAATTGGAATCAGCTGTGTATAGCACTTCATGAGCATTTGGAGAAAAGGAGACAACTTGTCTCTTTTGGAGCAGTGACAACCATCAAGAGAGCTCCCAATGAGCGGTGACCGATTTCAACTTGATTTCAAAGACTTGGGAGAGAATTCCGGTGGCGATCAGGCCAACGGCGAAGGTGCTTTTCTCTACTATCTCAAAGCTCTAAATTTTGATATTTCTATGTTGATTCAGTCCATGGGAGGCATAACTATCCCTATGGCTTATAGCATTGCCATTAGGGCTGAAAATTGTTTGATCCAAGCTGGAAAACTTGCCCCTAGACCTCCCATGCCATTGTTTCCAAGTTTAGAGAGTCCAAACACCAATCAAGCACCTAATTTGGCTCCTTCTCCCACTCCTAGAAATCAGAGTTCAAATGAAGCTTCCACTTCATCTCCAAGTGCCCCAAATGAGCTTGAGAAGTCATGAAGCAATTGCAAAACCTAGGCAATGAGCTGGTTACTCTCAAGAGGCAACAAGCCCAAGGTTTTAGACCTTCTTATCAACCCCAAGCTCAGCCTAACAGGCAGCCATACCAACCACAAAGGCCTCCTAATCCAGCTGCAAATATAAATCAAACAAGGCCTCCTGCCAATAGACCATTTCAGCCCTATAATCCAAATGCCATATCTGCCTCTAAGGCATTGGTGCCAACACAAAACAACATTGCCCAGGAGTATGATTGGTGTTTTCCATGCAATGAGCCTCATAACCAATCCATGTGCTTCAATGGTGCTTTGAATCAAGCATTAATGGTGACAACTCTTTGGTGTGGAGGGTGAGGGAAGTCGAGAAACAACCAACAACAAGAAACATTCCAACAGCAATCAGCCCCAAATGACACCACATTGGTAAATTGGCAAGCGAGGATTTTGTGGCATGAACAGGGCGATTTCTCAGGTGTTGCAGCCAACACAAGGTCAAAAGGAGGAATTTGGGTGAAGAACAGCCATTAGCCCCAACCAATCCACAACCTTCCATGGTTCCACAAATGGTTGGCAAGCAAAATCAATTTCAAATGCACAAGGGCAGCCAGAACAGCCCCTAGGCCAACTCAAATACCGGTTGTTGCTGCCCACGTGCAAGAGTGAATGTGCAAACCAAGGGACAACAAAGAGATCCTTCATCACCATTCAATATCATTGATCAGATGAAGAAGACAAATGTCAATATATCAATGTGGGAATCCCTATCCATCCCGAGCCAAAGAGATCTGCTGCAAGCTGCCATGAAGGGCCCGCCAACTTGAATCAGCAAGTTCGGATGCGAGACAAAGTGCTTACAAATGCTGCCCAGCCTGAGGGAAATCATGGAGGACAGCAAGGTAAAATGTTGAAACCCCCTCCTTTCTATGTTTCATTGATCATTGGAAATCAGCTAGTGCACAATTGCATGATAGACTCTGGGGCAAGTAGCTCAGTAATGCCTAAACAAATAGCTGATCGGCTAGGGCTCCGTATGAAACAATATCCAAAGGGTAGTGCGGCTAGATGGGACAGCAGTAGCAATAGTTGGAGTGATTAAAAACTTGAGTCTTACCTTGCATGCATGTCCAAATGTTGTTGTTTTACAAGATGTATCAGTCATAGACCTTCCACCACTCTTTGCCCTTTGCTTGTCAAGGGACTTCACAGCCAAGATTGGAGGATATTTGTCTGCTGATTGGTCACACATGCTGTTCAGAATGAGGTATGGAACCAAAGCCACAATCAGGTCCAGAACCTATTGCAAACTTCCATATTGAGCCTTACACTCCAAGTCAGATTAATGCCAATTGCTCAGCATTTGATCAAGAAGATCACCCAAGCTCTGATGAAGCTGACACTAAGGTTGGAAGCATCCCGGATCTAACTCTTGATGAATGGGCAAACAAGATACATGCTTTTGATCCTTATCAAGAAGTAGAAGAATCTGAGCTAGGGGTCTATTGTATACACGAAGAAAATCAACCTATTCCTAGCATCACCAAGCCAAACCACAAGGATGACAATGAGGTATGGCAGCTGTTTTTTGATGGATCAAGGGTAGACAAGGTGCGGCGGGGGTGGAGCCATGCTTGTTTCACCTCGAGGAGTAAAGTACTATTCAGCTTTTAGATTTCAGTTTGCATGCTCAATAACACTGCTGAATATGAAGCCTTGGTGCAAGGATGCATTGGGCAATCAAGAAGAAAATAAAGAACTTGCAAGTCTTTGGGGACGGTGAATTGATTGTAAATCAGGTCAAGGGACAACATGCTTGCCAAGAATGATCTACTCAAGTGCTACTGAAAGGGTGTGGGACCTCATGGAAGATTTTGAAGGTTTTGGCATCAAATCCATTCCTAGGAAAGAGAATCAAGCTGCTTGTGCAGGGCTTGCAGCAGTAGGGGCAGCCTTTGACATTGTGGAAAGTATTCAACAAGACAAGGTATAGCCAAACATCCACGTGATTGTGAGGCCTTCAGTGCCGGATAACAATGTCAGTTGGCAAGTGTTTGAAAATGACCAGCAAATCATCCATTTCTTGCAAGAAGAAGCTGAGTTCTCAGCCAAGAATCAAGAAAAATTGGAACAACAGTATGGTGACCAAGTGGTACAGCTGAGAACTAACAAGCTGCCCAAGGGACTTATCACTTTGGAGTCCATTTTTAATCCCAATGATCAGTTTAGAAAGGAGAAAGCAAACATTCAGGTCAAGAGAGAGGATTCGGTATCCATCTTGGTAGAAGAGAACAAACCATTGCAAATTGGAAGGATGACAAGCTGAACAAAAAAGGTATGAGTTCATACGGTATGTCAAGAGTTCCTGATGTGTTTGCTTGGAGCTATGAAGACTTGAAAGGTTTCATCCCAACTTAGCTCGCATACCATTGAATTGGATCCAAATACTAAGCTGTCGGGCGAGAAACAAAGACCGATCAATCCACACATGGAGCCTCTCATGAGAAAAGAATTGGACAAGCTGATTGAGTCAAGAATCATATTCCCAATCAAGCATTCTAGTTGGGTTGCCAACTTAGTTCGATCGAGAAAGAGAGTGGAGAGATCAGATTGTGTGTTGACTTGAGAGACTTGAATAGAGCCTCTCTCGAGGACCATTACCCACTCCCTTCCATGGAGCAAATATTGCAGGTTGTGGCTGGTTCGAAAGGTTTCATTGCTTGATGGATACTCGAGGCTATAATCGAGATTATGGTGAAGGAGGAGAGACCAATTCAAGACGGCCTTCACTACAAAATGGGGCACATATGCCTACAAGAAGATGCCATTTGGCCTATCAAATCTTTGGAGCCACTTTCGAAGGGCAATGGATATGGCATTCAAGGGTTGATCAATAAAATAGTTACGATATATCTTGATGACATCACTTTGTATTCTCCAAAAATGTAGTGGATCACCTCTTTCATCGAAGGCGAGGTATTTGAGGTGTAGAAGATTTGGGGTATCATTGAATCCCAAAAATGCATATTCTGGCTCATGAGGAAAACTTCTAGGCCATATTGTTTTGAAAAGAGGGATTGACGATTGACCCAGAAAGAGTTGAAGCAATTCGAGCGTTGCCATTGCCAAGTCACAAGAAGGCTCTTCAAAGCTTCTTGGGAAGGATCAATTTTGTCCGCAAGTTTGTTCCAAACTTTGCAGCTCTCGTAAAGCCAATAACGCTGATGTTAAAAAAGAGCATGGCATTTAAGTGGACATCTGAAGGCAAGGCAAGTTTTGAGGCAATAAAAGAGGCTATATCTCAAGCTCCCACTCTCGTCAATCCAGACTTCTCCAAGGGTTTCATGCTTATACGCCTTTGGTGGTGGAGACACAATTTCTGCAATCCTGGCACAACAAAACAAAGAAGGATTAGAACAACCAGTTGCTTTCTTCAGTCAAGGCTTGGAGGAATACGAAACTAGGTACTCTTTCATTGAAAAGCATGTACTTGCAGTGATCAGGAGTTTAAAGAAATTCAAGCACCTAGTCTCAAACAACAAGATCCAATTATTGGTCTCTCATGCGGGAGTCAAGGACTTCCTTCTAAACAAGGATCTGAATGAGAAACGTGCAGGATGGATAACCCGTGTCATGGAATATGACATCGAGATTAAGGTCACCAAACTAGTACGTGGGAAGGGACTATGCGAACAACTAGCCTTGAGTCAACAAGTTGAAGCAGGTAATGGAAAAGAGGTTGTCTTGGTACTACAGGATGGTCAAGAACAGGAAAATGATGATGTGCCCACTCCCTGTTGGACTCAGAATATGATACACTTCCTACAGATAGGCCTATGCCCTCCAGAAATGAGCAAAGCAAAGAGGAGATACTTTAGATTACAAGCCATTCCATATGTGTTTGTTGATGGTGTTTTGTTTAAGAAAGACATCAATGGAGTTCTATTGAGGTGCATTGGGACGAGTCAAATTGAGAGGATGTTACGAGATTTTCACGATGGAGATTCCGGAGGGACATTTCACCCCACAGTAACACTCTCAAGATAATGAAAGCTGGTTATTATTGGCCCACAGTGTTCGATGATTGTTATCATGGATAAGAAAGTGCAAGAAATGTGCATTCTTCACGGGAAAGGAAAGACTAGCAGTGCTGCCCCCATTCATCCAATTTTGGTTGACCAACCATTTATGCAATGGGGATTGGACTTCATTGGGTCATCAATCCCAAACTCAAGCCAAGGCCACAGTGGATTCTCACGGCGACGGACTATTTCACCAAGTGGACCAAGCGTAGCGCTCGAAAGAGGCAAGTGAGTCTAACATACTAGACTTTTATGAAGAAATAGTGACCGGGTTCGGTGTGCGGCCACTATCATATCGAGATAATGCATTAGCATTCATAGGTTCCAAGATTACGAGAATGGGCTGTCAAGAATGGAATCTATTTAAGCACCTCTTCAAATTATTACCCACGGGGTAATGGACGAGCGAAGTCCACGAACAAAAAGTTCTAAGGATCATCGAGAAGAACTCGGATGAAAACCAAAGGACATGGCATACCAAGCTAAAATCAGCATTATGGGCTGACAGGATAACACCAAAGAGGTCTACGGTAGTTCTCCTACAAATTGGTCTATGGGAAAGAGCGCGTGTGCCTATATCATTAGAATTTCCAGCATTGGAGCTCATGAAGCGGTTGGAGTTATGCGAGTTCAAACCAATGGAGGCAGTACGCGAGTTGATGGAATTGGAAGAAATAAGAGAACATGCGTTTTGATGATTGAAAAGGATCAAGACCTTAGTAAAAAGATGGTTTGACAAGAAGGCGGGAGCAAGGACCTTCCGGGGAGGGGACCTAGTTACGAAATGGGATGCGAGATCGGGTGAAACACGGAAGGCATTCCAAGTTTGATGCCATTTGGAGTGGCCCCTACATGGTCACGAGATGTAAAAGTGGTAATGCCTTCGATTATCTACATTGGATGGAGAAGAACTCCCGATTCCGAGTTAACGGAATCTATCTTAAACATTCTTTACTAAAAAGGAAAAGGTTTACCCTTGTAAATATTAGCCTAGATTTCAGTTCCTCTAAGTGCGTATGCACATTGTCTTGTTGTAGTTAGGTTTCTTTTTCCCTAAGTGCTTTGGCACAGGTTTTGTCACTCTCAGGTTGAATTTCTACGATTGAGTGCTCTCGAAGAATGAGTTGCGGTATCGGGATCGGGATCGAGAGATCAAGTTGGCTTGAGTTATTACTCCATGCCCAATGGATTGTTAAAAGGCCACTGATCTTCTACCTAGCAGGCAGGTGACCCCGTTGAGTCACCAAAACTGTTGTCAAAAATTCCCCCCCAAGGTAATTTTGATAACATGCATCAGATTTTCGATTCAGAGCAAGTAAGTAGAATGATTGAGGCACAAATCATGTTTTGGGGTCCCCTCGGTTTCCTCTAACCCTCTGTCAGAAGAAAACCCAATGCGTTTTAAAAGTATGTGAAAAAGTTGCAAAGAGCCGAGCTTGAGGCGAAATACGAGAAAAATCGACTAAGGCGGCACTAGGGGCGGTTGGGACGTCGGGGCCCGAATCGGCCAAAACCGCGAGGCGGTCCGCAAGCGGGCCATCGGACGGAAAAGGGACATCGGGGTGAAAAAATTGGCAGCGGCGAACGCGAGGCAAGCAAGAGCGCCCATTTCCGGGCGGTTTGGAAAATTTGTCCCGAGATAGTCAGGGAGACATTGGGACAAAAAGTATGTGGAGGGCGAACGGATCGGCAAAAGCAGGAACTTTCATCTGGACACAGGGAAAAAAAAACGCATGGGGCGTGAAAAGCCAAAAAGAGCCGAGAGCGATGGAATCTTGCCACATGTCTTCACAAAAAAGAGGAGGAAGGAAGCCCGAATCGGGCGGAAAGGAGATATTTGTCCCAGACGGTTTGGGACATCCAGGCCAAGGTATACGAGAGGGCGCGAAAAGCCGAAGGAGCCAGAGCGAATCAAATCTTGCCACATGTCACTCAAGCAAAGGGGGGAAGCCCGAATCGGGGTTTGGAGAATTTGGCAAAGAGTTTGGGACAAAAAAACTAAAAAAAAGATGACCCCGCCCATGTCGAAAGAGCCTCGACCCGAGATCATGCCACGTGTCCCAAGGTTGAAAAGTGGCGTGCGCCTCGAGGAAAAATGGAAAATTTTCCAGAGTTTAAAAACATAAAAATTTCAAAGGAAACCCATGGAAAGGCGGAGGAGAGAGAATTGCTCATCCATCGAATGCGACCCGACACGTGTGTCATCCAGTGGCGAGCGCGGAAAAAAATCAAATATTTTCCCGTTCCGTTTTGCTGTTTTTGCCCTAAATCTTGAGATCGCCATATACTTTCGATCGAGCTCGAGATTTTCCGTTCTTTATATCAATGGAAATGGTGAAATTCTCTACATGATTCTGGGTCAATATTGCATTTTGGTTCAGTTTGGAGAGAGAAAATTGAGAAACCTCTGGCACGTAATAATAGACAGAAGTGACGTTTCAACAACCAGCTTTAATGCAACAGACAGTTCGCCATTTCTGCTAGACAGTCCACCATTTTGCCAGGATTCACCATTTCTGCCATAATGAGATGAGTTAAATGCAACCTAGAAGTGGTTGGGGTAGATCTGGATTTCCTCTCTCTTCCCTCTCTCATTCTTCCTATATATTGTAAGGAGGGGCTTCTTTCTAAAGGTCGAACATTCTTGTTTTGCTCCTCCCTTCTTCTCTTTGGTCAGGTGAATTTGTGGAGTTCGAACCTCCCATTTGAAACTGTAATGCGACTCTACCTCTTGGCATTTTTAGTGTATTGTATCAATCTTTGGAGCAAGTAATGCATGTCTGTGGATGATTCTCAACCCTCTCTGTGTTCATTTGCATCCTCTGGTCTTTCACTTTGTAAATTTTGTTATCATGCATGATCTTGCATCACATTTGAATGGTCTGTGTTTATTGGCAAGATAGGTGTTCTTCATTCCTCATTGCATCACCTCTATTAGCTTAGGTGGGTCTTTGTGATTTTGCATCAACACTTACCATTTAGCATTACCTCTGCTTTGTCACGAATGAATGATGTTTTCCATATTTCTTTACTTAAGAAATACGTTTGATTTATCACATGTGTTAAATTGGAATTCCTTACATGTCCAAGACCGGGAATAATCATGGTTAAACCCATATGAGTGTTGGAAACTCACCATTTACATTTAAAGAATCATGAAATAAGTCAATGTAAGGTCTAGTGGGACCGAGTGTTATGAGGAAAGTCCAACTGGAAAACTTTGGAATATATGAAAACTACTTTTCCATATTTATTTTATCGAATTGACTATGATGATTGATAAAAATTTGTGATTTTATCTTTATATGTCAATAATTCTACCAGTTTTGGGCAAATGACTATTTATTTTTTTATAAACAACAATGTGAATGCTGATTTCTAGAACTTCAAATTCGATATTGTTGTAAACATCATTAAGAAAGTGAATAAATTGATTATCCTTAATGCAATGATCAAAATGAGATAATCATCGGGATGATGATTCTTTTTAGGAGGGAAGTATGTAACATCTTGGACAAACTGTTATATTTCTCTTTTGCATTACAAATGTTAGCATGTGATTTTATTGAATGAGGGTGTTCCCTTGATTGTTGAAAATCGTGTTTGTTATGGATAAATCATTCCTACTCATGGATTATTTAGAACAAAATTATATGGCCTATAAGAATTTATTTTCACTTCTTGTTGATAAGCTACATTGGATTTTGAGAGTGGAAAACTTATCTCTTTTTTTTATTATTATTGGCAATAGTTTTTGAAAGGGACTATACCCTTGAATACAAAAGAAGGCACGAGAGCGAGAATAAGAGTGAGAAAGCAGAGAGAAATGGATCAAGATCAAAGTGTTACAATGAAGCTCTAAGTACCTCGAAAACTTGACTACTCAAGCGAGACAAAACAATGCAAAACAACAACAAAAAAATAGTAAGTGAGTACAGAGAGAAACAACAAAAAAACAACTAAAAGCGTGAAGCATCCGAACTACTTCTTGGCAGCTTTATCAATACTAATCTTGACTCTCTTCCAGGCATGAAACATACTCAAAGCGATCATATAGGCGGCAGCATCCGGTCTTATCAAGCTCCTTAGTGGTTCTTTTTCTTTCTCTTTTGTTGCCCCAAGCAGTAGGGACACCGCTAAAGTTGGAAACACTTTTGGCATGACCCTCGATGAACTCCTCAATCACCCTAAAGGCAGCAATGTTGTAATCATGTCTAGTCTTGGCCTTCCCTAGCGGGAGTCTAAGGAGTCGACTTCTTGTATATGTCTTCAATCTGATTCTTGCTATCAATGTTTCCCCTCCTCCTCCATGCTTTTCTTGCCTTTCTGTTTAGCTAGGTTCTTGACCTCATCCTTGAGCAATTTCATCTCGGCCTCTAAGGCCTCCAGACCTCTTAGAAGAGCTATCCATCCACACTTCACGGGAGGCCGGCACTGCGATATTCGGCAGGTCATGTGCAATCTCAAGTTCAAAAGGCTCCTTCTCCACTGCAGAGTCTCGAGGTTGAGCCTCTGGAAGCCACAGTGGTATTGGTCTTTTAGAGGTAGAGGCGAGGTGGGTGGCAGGAGCAGCAGCGGGGGAATGGAAGGAGAAGTTTGTGCGATCGGCATGGGGGTGGCGGCAGCGGTGGAGAGGGGGCAGCAATAGGGTAGCGGGAGAAGCAGGGTTGGCGGCGGCGAGCCCAACAAAGGGGAGGCGGGCTAGGAGAGGAAGGAAGACCGGGTACTTAAGAAGGCAACATTTATGAATCAACAAAATAAGTCCTTGATGCAAGAGGAACCACCCGGTGTGCTACGAAACTCCAAAATGGAGCATTGAGGAGTTCGGCGAGATAATGGGGAAACAAACCAATCGATTCCTACGGAAGTGGTTTAAAAAGATAAGATGTTTAGCAGGGACAGTGACAAACCTACCTTCCAAGGAGATGAATCAAATCATCATGCGAGTGACCTCATCATAGGGTGGTGGAATTGAGCTGACAAGTAGGCCCGCTGTGCCAAATGTGAGCTTCTCAGTTCCCTCCACAAATCTTCTTTCTTCAGCATCTCTGTCAACCCTTTTGTTGAAGAAGCGGTACCCCTCCAAACTAAGGCCGGTCACTTCAGCAATAAGATCTTCATTGACTAATATCTTCTATCCCCCATAGTCGACAGTCCGCTCTTTCCACTCCTTAGCAAAGCATACAGAAATGCTTTGGTCATGTCCCTGCACCTTATCAATGAAGTTGGTGAAGCCTCCTTTGCTGAGAGTGTTCCAAAGCTCTGTATTTTCCTTCCAGTCGGGGTCCGCGCATGGCTCAATTTGGCAGGGAGGTCCTCCCATCTTCTACGTGATATCTTTGGTTACTGAAAATTTCTCAAATGTCTGTGAGTGTAGAAAAGCTGTCCGCTTCTTCTTTGTTGAAGACCGCACAAAGCCCGGGAACTATAGCCGTTGGTCTTCTCACGAGCAGGCTGCGTAAGCTGCTGGGCCGAGCTGCGAGAAGTCACGTGTGAGTAACCCTTTCCCTGTCAACAATCACATTACATCTATCATCGGTTTCCGAGGAGCTATGAATCCGGATATCAACAGCTGTAGTACATCCCGCATGCGCGATTTTCAAATCTAGATAACTCCACTTGAAGTTCCCCAAATAATTCTTACTATCATGTATATTTGATATTATTTGCCTCATCATATTCATTAAAGCAACACGTGTGAGAGTGTTATTGATGCTGATCTTCCTCCAAAGATTAGGACTCATCTCTAGGGATTGCTTGCATATGAAGGTCCGCATGAATGCTGTTGTGTAGCTGATTAGGGATACTGTTATTATCCCAGACGGTGAAATTTATATTAATGCCATAATTGGCCAGTGCATCTGCCAATTTATTGCCCTCCCTGTAAGTATGCATGATTCTGATGCTATTGAAGGTATGACTGATGCTTATGGATTCAGAGATAAAATCCTTAATACTCCAACTAGGAGATGAGGACTGATTAAGAAGTTTAATGATATTTAGGGAGTCCCCTTCAACAACAAGGTTCTGAATATTTTGAGCCCGTGCAACTCTCAAGCCCCGAGAGAAGCGAGATAATGCTTGGCAAAATGATTGGTTTGAATTCCCATTTTTCCATCATATGCAACAATCAAATTACCTTTGTGGTCCCATATTGCTCCTCCTCCTGCTTTGCTTTATCCAGGGTTTCCTTTAGAGGCCCCATCAAAGTTCAGCTTGTACCAATTAGAATTAGGAGGATGCCATTTGATCGAAGATCTATCTATACTATTCCCAGGATTGCTCCAATTTCCAATCTGCCAATTGGATAAGATGTACTCTTCATTCTTAGGATAACTCTTGTTCTTGGGAGGTTTGAATCTGGCAATATCCTCTTTGATACCTTCAGAAATTTTTCCAATACTGAGTTTATAATTTTGTTTCTTATTTCTAAAAATGATATCATTTCTATCCTTCCAAATCCTCCAGTTAAATGTGGGATAGCCAATTTCTAGATCCTTTTGATAACACAATGCCTAAAGGGTGGGTTCCATTGATTCCATAGCTGATTAAGATCCTTTGGCAACACCGGAGAGCTTGAATTTAGAAAGGAAAAAGTTCCAAATTCTATTGGCATAATCACAATGTATGAGCAATTGGTGATATCTTCGTAGTCATTCCTACAAAGATGGCACCAATTAGGAATTATAAATCCTCTTCTCATCAAATTGTCGGTGGTGAAAATTCTACCTCGATAGCCAACCAAAGAAAGAAATTTATTTTGGGAGTTAATTCAAGCATCCAAATCTTGTTCCAATTAAAATCAGATTGATTACTATGAAAAGATTGATATAACCAGATTTGGTAGTACTTCCCATCATGGGAATTATTCCAAACCAGCTCATCCTTAGAGTCCAGTGACTTAAAGGAAAGAGATCTAAAAGATTACGAAGGGAGGAAGTAATTTGTTTGATCAATTTGCTCCACGATAAGTTTTTTCCAATTCTTGTTGGTGCCATTTCCTTGATGTAGTCCTTGATTTTAGTACCATACTTGCTTATAAGGCTTTCCTTAGCCATCCCAAATCTGTCCATTAGATTACCACTAAACTAGTTATCCTCCCAGAAGTTTATCTCCCTGCCATCCCCCACTTTCCATTTGCTACCCTGCTTGATGAAGTTTCTGCTCTTGACCAAATTATTCCAAAATATGGAGCCATAGGGGAGGTGTTCATCATGCAGATAGGAGTAAACAACTTGATGATTTAAGTATTTTTCTTTAATTAAATCAATCCAGGGTTGTTTCTCAGACAACATTCTCTAGCCCATCTTAGCAATGAGTGCCTCATTCATTTTCTCAATATTTTTTATGCCCAGCCCTCCCAAAGACTTCGGGGTGCAGACCTTATCCTAGGCCACTAAGTGAAATTTGAACTTCTCTTCCATGCCTTGCCATAAAATTTTTTTCTGAGTCCTCTCAATTTTCTCTCTGAAGGAAGATGGGATTTTGAAAAGTGACATGATATAGATGGGCAGACTTTGGAGAGTACTTTTAATGAGTAGGCACTTACCAGCACTAGAAAGAGTGGCACCTTTCCAACCAGCCATTTTTTTCTGAAATCTCACCAATAATTCATCCCACACCTTGTGAGAGACTTTCTTAGTGCCGAGAGGGAGGCCTAAGTATGTGGTGAAGTGCACTTGTTTGACCCCGAATTTTAGCAATTTTGAGTTGTCTTTCCACAGGGGTGTTGAAAAAGAATATGGTGCTTTTATCATAATTAATCTCTTGCCCAGAAGTAGATTCATAGAGTTGTAATAGAGCCTTAATAGCCTTAGCTTCCACAACTGAAGCCAGAAGAAGAAGGATAGTGTCATCCGCAAACTGTTGATGGGAAACAGCTTGGCTGATGGAAGTGGGTTTAGATCCATTTAAAAGGCCATCTTCAACCACTTTGCCAATTGTTCTACTAAGGCTGTCAGCTAAAAGAATGAAGAGTAAGGGGGAGATGGGGTCTCCTTGTCTTAGACCTCTGCTGCTGGTGAAAAAACCCACAGGCTCCCCATTAACAACCACCGAGAACCTGGCTGTAGATATACAAGACTTAATAATTCTTCTAAATTTTTCCGTGAACCCAAATTTAGTTAAAACTTTGTCAAGGAAGACCCAAGATACCTTGTCAAAAGCTTTATTCATATCAAGCTTAAGGACCATATTTGCCTTTTTATTATTTTCCATGGAATGTATAGTCTCGTGAACCATAATCACTCCGTCTTGTATTATCCTGCCTTTAATAAAGCCACTCTGCTGCCTTGAGATGAGATCATTCATTATGAGCTGTAGTCTAGTAGTAATGATTTTGGTAAAGATTCTAAAAATGGCATTAACAAGACTGATAGGTCTGAAGTCCTTGAAATCTTTTGCATCCATTTTTTTAGGTGCCAGCACAATGTGAGTGTTATTGAGCTCTTTTAGAAGATTTCCCGTTCTATAGAATTCATTCACCGCTTTGAGAAGATCCTCCGAGAAGATTTCACAGAACTTCTAAAAAAATTAATAGAGAACCCATCCGGTCCAGGAGCCTTAGCCCCCTCGAAAAAAACAGCCTTTTGCAGTTCTTCAAGCGTGATAGCTTTAGTGATGTCTCTGAATTTCTGGTCCTTGATATTATTCGAGGATGGCCTCCAACATAAAGGAAATAGCTTGAGTTGCTGACATTTCTCTCTTGAAGATTTTTGTAGAATTCAGCGCTTCTTTCTTAATGTTGTTGGGATCTTTTATGATACTCCCGTTGTTTTTAGAAACCTCTAAGAGCACATTACAAGCTCGTGTTTCAAAGTAGTCATGTGAAAGAACTTCGTGTTCCTATCTCCCTCTTTAAGCCAGATAGCTCTAGATTTAAGGCGCCATAAAGATTCTTCTCTACTGCAGATCGTATGCAACTCAGATAGAATATTCTTCTCATTTACTTCATCTTCAACCGATCTCCCCAAAGTATCCATTTTTAACTCCAGATCCTGAAGCTTCTGTTTTAACTCTTTCTTTTTTTCAAATACATTTCCAAAAACGCTTTTATTCCAGATTTTGACTTGCTTTTTGACATTTTTGAGTTTTTGAATCAATCTAAATTGAGCAGTGCCTTCACCATTCCATTCCCACCATTCTTTTATCTTATCATAGATATTGTCATGCTCCATCCACATCTTTTCAAATTTGAATGAGCTTCTTGCAGGTTTAGTCCAATTGAGAAAGTTTAGAGCAATCGGATTATGATCCGATCCAATTCTGGGTAGGGAAGAGAGATGGAAGTCTTGACTGAGAATCCAGCTTGCTGAGATTAGAGCCCTATCCAATCTCACCTGAATGAACTCCTTTCCCAACCTTCTATTATTCCAAGTATACTTATTACCATGTAGATCCACATCTAAGAGGTTTTGTTCAGCAATAAAATCAGCAAAATCCTCCATTCCATTAGAGAAGGTGGAGGTACCTCCAAACTTCTCGCTTGGGTTTAGTGGGGAGTTGAAATCCCCCATGATAAGCCAGTTAGCAGAGCAATGTTGGTTTCTAAAGTTTTTAAGATCAGCCCAAAGTTTTCTTCTACCACTAGCAGAGTTAGGGGCATAAATGTTAGACAAGATCCATTCACTCTTATTCTCAATAGTGACAAATTTGATTGCAAGATGATTAATATTATCATTAAGAATCATACCAGTATAGTGCCTTCTGTCCCAAAGAGTAGCCAGCCCTCCGGAAGCTCCCTGAGAGTCAACAGCCGCCATTTCAGAGTTATCCCAAAAAAAAAAATTAATATTTTCAATGGTCTTTGCTTTCATCTTAGTTTCTTGTAGAATCAAAAGAGAGAAAACTTATCTCTTTTACTGACTCATCCTTGGATCAATTTCAGTGATCCAAGGAATGTTTTAAATCTTCTTAACAAACTGGATGGTAAATTGAAATTCATTAGTTTGAGGGACATAGCGGACTAAACTTCGTATGTTACAAACTCTTTGGTCTTGAGTGAACGTACCTTCATTTGGTTGTATGTTGTGCTTGGGTCTTAGGGATTGATCTCTATAGGACATTATTGGCATAAACAAAAATAGTTTGATTCATGACTATGAAGGGGATCATAATCCTAAAACTAAAGGACTATCCTAATGGTATCCTAAACGAGGTAAGAGCACCTAATTCCTAGCTATGTCTATTTAATTGGGTTATAATCTAACCTAAGCTTCTTATTCTATTGTGTTGGGGGTGACCTAACCTAAGCTCTTGTGCTAAAAGAATAAGGGACAAATTACTATAGTAATGCTAGACTATATTAACCTAATGCCTAATACTAATGGTTGTGAATTTAATCTAACCTAAGGTGGAAACTACCTATGGCAATGTTTTAAAACCTAAGATGATTTATTGTTAGACTAACCTAAGTGTTGGGAAATCTAGCCCAAACTATTCAAAAGGAACCTAATGGTCGCATGGCACAAAGGAAAGCGGTTCTAATGGCATTTAAGTGATTTTATTGGGTTTAATGCATGAGGTAACGCCGATTTTGGCAAAGGCTAGTTAACTCTAGTGGAGGCATACGTGGAGGCTTGACTAAATATAAAAATGCATGTTAACATTAAAATGGAATTGACAAGTTTTGGGAGGCCATGGCAAGGAGAGATAAGTGGGAGAATTGGGAGTTATGACATTAATGGATCTCAGTTTTTGTGTGTAAACTGTCTTAGAAACAAGGGAGGTGGATTTGTGGGAGGTTTTTTGGTTTTTCATTCCTCACAAATTTTACTCTGCATGGAGCTATTTGGTTCTTTGAACTAGAAGTTTGACTTCTTTTTCTTCTTCTTGGCTATTAATGGTTTCTCTGGTCTATTTTTGATCAAGGGAATGTATATAAAGCATTGGAAGAAAATTTGTTTAGTTGTTGATCTTTTGTGGAGAAGAAAAAGAGTGTGAAGCTCGACTAGAAGTCTCCTTCGAATTTTTATTAATTATCTTATAATTAATAAATCCACATCGCCTTACCTGCCACCTCATTTTGCCACCTCATCATGACCTAGGCCTAACCCTAAACTAATCTAATTAAGACCTATAACTTGGTCTACATCCACACCCATGACTAATGACCCCTTTCTCGCACCCAAAACCGACCTTCTAGTCACTTGACCAAGCCCGCAACTAATCCCTCGGGAGAAAAGGAGGGAAAGTTGGCTATTTTACTAAAAATAGCCCACTTTGACCTGACCGATACTGGTTCTACTCGACCGCCGTCGGTTACGTAACCGCCATCGGTTCCCTGTAAATGGGCTCCCATAACCAGAAACAAAGGTCGAAGGATTTTTGGATCAATCAGGATCATCAGAAGCGATAAAAAGAATCCAGATTTGCTGAGCCAAGCAAGAGACAAGTGAAGAGACAAGTGAAGAGACAAGAAGGGTTTGCAGCGAAGGAGACCAAGCCCAAGACTGCAACTGAATAATCAGAGCCCTGTGATACTCAGCTGATCATCGGGAGGGAGATATCTCATCTTCTGATTGTCAGGCCATCCTACCTGAGTTCTACCTTTGTCATTACACTTCTCGGACCTGCATCCTCGTCAATAACCAGTAAGTTGCATCTTGTGTGTTCTCTTTAATAATATTTCTTAGACTTTTGAATCACAGCCGTCATAAATCCATTCCTAGATCTACCACCCAGCAACACATTATATCTAACTATCATTCATTTACCTCTCATCACCCCGTTACCTAATCCCGCTCATATACTAGCCTTACAAACAACACAACCACCCTACAACCGACCCTCACCAAAAGTCCCTAAAACATAGCCCCCACCGATATCGGTTAGCAGTATATCGGTTATTGTGACTCAAAACCAGAAACCAGCCTTTCCTCCTACCTGTTTCAACGAAGCAATTAAATTGTTATTTTACAATCTTTCGTGTTAATTTATATTAGCGAGAGGCTGACCACCTTCGAAAGGAAGTTTTATATTTCCTGGGCCCAAGGCAGTTCCCTCATTTATTGTCTAATCAAAATCTTGTGGTCTTGTGTTCTTATTTGCAGGTAGTCCTTCCAAGACAAAAGGGAGTTCTTCGCAATCAACCTGATCTCTCTCTACGGTACGCGCACACCATCTCGACATTCAACAGGTATTCCTCCTAGCCCTAACCCTTATCTGTTTCTAAAAGGAATGAAAGGATAGAAGCAACTCTATTCCCAAAAAGCTGAAACATTCAAGTGAAACATTTTGGCACGCCCGGTGGGACCCATTTCGGGTTTCTGTTTCTCTTGTTTGCTTTCATTTAGGGAGCATACTTGCTTTGTTGCTGTTTTTGTTATATTTAGTAAAGGAATTTGTCTTGCTTTCCTAGTTTTGCATTAGTGAAAGTCATCTTATTTGCTTCATCGAATATCATTTTCGATTTGGGTTTAAAACACGTGCATTACATTCTTGCTTGTTGTTTTCAATTCTAGTGAACATAGACTAAGTAACAGGTCGTACACGTGGGGTGATTTCCACGGTATTGACGAGAAATTAATCTTACTTTCACTGCACAACACATACCGAATCACTTCATAATTAACACAACAGCTCAAAACATCCCCCCTTTTCCGCGGTATTCCTCAGCCCGATTGAGGTAACCTTATAAGCCAAAACAAACTTGACATTTCCTCTAAGTCTTCTTTTAGGATTCTGACATCATTTTACGTCTAAAGGCATAAGCCCACGATAATTTAAATTAACCCTAGGGTTAGTCTCTGGATTTGCGTGTGCATCTTGTTTGTTTTCAGTTCTGTTTTCTCTGTTATACACTGTCTTCTGTCATCACCTCAGAACAATTGATAAATGTACTAAGCTTTGTTAACAATCAAGTCAGTAGCTTCTTATATTTTCTTATACTAGTCTTATTACACCGATATCGGTTAACTGACCGACGTCGGCTATAGTCTAACCGACATCGGTTATCAGACCGATATCGGTTACTGTCTTTTACAGTTTCTGACAAACCAGCAACCTACCAATTTCACCATTCAGAGTCTGTTTCTATTCTGATAGATTGAAACCCTACTGGGTACTCCTGTCCATGGTTGTTATCACTCGGAAGCAAGCCGCCGCCATGGTTTCACATGCCTGCTCTGTGCCTTTGCCTGAATCACCCCCTTCACATTCTATAGGGAACCCTACGGACACCAGTGAGATCCCCAAAATTCCTGTAGGAGATAAGGAATTTGCCAAATTTCTGGATGCTAATCCTAGTGCTGTACAATACTATTTGTCTCATGCCCTTGACCGTACGCCCGATGGTCAACTCCTTGTTGGCATGCCTATTAGTATAGCTGCTCATTTAGCTCCCACTCCACCTGATAACACCACCTTGCTTCCTGCATCTTTAGCCCCGTCTCCCAATCCGACGGCTTCAGAGGTTCATACGACACAGATTGGCTTTCCTTTGGTTAATCTTGGACCCCACATATCATTACCGCCGACTGCTCCTACCTCATCTCTCTTGCAGACTGCTCCGTTCATGACTTGCTCTCTGCCACCTATCCACACGAGCTTTCCTTCTCAAGCTCCGCCTACCTTTTCATTCCCATACACGTATCCTGTGACCTCAACATCTTATATGGGACATCCCTATTCGGTCGCCTCAACATATTCATCCTCCATACCTTATCAACACTTAACCTCACCGTTGTCTAGCGGAGGCCCTTGGCCCAATTTGCCTCCGTTTACCACAACCGCACCATCATCTCATCCAACCACGGATTTCATCAAACAAATGATGGACAAAATGCAAAATCTGGAGGCTTCTGTTTCGGGAAGTCGTAGCGCCTTGACATACGAGCAAGTTTGTCGGGAGCCTATTCACCCTTCTGTCCCCCTTCATTCATATCCTCCTCAATGGGAATTGCAAAATTTACTCGTTTTAATAGTAAAGAGGATCCTCAACAACACTTGCGATCATTTAGACATGCTTGTTATTTGATTGCTCATGATGATGCCTTGTTACTCCGCACCTTTCCCATGTCCTTATCAGGACCCACCTTGGAGTGGTACAGTGCTTTAACCCAACACTCAATCTTCTCTTTTAACCAACTAGCCCAATCTTTCTTGGATCATTTCTCCATTAACATTGCCAAGAAAGTATCTATCACTGACCTCTATGCCATCCGACAATTTGAAGACGAATCTATCATAGATTTTGTTGGACGATGGCGGGGCCTTATCAACCAACTTACATATGCCTTGCCTCAAGCTGAACTTATCGAACTTTTTACGCGGGCATGCGCTAAGCACATCTCTCCTACCCTTCAAATTCAAACTTTCCGCACATTTGATGAGGCCTTTACCATGGCTCGGAAACTAGAAATTTGAGCCTTAGAAGAAGAGAAATTGCGGTTGCGCAACAAAAACCCCAATTTCGGACTCCAGATTCTACCAATAAACCAAACACCACCACTCCTCACACATCCACTTCTTCTTGAAATCAAAAGGAGCTGTCCACGCGGTGATGGTCAAATCTCAAGCACCGTCTAATACCCCACCAAAAACCACCTATAAATATAAAGCGAGCCCATCAATTACACTCCCTTGGGAGAAACTTATGGCGTCATCTTGGAAAAATTGCTCAAAGCCGGAGCTATCACCTTGCCTCCTGTTAAACCTCACTCAGGGTTTGACTCCACCCGTGCTTATACCTTCTTGAGTACAAAAAAAATGACTTACGTAACTTCCACGCGTAAAGGGACACAGTCATGAGAACTGCAAGATGTTGAAAAACATAGTGCAGGAAATGGTTGATGTGGGGATATAGCCCTCGATAATCCTAATGCCCCTGCTAACTGAAATTTGAAAATCTTCAACAAACCATTCCCGAATCACTCTTCCAACAGTAACATAAACCAGGATATCTTAGCCGAGGAGAGTGTTCATGAGATCCATGCAGTCTTCGACTCCCAGCCAAAAGCCTCTATCGAGAAAATTTTGAATCAAGCCTCTTCACTGACCCAGGGGCCCGAACCTCCTTCACCACCATCAAGCCAAAGCGAAATCATTCCTTTACCCATAAAGGAGTTAACTGCCCAGAGTTCTCTTCTAATAGATGAGTCTTCTTACACCACATCCCTACAAGATTGCGAGTGGATGTTATCTAACCTATCTATTTCCCAAACGTCCCCTTTTACCACTCTTGCTGCACAAGAGGAAGGCTCGCCACTCCTTTTGTCATCCTTAGACGAGAAACCTCTTGCACCGACATCGCCAACTTCTTTAACCATGACGGATCCTCTCAAACATGCCCTCCTACCTATTAGTTCTTCATCGCCTAAATCTTTTCAGTGACCGGTTGACCTCTTAACACCTATTGATACAATGCCTCATCTACCCCCTGTATCACACCCACAGTGGACCGGAATCACAACCCACCTTTCTTCCATACAAAAATTCCAATTCACACCTGAAGACTGTCATTCTCCAGAAGATAGATGAGTCCTATGGGAACGTTTGAGTACCCCTATTCTACTCAAATGCAGATGACCGATCCAGACACCTCTATCATATACCCGAAATGTTTACAGAAACTCAAAATGCCTATGTCCTCACCTTCACCCCCCGCATCTCTACCCAGTATCTCATCCACCTCTGTCAGCCTAACCAAATCTTCCCCTACACTTGGGACCTCACCAATACCCAGTCTAACACACCCACCTAAGCGACTAGATTTATCCAAAAATAAAGCCGCCCCTCCACTTAGGAGACAACCTCAATCCGTGCCTCTATCACAATTAAAACCATCATCGTCACACCTACCTTCCATATTGGGACCTCATCCCTCCACCTTGCATCAATATATCATACCTCCTGCGTTTTCTTTAAAACGACCTACGCCTTCTACACCCATACAGAGATCTAAGGGTATATCAACATTGTCACCTCACGTATCCTGTCCACCCATCAACCCTAAACAAATTTCATCATCAAAGGACTTGTTTTCCGTCACTCCTCTTTTGTCGCCATTGTCTCTGGATACCACGTTATCTGGAGCCTCATCATCTAACCAGCTAAACGTAGCTCCTGCGCCAAAGAAACCACGTTTAGTTAAAACCACATGTCAACACCCCTTGGCTAAACCACCACCCGTACGAACCAACCATGCCCAAACATTACCGAAACCTGCTCAATCAATACCCTCATCCTCCTCCGATTTTGACCCACTCAAAGGATCTTACGCCAAAATCCTTGCTATGTTGGTGGAGAATGCGACCATTTCTCTACCCCCACTTAGACCTTATGACCCGTCTAAACCTCGACCTATAGGTTATGATGAGTCTAAAATCTGCGCTTATCACCACACACCAGGACATGATGTGGAGGGATGCAAAGCTTTAAAAGCCATCCTTCGTCAGTCACCTCTCTCAGATAGAAAGGTTAAGAAAGACAACTTACGAAGGGAGAGACCTTTAGCTTCAATTCCCTCTCCTATACCACCTGTCCCCACCTCACCAATATCTATCATTATTACAACCCCACCTCTCGAAGACCATGATTTATCCCGACCATCTTCATCTCAGGTCCACGAGATTAATATGATTAGTGTTGCTACTCGAGCGCAGAAAAACAACGAGAAAGCGAAAGAAAGCACACCTGCGTCCTCTCTTTCTCCGTCCACCATCCCGATCACCACCACCTAAAGTGGTTATTCGTGGACCCGCTTACCCCGTCTCTAATGGAGTTGCCCACCGAGCCATGATCAAACAGCTTCACCAATCACCTGTAAAAATGACCTTGTATGATCTCATTCAGACTTCTGAATCTCATCGACAAGCTCTCGTTGAAATCCTTCAAGGGATCGAGGTCTTACCTAATGAAACCCTGCCTGTTACCTCCATTCTAACACCCAATCACGTTGCTTCCCTCACCAAACAACCTACCACCCCAACCACTTCTGTCTCTGTACAACAAGCTGCTGCTGTCAGTTTCTCCGAAGACGAAATTGTTGACTTTGGTACAGAAGATCCTGACCCTGCTCTTTTCATCTCAGCTTACGTCCGGGACATTCGGGTACGTCGTGTTATGATCGACGGGGCGCTTAGCCTAAACATCATCTCTTCAAAATCCTTCCAACAAATGAATATCCCTTCTAGCTACATGTGTGCCAACCCCATCATGTTGCGGTCATTCAATGATGCTATTACCTCTACCTTAGGCACCGTGATCCTTAACATTCGTGTAGGACCACGTACTTTACCCGAACTCTTCTATGTCCTTGAGGGAGAGTTCCAATACAATATATTGCTAGGTCACCCTTGGATCCGGGCTATGGGATGCGTTCCCTCAACCTTACATAGATGCATAAAATTTGAGTACGAGGGGAAGTCTTACACCGTAAAAGCTGATCCTCCCCCCTTCAAAACCTGCAATATGTTATATCGCCCTAATGATGTGCTTGTACCAATCAAGACACCCATTCATCCAACCCAACCATCCACTTCAACCACACCTCTACCATTCACTTCAACAGCACCTACACCTTCAACCCATGAAATCACCGTCGCAAAAACCACTTCCCTTCCCGCAGCTAACATCCCAACCGCAGACCCCTTAGTAGATGTTTTTCAACGCCTTACGCTGGGGGAGTATCACCTATATAACGTTAGTTCTTTCCATACCCCACAGGAGTACGGACAGGTACATGCACATCCTACCTATGACCGTCGTGTGGGGGAAGTAATCCCCTACGGACCACCTCACTGCCGCACTAACCTAACATATGGGGGTGTCGACACATCTTCCATTGCCCCTGAGCCTCCTCTTGGTGTGGTTCCTTTCCAATCCGATTTTCAATACCTGACAAATCGTCATTTCACCCTTACCTTCTTGACTCACTGTGCTTGGAAAGGCTTTGGTTTTGGTCTTTATGAACAAGGCCGACATACAATCATTCCTGTAACTACTCGCAAGCACAATGATCGTAGTGGTCTCGGATTTCTAGGAACACTTACACCAAAGGAACCTCATGTCAGTTGTCTTCTGGAAGATGACGACGTCACCCCTACCGAACCATCATCACCCATTTTGCCTTCGTCACCCACAGAGTCGATAGATCCCGAATCTATCCCTCCTAACTTTTTTTTTTCATAAATGCTATCTTCCTAGGTCCTCTCACTTATCAACGCGATAATGAGGACCCCTCTTCTATCCCCCTTCTGTATCCAGACATGATTGAAGAGGACTCACCTTCAATTAACGTTGTTGAGTGCCAGGATGATGACTCCATCCTCACTTACCTTGGTGCGGATGACTCTTATATTCAACGCGCCTTACCATCTGAAACTCAAACCATGTTGAACGAGTCTACTATAGAAATCAACATCCACACGGAGGAGGATCCTCACATTGTGAAGATCGGACAATCCCTTAGCGCATCAGAACAGGTCGCCTTTACTACCTTTCTCCGTACTCGCAACCAAGCTTTCGCTTGGTCCTACGCTGACATGCCAGGAATTGATCCTGACATTGCTGTCCATAACATTACCCTGAAACCCGATTCCAAACCAATTAAACAGAAATTGAGAAAAATGCATCCACGCATTGCCCTCTTGGTCAAAGAGGAGCTTCAACGACTCCTTTCTGTTTCCTTCATCCTACCTATTGACTATCCTCAATGGATTTCTAACATCGTACCTGTCACTAAAGCGACGGGGGGACTTCGGATATGCACAGATTTCTGGGATCTTAACCTCGCTTGCCCTAAGGATGACTTCCCCCTACCTAGTATTGACCAACTTGTTGATCTCACTGCGGGCCATGAGATGCTCTCTCTCATGGATGGCTTTTCAGGATACAACCAAATTTTGGTTGCCCCTGCCGATCAACATAAAACTACCTTCATAACTCCTTGGGGAACCTTCTGTTATCGTGTAATGCCATTTGGCCTTAAGAATGCTGGTGCAACCTATCAGCGGGCTATGACCTACATTTTTCATGACATTATGCACACTATCCTTGAAGATTACGTCGATGATCTTCTTGGCAAATCTAAACATCGTAGTGAACATCTCGATGTTTTAACCATTATTTTTGATCGCCTGTTACAATATTCTGTCCGTCTTCAACCAAAGAAATGTGTCTTTGGTGTCCTTTCGAAAACTTCTTGGTTTTATCGTCTCTTTGCGTGGCATTGAGGTCGACCCATCTAAAGTCAAAGCTATCCTAGAAATGCCCCCACCTACTAACCTCAAACAATTGCGTAGTTTACAAGGTAAGCTCCAATCTATCCGGCGTTTCATCTCCCAACTCTCGGATCGATGTCAACCTTTTCATCACCTCCTTAAAAAAGACATTGACTTTCAATGGAGTGAAGAGTGCCACCAAGCCTTTGAGGCTCTCAAAGCTTATCTCTTGCAGCCACCCGTGCTTATCCCACCTCAGGATGACCGCCCTTTCTACCTTTACCTTTCCGCCACCGACCACGCTGTAGGGGCCATGCTTGCACATCGTGACTCCGAGAATCGCGAACAAGCCGTTTATTATATAAGTCATACTTTGGTGGACTATGAGACTAGGTATACACATGTAGAAAAGTTGTGCCTAGCCCTATCATTCGTGGCCACCAAACTCCGACACTACCTCCTGAATCACAAAACTTTCGTCATCACCAACACGGACCCCATCCATTATATGTATGCCAAACCCCATCTAAACCAACGCATCGCCCGATGGCTCATGCTCCTCGCCGACCTCGACCTTGAGTTTGTCCACCAGAAATCAATCAAAGGACAAACCATCGCAGATCAACTCGCGGAAGCCCCTTTACCCGGGGCGCAATTTACCAATTTTAATTTCCCCGACGAACTCATCGCCACTCTTTCACTCAGGGAGGAGTCGTATCCAATGACCCTCTTCTTCGATGGATCCAAATGCCAACGGTGAGGAGCCGGCGTTGTTCTCATTCCTCTCGACGCTGAGCCTATGCCTCTCTCATTCCGACTCGATTTCCCCTGCACTAATAATACTGCGGAATACGAGGCCCTTGTTCTGGGTCTCCAGGTTGCGTTACACTTAGGTGTCAAATCTATCAATATTTTCGGTGACTCTCAATTGGTAGTCAATCAAGTTATGGGCATCTACCAATGTAAAAATGAGGAACTTCAAAAGTACAAACACTACGTGGATTCACTTCTAGCCTTATTTACTCACTATTCTATCCAAACCATTCCTCGCTCCACTAACAAATTTGTGGATACTATGGCTTGCTTAGCCTCGCAAATTCCAGCTTCATCAACTGACTCTGACATTTTCGTCTTGGTCCAACAACTCTTTGCCCCATCTTACTCAGCCCCGGTTGTTTGTATGATAAATAATGTGTCTGCTAATTCGCAGGATACCTGGTATCACCAATTTCACGACTACCTTACAACCTCTGTTCTCCCACCTGCCCTTACTAGTACCGGCAAACGCGCTTTTCTTAAACATGTTTCTCGTTATGTCGTTATGGGGGGACTCCTTTATAAACGTGGCTTTGATGGCATCCTCCTTCGATGTCTCACCGGCGCGGAGGTCACCTATACCATCCAACAGGTCCATGACGGTATTTGTGGTGGACATTTTAGCGGCCTTGCCGTGGCCAAGCGAATCCTTCGCCTAGGTTATTATTGGCCTACTCTCAATAACGATTGCTACGAATATGTTAAGCGTTGTGTTATGTGTCAACAACATGCCAACCTTCAACATACTCCTAGCCACCGCTACAGTTCGCACGAGATCTTTGGCCTTTCTCACAATGGGGTTTAGACCTTATTGGTGAGATTCATCCATCCTCTTCGCAACGTCACCGATGGATAATCACAGCAACCGAATATTACACAAAATGGGTGGAGGCTATTCCACTCATTTCAACTAAAAAAGAAAAAATTGTAGAGTTCATTAACCACCACATTATCTGTCGTTTTGGTGTTCCTCATCGCCTGATAACAGATAATGGAAAATCTTTCAAAAATAAGTTGTTGCAAGACATTTGTGACAACTTTGGTATCAAACTTAGTTTCTCCTCACCCTACTATCCACAAGCGAATGGACAAGCCGAATCCTCTAATAAAACCCTAACCAAAATTCTCATGAAAGTTGTCAATGAGTCCGGAAGAAATTGGCATGATCACATCCCCTTTGCCCTTTGGGCTTATCGTACTAGCATTCGTACCTCCACTAATGCCACACCTTTTTCTTTGGTATATGTACAGAGGCTGTCTTGCCTCTCGAAATACAAATACCCTCCCTCGAATATCTCTTGGGATATTCTTACCAACGATGATTTCCGCCAAGGCGGTTAGCCCAATTGAGCTTCTTGTGAGCGTCGTCTTACGGCTCTTGATCACCTTCAAATCTATCAAAAACGCATCAAGCGTGCTTATGATAAGCGACTTCATGAGCGTACCTTTAAGGTTGGTGATCTTGTCCTCAAAGAGAATCAACATGTAACCAAACTAGAAAAGAGCAAACGTGGAAAATTTGCTCCCAATTGGATTGGGCCTTACATAATCACTCACACTTATGGATCAGGCACTTATCGTTTAGCTTCACTTAATGGTAAACCTGAGCCTGAACCCCTTAATGCCTTGCATCTTCGACCATTCTACTGTTGAATTTAGTGTTATATCACTTCTTATCTACCTACCGCTCGTCCCTTGAGCTCATTTACCGTTACATACACTTTGTTTCCTACATCTTACAATCAAATCAAGCTCACATAGTTTGATTCCCACCTCCCCTTAACGATGCCTTCCCT
Organism: Taxus wallichiana var. yunnanensis; assembly: GCA_018340775.1. Taxonomy (NCBI): domain Eukaryota; kingdom Viridiplantae; phylum Streptophyta; class Pinopsida; order Cupressales; family Taxaceae; genus Taxus; species Taxus wallichiana. The sequence goes on along the minus strand of CM031240.1, from coordinate 941,002,187 downwards.
TTTTAGTCTAGTCCATGACTTCAAAGTATTAAAATGACACATTCTTAATTATATGCTTATGGGATTTTCTTGAGTCAAACTTTCTACCAAACTAGATGCTTTACGCCAAAAGGACATCTGGCTCTCTAAATTATATATAGACTGCTCCCTCGAAGGACAGCTATATGCCAAACTATTGCTGCTATTATATATAGACTGCTCCCCCGAAGGACAGCTATGCACTAAAATCACATCTGCTACTATAAATAGACTGCTCCCTTGAAGGACAGCTATACACAGTCAGCCTTTATCAGAAGCTTCTCGCATTGATCAGCTTCGTGAAGACCTCAAGAATAATACGATCAATATCCCTTGTAGACTTCCCACATCGATCAGTCTATATTCAGTAAAATAAAAGCCACATTCAAAAGAACTTTTGAGTCATGGACTTGTCTATTTAGGGTAGGTTCTCTTTCGTCAGAACACTCACTTTGTAACAAGTTCTCCGTACCTCAGCTATACCATCCACCTCACCTCACCATTTGTTTAAACTCAAGGGACGTGACGTATATCCGATATATTGTGATCATACAACTCTTTTCACCTATTGACTTCTCGTCTATGCACGGTACCTAGGGGTTCAAGCTCATCCTGCATTAATATGTGGTTTGTTTAGCTCTTTTCAACTACGGAGTAACTTTTTCCTCTTTGACTCGAATCTAGGATTATGTGTTGATCTTAATCAGGATATGGTTCCCTACCACTTGGGTAGGCTAACTTTCGCTTCACTTCTACCTATTCCAAAATCACCAATTCATTACCAACACCAACAACATTACCCTACCAATATCAATATCAATATTTTTACCAACCAACAAATTGCCTAACCATACCTAAATTGCCTGAATTCACCTCTCCCTGGTCTTAAGGGAGAACTACATCGGTCTGAGGCCCCTCCTTGCTTTGTGCAAAGGGCTATGTAGGCAGCACTTCGGAGACATGGGATCTCCCAAGGTTAGCTCGACCATCCCCTACCATAACCTATCATGTGTGGTAAATATAAATATTTTTGTGTATTTCTATTTAATCACATTCCTCTTTATCCTTTTTTTTCAAAACACAAAAAGGTTCAAACACAAGCATTCTTATTATTATCATAACTCAAATCAACATACATATTCAGTTTTATTTAGATGTTAAACAAATACATCTTCTATATCATCGACACGCAGGTCGGCATCTTTATTTATTCTTATACCTCGATACAATTTACTTAGACCCTCACGCCTCATCCCGAACCAGGTGATGATCGTGATCGTCGACGCCTCTCGCCGGGCCTCTCTGTCCTCAAAGGTACCACAGCTATTGGTACCGCCCACTGATCTACCAATCTCTCCTGTAACATCCGAATACGCTCCCTCGCATGGAGGTATCTCACCTCCAGTCCCTCCGTTCGTGACTCCATGCCGCTAACAATCCTCTTGTCTCATTCACCTGCGTTTGGAGCTGATGAACTAATCTCTGCAGACATGATCTCTCTCTGTTGTAATCATAGCTATGTCAGGATGATCACGTACCCCTCGTAGCTTTTACCCACCATAATCTATAGGCCTCTGTCGTTCCTGCATCCATCACCCTGCGATCGGCTGCTATCTCCTCTGCCCTTCTGGAGGTGTTGGCCGGGAGGTGAGAATGCTGCCTCGGCGTCGATCCTCATATATGGTCTATAAGCCAGGGGTATATCCTGCACAAATCCAAATTGTCGCCACACACGATCTAGAGGAATCCTCTCATACTCACCTGGCCTGTGCCTGCGATCCACCTCAATCGCTCTACACCCCTCAACTCCTCCGCTATATTCTCTGTTACCATATAGTTCCCGTACGGCCTCCAACAGATATCCGCCATCGTCACCATCTCCCATACCTGCCTATAATACTCAATGTCACCCGTCACGGCCTGGGATCTTGCCTCTTGTTCTATCTGGACCCATCGTCTGAATCCCAACCTCTGCACTCCGGTCTCTCCTGACTGGATGGGTCGGCCTATTGGTCGCACACAAACAATGTGCTCATAGGCCCAACAATGTAATAAAAATGAACAATCCAGTGTCGTCCTGTGATTTTGTCTACAAGCCCATAAACCCCTGTATAGCTCCACCAAATATGCAGGTGCCCATGCAAAAGTCACGTTCCTTTCTATCATTTCCCAAATAACACACATCAATGCTTTTGGAAATCTTCCCCCATCCACCCTCGGTAACGCATAATACCCTACCGCTATCATTAATATCACTGCTAATCTTGTCTCCTCAGGGTGTGCTGCATACATTATACCATACGTGAATGTCAAACCTCGCTGTGTCAAATCTCGTGCGTATGGACCAAATCTTTGTTATTATCGCTCTCCCACGTGCTGTGCTAGGCAATGCCTGATATACTGGTCTTCCTGTAATTGGGAGTCTCAAAATACGGAACACATCTTCCAATGTCACTGTCATCTCCCCTGTTGGCAGATAAAAGGTATTCCTTTCTGGATTCCATCTCTCAATCAATGCCTGTAACATAGCATGGTTACGTGCGATTCGTGAATAATAGCGGATTCCACTTAACCCCAAATGATTTATCAATGTCCATTCAGCTGGTGTTACATCCGCTCGGATTCGTGACGTAGCGCTGGCACAGTATCGTTCATCCTGAACCCTGCCTCCACCTGCACACATCAAAATGACACACAGCCAATCAATAAATCAAATTCCCAAGGGTTCTTTCTCACATTCTGGAAATTCCTGCAGTAACCGGCATCGGTTTTAGATAACCGGTATCGGTTCCACAACCGATACCGGTTATCTTAAGCCGATATCGGTCAATATCGACTTTACACACCCTGCCTAAAAAAACCACCTATGACAATAATTTGATCGTTTATCCCTCTCTGTACATACAAACATACCCGACACTCCTGACTACCTTCCCCATCACATTCACCCTATCCCGAATCATTGCCTATCACCTTTTCTTTCTCATCTCTATCTACTTAATCTCCATCATACTATTCACACAACATGCAAGAATCAAATTACAACCACGACGTTTACCTCTTGGGCTGCAGCAGCTTGAGATGGCACTTGTCTTCCTTCTCGTCCCTGCCTGCTGGATGCTTCTCCTCGTTCTGCCATGTTCACCACCCTCTTCAAATCTAACTTACCATTTTGCCTTCTGAATCTCAGCTCACATTGATTTTCCCTGTCTCTTTTCTCCTTATCACTCAATTCTCTCATGCAATTACCTGTCTCAGTAGTCAAAAAGCGTCGCAATCACGTATTTAACTTGTTGCATGACTCTAAAAATAAGAATGCTTAAAATAAGAACTTAAGTTGCCAACCCAGCAATTCTATTTTTAGGGAAATAATTCTTCCATAACCGATATCGGTTATGTAACCGATATCGGTCATATAGATACCGACATCGGTTACACAACCGATGTCGGTCATATACCCCTTGTTGCTTAAACCTAAGCCGTTTCTTCGTTTTTGCAAATTTTTGTGGCGCCGTCCCTTTTTCCTGCATCACAACACCATTATCTATAATTTTTCATCAAATCCACATCTCATTACAATTTCATCACCATCATCTATCTATATTACAAAAATAACCAAGCCATCAACAAATGATATCAAAAACCATCAATCTATATACCATTTGGATCCAACTCAATAGCTACATACATTCAATTTCACAACCCAGCGACAAAACATACAACATTTCATAATACAACATGTCAATTAAACTCATCATTTATATATACATACATACATCCCATCAACAAAAGACATCAACATCATTAATATATAACACCATGTAAATCAAACTCATCATACATTAAATATCACAAACCATTTTCAAAACACTTAACACATTTTTACGCACAACATGTGGGTCAAATCATCATATCTATATATATACAAAGTTTCAAATATACAATGTGCCCTGCATCGGGGCCTCTGTGATCTCATAATACAACAAAGCCGGCACGCAGGCCGCAATAACTGTCAATAATCTCGACTCGGCTCGCAGGCCGGTCTCTCATATCAAAAACATACTCGGCTCGCAGGCCGGTATCAACTGTACAACCCGTACTCGGCTCGCAGGCCGGTATATACAATAAATGAATGAATGAATAAATGAATACATAATATCTAGGCACGCAGGCCTCTATAAACATAGCCGGTTCGCAGACCGGTGCCCATATCCAATGAACCAATACAAAAATATGCAGGGACCCCTCAGCTCTCTCCACCGCCCTCTGCCTGTCTGCCTGCTGGTCCCTGTGCTGCCTCTCGCCTCCTGCCTGTCACAGACCCACCGGTTGTGGCTGCACCTCCCTGAGATCTCTGGCTCCGAGAGGTCTCTGCTCTATGTGCCGCATATGGCTGATAATCAGCCCCGGTACCATCAAGAATATCCTGATAGTACCGGGCCTCCGCTCTAGCCTCCATATAACGGGCCCGTGCCACCATCGCTGCTGGGGCTGGTCCCCCGACTCCTAATACTAGTGCCCCTGTGCCTGTGCTGGTGCCGCTGGTGGTGCCTGTGGTTGCAGGGTGTGGTCTTGGTACTGTGCTGCAATGCTGTCTTTGGTACCGTTTGGTGGTGCACAATCACTGGTACTTTACCATGTGGTACTGTACTTTACTACTGCTTCTTGCTACATGCTGTGCTGGGCTAACTGCCCCTGTAAGACACCTATCTGTGCCTGTGCGGCAGCAAGCTGCCCCTGTAATAAGCTATGCACAGCCCCAGGCTGGTCCCTCTCTCTCTGCTTTCTAACACCCCAGAAGTCTGGCTGTGCGGGCTGTGCTATCCTCGCAGCTCTCTCTCCTGCCCACCATACTAAAAATGATCCCGTACAGCCGGCGTCGTCCACTGTATCATCTGCCTGCCTCTCTGCTGCCCAATCTGGGTCCATAGGATGTGGTGCAGGTAGTGGAGCCTCTACATCATCCCTCCGGTACTGAGGGAAGCGAGGTGGCTCATCCTGTCGTAGCCCCATCTGCCTGCGTACCCTCTCCAGGGGTATCCTCTCATACTCCCGGGCCTCCGTCCTGCAATCCAGAACGTATACTGGATCCATCTCAGCTGTGATCGGGCTCCTCCATGGGGGTGATGACCTCTATAAGGTCTCCATACAATGTCTAATGCTGTCAGGCCCTCTAATACATGCCGGTAGTATGCTACATCTCATCCGGCAAGCACTGCTCGTGGCTGACCCACGACCCCCAACCACCTCTGAAAACCATACCTGTAGATGACCTGTGGCCCCTTTCTTTGGGGCAGCCCTACTGGTCTAATGCATATGATATGCTCATATGCCCAACAGTGTAGTAAAAACGTCGAGCAAATCCCGAATCACCTCATCCGGCGATAGCCCCACAGCTCTCGGTATAACTGCACCAGGTATACTGGTGCCCAAGCATAACATGTGTGCTCCTCCACCATCTCATGTAGCACCCCCATAAGCGCCCGTGGAAAGCGGCCTCCCTCTGAGTCTGGGAGGGCGAAGCAGGTGATCCCGATCATCATCAGCATGGCAAGCCGTGTCTCATGGCGGTGGGCTCGGTACATATCCCCATACGCGATACTCACGCTGTGATATGTCAGTAGCGCAGCTGCATCCCCGAATACGTGTAGGATGTTGTCCATGGCTGTCTCAGCGTCAACCTGAAAGACTACCTCTCCATCAATCGGTAATCGAAGGATGCGATACACATCCTCCAATGTGATGGTCATCTCTCCAGTCGGGAGATGGAACACATTGGTCGCCGGATCCCATCTCTCGATGAGGGCGACCATCAAACTATGATCCCTGTCAATCGCTCTGTATCGCTGGACTCCACCGAGTCCCACCTCGCGCATGATACCCCACTGCGCTGCTGACACGTGTGGCCGCATCCGTCTCAACAGGCGGGGGGGCATCTGTCCCATCCCCCAGCATCGTCAATTTCTTGCGCGTGCTGCCAAAAACCAACTCACTACATTAGCCCTACTCTTTATCACAACATCTACTTATACCCTCTACACCCACCTATCTTACCCTAAAAACCTCTACGATATCCCCCTCCCTCTTCACACCCAAACAACAACCTAAACCATACCAAAACACTCAAACAATACCAAAACACCTCCACCACAACCCAAACCATATCAACACACCCAAACAATACCAAAACACCTAAACAATACCAAAACACTCAAACAATACCAAAACACCCCCACCACAACCCAAACCATACCAACACACCCAAACAATACCAAAACACCTAAACCCAAACCATATACCAAACACCCAAACAATACCAAAACACCACAACCCAAATATCAACACACCCAAACAATACCAAAACACCTAAACAATACCAAAACACTCAAACAATACCAAAACACCCCCACCACCACCCAAACCATACCAACACACCCAAACAATACCACAACACCCAAACAAACAACCCAAATAATACCAAAACACCCAAACAACAACCAAAAATTCAAACCAACAACAAAACCCAAACCAACAAAAATAAAAATAACTAAGGACCGGTACCGGTCACTTATGACCGACACCGGTCCTCTTCACCGACGTCGGTCGCTATACGACCGACACCGGTCACTCACAAAACTCCGTCCACCAAAAATTTCATGACCGATGCCGGTCGCTTAGCGACCGACATCGGTCGCTGTAAAATTCTGGAGCCGAACCCCGCGCCCCCCCAAATCCATTTTTTCCTATTTCTCCCTCTATACCCGCCCAAACACCCTAAAAACCTACCCACCCAGCCGCCTTGGCCTATTTAACCTATCTACCCTCTCCTTTTTCAAATCATTTCCATTTATTAATTATTTTATCAAAATCTAACATTCCTACCCAAAACCCAAATACAACATAATATACTCAAATCCACACAATGAGGGGTTTCGAACCTACCGGTACGACGACACGTCGTCGTGGTGGGATGGGTGGTGGTGGTCCAGCTGGTCCAGCACCTCCTGCTCCTCCTGGCTGTGCCATGGCTCTAACTCCCCTCTGCTGGGTCCTCCACCAATCAACTGCTGCCTCCTACTCACTCGGGCCCACTACTCACTCACTCCTCCACTCAAATAGCGCCACCTCAACCAACAAATGCTCCAATCTCAATAATCCACCTCAGACAACTCAAATCGGTTTTCAAATTGCAAATGTGACAATGACAGGCCGTATTTTTCTTTTTATAGGTTTTTGACCTATAACCGATATCGGTTTTATTATGCCCTAAGGAACCGGTATCGGTCCCCTAACCGATATCGGTCATAGATAATCGACATCGGTTTTATTCCAACTTTTCCCCCAATTTCTGCCCCTATTTACTAATCGCCCTTTCTCACAAACATCGCCTATATCAACCTTTGCTGCAACCCCTTTGTTAACCCATTTGGCCTGACCCAAGGCCGTAACCAACCAATTTGGCCCGACCCAAGGCCTCACCCCAACCATTTGGCCCAACCCAAGGCCGCAACCCAACCATTTGGCCCGACCCAAGGCCTCACCCCAACCATTTGGCTCACCCAAGGCCGCAACCCAACCATTTGGCCTGACCCAAGGCCTCACCCCAACCATTTGGCCCAACCCAAGGCCTCACCCAACCATTTGGCCCGACCCAAGGCCTCACCCCAACCATTTGGCCCGACCCAAGGCCACAACCCAACAACTTGGCCCGACCCACGGCCCTCACTCATCAATCAGCCCGACCCAAGGCCGTACCACTTAAATACCTCACCCAACATCAACAACATACACTTTTATCCACCCATCATGTAACTTTTGTTCACTCGAGCTCACCTGTTCATGTTTTAGCATGATTAGGGTCCTTGACTTGATCTGTCGACCAACTTTGCCTAGACTTAGACCGTGACGTTTATCTCAACCAAACCAACCATTTGGTACTGCCGAACATGCCCAAACGTTCCTGTACCTTACCCGTTATATACCCTGGAGCTACTTCCTATGCCTTGGATACCAGGATTATATCACCCTTGTTTGGATAAACTATCGACCTTTGCCTATGCATTGCTGGTTTGCTCGTCAAATCATGTACCCTAGTCGCACTAATGCATTTCCACGTGCGTCTGCTTCTTTGGACCTACCTCACCACCTCACCATCATCTCCACACCATTTACCCTTTATCAACCCTATCCCTGATTTCACGCTATCTCAATCTGTGATAGATTTGAGGGGGATTACCTATACCCTTAACAGGGGAAACCACTTCATATTATTGTCCGTGCAGCTTTACAAAACAAACTACACGACAATAAGGGGCTAATGTAGACACCAAATTTGTGTCTTACGACCCCTTGTGACCCGCATCTCATTTCGCAACCTAACCTCACCACCTAAACCTTACACAATTATTTATTAATTATCTTATAATTAATAAATCCACATCACCTTACCTGCCACCTCATTTTGCCACCTCATCATGACCTAGGCCTAACCCTAAACTAATCTAATTAAGACCTATAACTTGGTCTACATCCACACCCATGACTAATGACCCCTTTCTCGCACCCAAAACCGACCTTCTAGTCACTTGACCAAGCCCGCAACTAATCCCTCGGGAGAAAAGGAGGGAAAGTTGGCTATTTTACTAAAAATAGCCCACTTTGACTTGACCGATACCGGTTTCTACTCGACCGCCGTCGGTTACGTAACCGCCATCGGTTCCCTGTAAATGGGCTCCCCTAACCAGAAACAAAGGTCGAAGGATTTTTGGATCAATCAGGATCATCAGAAGCGATAAAAAGAATCCGGATTTTACTGAGCCAAGTAAGAGACAAGTGAAGAGACAAGAAGGTTTGCGTGAAGGAGACAAGCCCAAGGCTGCAGGCCCGAATAATCGAGCCACCGTGATACTCGGTGATCATCGGGAGGGAGGTATCTCATCTTCTGAGTGTCAGGCCATCCTACCTGAGTTCTACCTTTGTCATTACACTTCTCGGACCTGCATCCTCGTCAATAACCAGTAAGTACATCTTGTGTGTTCTCTTTAATAATATTTCTTAGACTTTTGAATCACAGCCATCATAAATCCATTCCTAGATCTACCACCCAGCAACACATTATATCTAACTATCATTCATTTACCTCTCATCACCCCGTTACCTAATCCCGCTCATATACTAGCCTTACAAACAACACAACCACCCTACAACCGACCCTCACCAAAAGTCCCTAAAACATAGCCCCCACCGATATCGGTTAGCAGTAACCGGTATCGGTTATTGTGACTCAAAACCAGAAACCAGCCTTTCCTCCTACCTGTTTCAACGAAGCAATTAAATTGTTATTTTACAATCTTTCGTGTTAATTTATATTAGCAGGGGAACTGACCACCTTCGAAAGGAAGTTTTATATTTCCTGGGCCCAAGGCAGTTCCCTCATTTATTGTCTAATCAAAATCTTGTGGTCTTGTGTTCTTATTTGCAGGTAGTCCTTCCAAGACAAAAGGGAGTTCTTCGCAATCAACCTGATCTCTCTCTACGGTACGCGCACACCATCTCGACATTCAATAGGTATTCCTCCTAGCCCTAACCCTTATCTATTTCTAAAAGGAATGAAAGGATAGAAGCAACTCTATTCCCAAAGCTGGAATTTTGTTGGTATTAAGGATTTGAAAAGCTTTAAACTCATTTATGGACTGTCTGCTTGAAAGGGTCTTGAGAGATTTGTTTTGTTTTAAAGTAGACCTGGTAATATCTTTTGAGATCTTCTTCTTGTAGCTTCTTGTTGGAATGATTGTGGTACTTCTATTTTTGGAAACTATACCACCTTCTTTGAACTTGATAGGGCATGTGAATACAAAGTATATCCTTTCCTTCTCTGCCCTAAGCAAACCCACATCTTGTTGAAGGCTTGACTATTTTGGTTGAGGGATTATTAGACTATAATTGTACCTTTTTGTGGGTTTGTTTTGATTTAGAGTTCTTTTGAATGGTTGTTGATAGTTTATGAGGTTTATGGAAATATATTATGCATTTTCCTTCTTGTGAGAAATTTTGAAATGAATACCTTCCTATCGCAAGCTTTTTAGATGGAATTTGAGAGTCTTGTGGTGATTCTATTTCAGTCGAGTTTGAGGTAAGATTGGAACATCTCTTGACTTAAAATTTGTTACATTTTCCTACTCTCTTCGGATATTCTTAATGGATTTTTTAGGTTTTATTAGAAAGTTGAATTTAAAACCTAGTATACTAAATTTTTAAGGATATATTATCTCTGTCCGAGAATGCTTTGTATTATTGTTCTTATTTGGGATCACGAACTATTTACTCTTCTAAATTAATTTTTTAAATCCTTGTAATGGGATTTCAGTCTTTTGAGTTTGTGAGTTGTATTGAACCTTGTATATCTTACACTGGTTGTGGATTTATATTCCTTGTTGGATTCATTGAACAAATCTCTGGGATTTAAAAAGAGAAATGAATTTGTTCTCTAGGGACAATATCTTGCTCTACGAATGGTACTATGTACTTCGTTCTAAGAATTGAATTTGAACTTGTGCTTGATGAATGGAAATAGGTAAACCAGTTTGTTAGATTTGTAATGGAAAATTAGAAGTGTGCTTTCTTTAACTATGCATTCGGTTTTGTGTTCTCTTTTGGGAACTAGTTAAAGAATTTCTAAGTTGAAATAGAAATGGGAATTCATTTCATAGTATAAATGAAATGAATTATGGATTGGACCTTTTCCAATGGAGATCCCTTCTTACTATCATTTGGATGAGTTCATTTGATTGAACTTCTCTATTCGATTCTCCTCTAAGATGGAAATTTCTTGTGGAATGTTTAGTCTACTTTTCTTAAGTCATTTGTTGTAATGTTTTGTAAGGAGATTAGCTGAGTCAATATGTTGGAAAGAAAATAATATCATGCTTAGGCTTTTGTTTTTTCTGATTGAGTTATACTCCATTTGGATTGATATTGGAAAGTTATCTCTTTTTGCACTCTGTCTTATTATGAACCCTTCTTGGATGGACTGGATAAGAGATTAACTCTATGTGAGTCTAGCTTGGGTTGTGGAACATTTAATTTCAGATCTTTGAATTATATATTCTAACATGTGGAGTTTAGTTTAGACTTGCAAGAGACTGCTTCAACTCTCTACCCCTACTTGGATTGATTGGGATTCTTGTTAGATGTTTTCCTTTAATGATGAATAATTTTATAATTATCTTCGAAGAGGCGTTTGTGTGTTCTAAACTTGTTTCTATCTTTTAGATGATTAGTGTATGGGGGATAAGTATGTATTGATTCTTCTTTTTCTTATATGGAAAGATGAAGCATCTTAATATGAGTTATGTTGTAATTAACTTCTTAGCTGCTTAGTAAAAGATAAATGTGTATTTCTATTCTTATAGAACTATGAAACAATTGGATGACAAGACCTGTTGATTGTTTTAAAATAATTGATAGGATCAATTAAACCTTATGATATAATTCAAATGTAGCGGATTATATTAAGTTCTTTTCTTAAAAGTAAATTCAGACTCTTTTATTTTACTTCTTTTCTATATGTTATTACTTATAATTATTTGTATTATATATTAATTCTTTCATTAAAGAAAAGTTGTTTTAATGGAGAAAATTAGTGGAATGCACTTCACTTTAATGCTTAGTGTTTATCATGCTTAGTTCGTTGAATCGCCCGTGCTAGCAATTTTTAGAGATGGACATTGTAAGTGATAAAAGAAGGCAAGAAATTTTATGATGCATGGGCTTATTTAATTTTGGATCTTCTTTCAAGAATTTTGATTCATTCTTGAGTTGTATTGGAAAAGAAAAGTGTTGTGCTTTTAAGATATTAAATTTGATTGACATGGAGAATTTCTGAATTGTATAGTCTTGTAAATGTATATTTAACATCATTAATTAAAATGTTTTGTGTTGGTCTCCAATTTGTGATGTGAAATATTTTGTACTTGTATGACTAAAATAATAGTGATATCTCGGTGGTATTCTTTATATCTATTGTATACTATTGTTGTTATCGATAATGAGTTGGATTAAAGAGATAGTATAATCTCCCTAATATAATAAACTTATTAAATTGCAAAAGGTGTCATTCTCTAACTACACAACTATAGTTTAATAATGAAATATGCGTTGGACATACAATTAAACTATCTAAGTAACGAACAATAAAAAAGGTTATGTTAAACCTCAAATCTAACCATCTAGAGGAAGAATCTTCCTCTCTCATGGAATGAAAGATAAAAAGAATAGTGGTATAATCTTTAATCATTATACTAAGTTTATAAATTAAACACTAGCTGAATCTAGGTGGATGACAAACTTGATTTGGACAACTAGGTTTCATTACAAATTAAACATTTGATGTTTGTTGTTCTTTTTTTGGGATAGCTGTTTGTTATGCCACATTAATGAATAATAATGCAAACATGAATTAATTAAGTTCTCCATATCTAATCAAGATAGTGTTGGATAAAGAAATTAAGGAATGTTGGGGTTAAGGTAGGCATGGTTGTGGTAATATGAATCTTGATCTAATTTATTTATGATTAATGACCACTAAGGGGGTATGTACATCTTGATGAATCAGTTCTAACAGATGTTGGCACATGCGAACTATAGGATTGTACTCTCGAGAAATCCTTATACTTCTTAAGGATACAATGTTGCAGTTGACATGTGGCAACATCCTTCCGTATTTGTTCATCTAGATCTACACACATCTAGACTTGAACTTAGTTTCTCTTTAGGTCAAGTTAGTAGCATGTTTAGGATAGGTAGAAGCTTTCAATGACTAAGGGTACCATGGTGCATCCAGTGGACTTAAGTCAACCGAGTATGCCCATATACCATAAGTCATTGTGAGCGTCTTCCTATAATAAATTATGATGCTAGCCAGGGCTAGGGTCATAGCTTGGGCAAGTGGATCGATGGTAGTCAGTAAGACCATTCTAGATAACATAAGAGTGAGGTGCAGAAATATTCTCAAATGACGAGTATGGCATCTAGGAATAGTATCATGAATTCGATATGTTGAAAATCTTTGGCCAATGTATTGTAAGCTACTTTGGTTGCGTTGTACTATGTCACCTAGTTTAAAGTAACATGATGTTAGATGAATATTGGTAATAAATATTCAAAAAGGTTCCTTAAACAGATCACTCAGCACATGGAATAGGATAGGAGAACCAAGTATACGTAGTATACATAAATTTTTCTATACTTTAAGTTAACATGAGAGATCGGTTGGTAACCAAGTCATGGAATGAGAGATCGGTAGTATACCGAGTCATTATAGCTACATATGGTTATCTATTACGAGATTGATTGGCATGGAATGTGTGTTCTAAATTATTTTTTATTTAGAACAAAGAACATTATGTTTCAAAAAAATTCCCCTTGTTTCCAATGTCTTAAAATGGGAATGTTACACAACCGCCTACACCTCTCAAACATTAACCTCAAATTGTCACAATGGTCTTTTACCAGCCCATACACTTGTCTTATCATCTAAATAGACTTGAAGAAACTTATGGATGAAGTCTTGGAATGCTTGCACCACTATGCGCAAAATAAATAGTAGGTGCATTCTTCAAACCAAAGGGCATGACCGTGTATGCAAAACTTCCCCACTCAAGAAGAAATTTTTCTTCTCCTAGTCTTCCTTTACAATCTTGAATTTGTGGTACCCCAAAAATCCATCCGTAAAGGAATCGATTTCACACCTAGCGACTCCTTCCAAAATATCTTCATTGAAGGGGGTTGGAAAAGGATCGATGACACAAATTGTGTTTAGCTCCCTATAATCCACACAGATCCTAATCCACCCATCCTTCTTGATGTTGATTACCATTGGAATTATCCATTCATATTCTTCCACTGCTTTAATGATCCCAGAAGCTATCATTTTTTTGTATCATCCTTAACCTTTACATGTAAATTGGAATTCATTCGATAGGGTCTCTTCCCGACCCATCATGCACCATCCTTCAACTTTATCTTCATCTCCCCCAAGGAATGGTGGATGCTTTTGAGCCCATGGTACCCATGCTAGAATAAATCCTCAAATTCTTGCAATGAGATCAATGATCTTAGAGACTTTCTTCATTGACCAGCGATCTCCAATAACAACTACCTTAGGTTCTTCTCCGAACCGATGTTAACCTTCATTGTATTTAAGGGATCATGGTAGGCATGCGTGAGTATCATCACTGTCCACTAACTCGCACGTCCCTACAAAATGGCTAACATATAAGCTTTATGCTTCCTCCCATTAATCACATACACCAACTTACCTTTCTCCTTTTCCAAACATGCATGATCAAGTTGTAACTCTTATGTTTCTTCTACTTCTTCTTCAAAGCACGCCTCCAAACCTAGTTCACCTAGTAGTTCTAACAACCTATCTTCTGCCATGGCACTATCCCCCATGGTAAGGCACTTAACAACTTGTAATGCCTTATCAACTGATGGTTTGGTACTTTGATATTCAAACATTTGAATGAGGTCAGATGCTAGCTCTTGCCAATTTCTTATTTGGCAGCATGTCTCAGAATGTATGTACCATGTGCACGTGTAACCCTATAGTGTAGAATACAACTTGTGTACCTAAAGGGATGGTGGCAAAGCTTCTGCTCTGTTCTCTAGAACTTCTCACAAGCTTGGATGTGGAAAGAGGTAGGTTCCTTACCATGGTATTCGTTGATGTTGGTGGGCATGTTGCTTCTAGAAAACCTGATAGAGAACAATTCTCATCTCACGCCATTCCAAAAGACTCTCCGGAAGTGTAGCCTACCACTGTACTATTGTGTTGATTAGGACATAACTTAACATCCCTCTTTGTTCCTTCTCCTCCTTCCACTGAGCTTCCATCTCCTATAAAAAGATCTTAGGGAAGGCCCCTCCTGAATACTTAGGTAATTTTTTTCCTCCTACGTCTTAGGACCATATGCGTCTTTGTTACTTTTGTTACCAATCCTCTCAACTACCATCTGATCAATTCATAAGTCCCATGCACCCAATTATCACATGCTAGACTGGTGGTGTCACTTACTAAGCATCCTCAAACTGGATAACTCCATTGGTAGGATGGATTATCTTTGGTTCCATGATTCAACACACATATATCCTATCTAGAACTTCTTCTCCCAAAGGTTCAGTATGGGGAATCAACTTCCCATCATCTATGGGTATAATGACTTGGATCCTCCTTATTTTCAAAGCTGATGTACCCTTTGTTGAACCAAAGGTCTGTATTGTTCTTGTAACACCATGGGCACCCAAGTAGTGCTAGAAAATTGTTTTCCTCAGTGAGTGCCAAGACTTTGAAGTCCCTAGTAAACTTAGCTCCTTGGATAGTGATAGTTGCATCCTTTAAGACACCAATGGGCATTGCCTTAGTCTTGTTTTCCATATACAACACATTTAAAGATGGCTGTAATGCAGGTCTTCCCATCTGATGCCATGTATCCAGAGTTAGAAAATTGATCCCACACCTATGTCAATGAGGATATTACTAAGGATTCATCCATCTACAACTGCATTCAATGTGATCTCCTTATCATAATAAAGGCTATGAAGGGGAAGGTTTACATGCAATACCTGCCTCTTGCACTCTCCTCTGGCATGTGGTACCTTCTCTCTCAACCATGATCCAAGTAAGGGAATAATATTCTTTTGCCTTAATATTTTACATACTTCCTTGACCTCATTCAGCTCATCCCTTGGCACCTTGACTCTCCTTCCTTATTCATCCCTCCTAAACTGCTCCTTTAGACAATAGATCTCCCCTTGTAAACTCCGAATGACATCCATGGTGTCTTGATATACCTCCTTTTGATGCGTAGGGTCTAGGTACTTTCCATGAACTACTTCCTCCTTGAAACCAAGTTCTTTTACCTTGGTATCTTTTTTACGTGTGTGGCTTCTGCTCTTGTTACAAAAATTGGCTCTAAACCTACATCCCGTGTTACCCGTGGCATCTGCTGTGTGTCTACCTTTTTAATGCTAACCATTGCAACACCCTTGTCTTTTTGGTGCTGTTGATTTATGTGCTCAAAAAAACTCCTCATACTTGTGCTTCTTTCCACACCATGAGCACTACAACAGTGTGGGCACTCTCATTTGTAATGCTCTATAGACCCACAATTGAAACAAGTTCCATGTGGGAACTCATTCCTTCCTCCCCCATGGTTACCATGACCATGAAATCCTCCTTGAAAACCCCTTCTACACATAGCTCCATCTCCATGCTCCTCATAATGGTGATCATCACCCTTAGAACTAATGGTAATGTTGGTATGGTACACCCCATGATCAATGTCCTCATGGATCTGATCAATGAGCCTATAGTCCCTAGTATCATGGGTTGTAGATGTGTAGATCTTACAGTAGAAAGCCACATTCTTTTGGATTGTGCATTGTAACAAGGTTCATCTACTTGCATCATGGTCCCCATGACAAATTTCATAGTCTACTATCATGGTGCGTACCATCCTTTGGGGGAAATTATCATTGACATGCCCCTCTACTTCACAATTTGTGCACCATAAACCACTGTGAGTCTCATGGGATGAGTTTGCAGATAACTTCTGTAGCTACTTAGCCATAACAACAATTTGAGCCTTCAAGAACGGGCTAACACTAGTATAAATACTACCAACATCCTCGGCGCGCAGAGTAGCTTCCAATGCCTCATGCGGGTCTATGAAATTTTTATGAGATAAGACCCTTATAGAAGGTGTGATCAATCTTCCAATAAACCACTGAGCATGTTGTGAAGGGTGAATATCATATGATAATTTAGACAAGAAAATTTTAAAGTGTGCATCATACTCTTGCACACTCTTTGCCATTCCTTGTTGAATATCCTTCAAAGTGCTAATGCTCTTCTATTCAAACTTAGGGATGTGGAATTATGCCAAGAATGCATTCTTTAAAGTAGTATAATCCACCATTGTTTGATGAGGGTCATATTTCCTATACCAACTATACACACTCCTTGTAACGTGGTTTCTGCAAACCGACTAGCCTTTGCTTCGAGGTTGTGAACATGTTCCATAGCATCCTCAATACCTCGTGTCTGGAAAGTGTAATGATATCTCAAAGAAGAATTAAGGGGGTGGTGGTGCCCTTGTCCTCTTAAGCTAGAGCCTTGGTTCCTCCTCGGTGCTTCCTCCACTTCCGGATCCACCGGATCCACTAGATCCACCGTAACCACTAGGTCTACTAGATCCTGTGCCCCCTAACCCACCACATCCTATAGTAGTCATGCCAAGTGTCCCCACGGTTCCACTAAACTATGCACCAATGATCTGTGATAGTTCCCCACTACACTATTATACCCCGCACCACTCCCAGATGCGAGACTAAAGGCTTTTATATTATATCCTTATCTAAAGAATCCTCTGAATACTATAATATGTGTAGCCATAGAAGTGGGAACTAAAAAATTGTACCTCCTAGGAGAAGATTTGTCACTTCCACTGATATTAACTAGGTTAATTATACTCCTTCCTTTTTTGGAAAGTAAGCACCACAATTTAGTCACTAGGTGGGTTCAAATACATGCCAATGACTCGTCTTTCTCCATGTGAGAAACTCTAACCGAGAAGGCAAGCGGTCTCTCTTACACACTTTCCAAGATGGGGTAGCATAGACTACTCAAGTTCCACATCCTCTGTATGAACCTCGAATCCTTCCCGCAATGTCTACCTCCATAGATCCATCACACTTATAGCCTTACATAATCTATCAATCTCCATTTCATGCACTTCACTATACTTGAGCCGTCTCTCTTATCTTTCCTTCTCCATCATAATATCTCGCCATCTTCCTCTAGCCTAGCTCCTCGCCCAACACTCAAAATGGTCTAGCTGGCCATTAGAAATGCCTCTAAACCAAAAGTAACAACCAGGATCTTCATTTCTAGACGGATAGTACATAGAAATGATCCTCTAGGCTCCCATAGAAACTAAAACTCAAAGACCTTCGAGACATAAATATGTGGAAATGACGTACTACAGTGTAGCTAGCCGGTACTCCTTTCCACCAATGATCCACAAAGACGGGTCCATGTCGATCTACATCCTACAACCTCTAGTATTATTCTTGGGTCTACACATGTGATCCATAATGCTAACTTGATCTAGTTGTGTAGGCTAAGAGCCACTCATATAGTTCTACTAGGAAGCAAAAAAAAAGTTTCATACAGATCATGGTAGAGGTTCTCTTCTACCCATCTATGTGCATCAAACTCAGGTCCAGTGTTGAATCTCTAAGAAAATTCATCCTCCATGCTCTTGAACCATGATTCAACACTTTCCAAAGTTAACCACTTTGTCATTACTCACTACACAGATCATGTTGTATGCTATTTCCCACTATAACTTTCGAAAAGAGGTCCCGGCAACGGAACCAAGATGTAGTCATTTTTACCCCTATCACAAAAGAAAGGAACCCCATGCATGCCAACCTATCACCCAAGATGTTGGGTGCTCACCTAAGGCACACATGGGTTCTCGAGTCTCTCTTTTATGTGATTTTAGTGGGAAACATCATCATCTATGATTTTTTCTTAAGATATTTAAAAGGAGTTAAGACATTCAAGAACCATAGAGCTTAGAATGACCTCTAGATCCTTACAGTCATTACAGACATAAAGTACTTAATAGATTATATAACTTGTACCATAATAGAAAGAAGTATACAAGCATCCATACTTATCATAAACATAAATGAAAGAGAACCTATGAGAAATATGTATGCATCGATTCATTGATATTTGTATTCATATAACTGGTAACCTCATAACATCCATGGATCCATTACAGAATATTACAGAGAAATAAACCGCAGTCATGCATTACAACTAGACTATTGTAGCAAGGTTATCAAAAGAAAAATTACAATTCCCATACCCATTATACATTCTTTCCCAAATACCGTTATCCACTAACAAAGTTCTTATAGTATTTCTGTAGAGCTCAACCTCTTCTAGTTCTATCTCTGTTTACTCTATAAGTGCTTGTATTTATAGCCTTTCTAGGCTGCCAACTCATCCTCTAGCGCCCTCAAATCTGATGCCAAGTGTTTGAATGTGGTCCTCCATGCGAGCATGCTCTCCTAGGCTCGAGCTTTCCACTTTTCACCATGATGTGCTTCTAGAAGCTTCTACCGTAGGCATGCTCCTTCTTGGGCCAACCTATCACTAAGCTGGCACCTTATCCACTCAACATGCATAGTCGGGTCATGATTTTCACATGTTCTATCCTAAATGCCTAATTTGGCTAAGTCTCAAACCCTTGGTTCTATCTGCATGTGTTGCGTAATCCACGAGCTTCCTTAAACCCTTTTCTTAAACCCTACCCTACGTGCTTTGTCCTTATGTGCCTCTCTTCAACTAGGACCTACACACATATGCACCTTTTGTACTTAGCCAATATTCTAGGGGCCCAAAAAAATTCGATGAGAGGCACCTCCAAGTGAAACTATGCTTATCAATTGGAAAGTGAAGACTTTTGCGGAATGAATCAGGCCCTTTCTCAAAGTGTAGCTGCCAATACATGGTCTAAGAAGAGAAATATTAGAGAAGCACAATCACCAAACTTAGTTAATCCTCAATCCTCCATTACACCACAAGGTATTGGCACTCAAAATGCAACTCCCAATTTGCGAGTCACCCAAACCACCTTACAAATCTACTCGAGCACCGGTTGTAACAACCCATGTATAAGAGAAAAATGTGCCGAGGAAGGCCAAGTGAGAAGGATAGCTCATTTAATATCATTAAGAAAATGAAGAAGAAAAATGTGAACATTTCACTGTGGGATTCACTTGCCATTCTAGGATAAAGGGATCTATTGTAGTTTGCCATGGCCAATTGGTCAAGCCTAAATAGGCCCCCTAGCTAGCAAGAGAAACTGTTTGTCAATACATCTCAACCCGAGGGAAACCATTGAGGGAAATAAGGTAAGAATATGAAGCCTCCTCCATTCTATGTTTTATTGATCATTGGGAAAATTGGTACATAACTACATGATTGATTCGGGAGCAAGTAGTTTTATGATTCCCAAAAAAATAGCCGATCAACTGGGTCTTCAATACAAAGTTGTGTCTAAAGGGGTAGTATAATTGGATGGGACAGCAATGACAACTATTGAGTCATCAAATATTTGAGCCTCATATTGCATGCCTACTCTAATGTGATTGTATTGTAGAATGTATCAATTATAGACTTGCCACCAAATTTTGCATTTTGTTTGTCCAGGGGACTTCACCGCCAAAATTGGAGGCTTTTTGTCTGATGATTGGTCACATATGAATTTTAGAACAAGGTATGTAGCTAAGGCCACAATTATATTTGAGCCCATAGTATATTACCATATTAAGTCTTATGATGTACCCATCTCGAATTAATGCCAATTGTTCAACTTTTGATTAGGAGAACCTCCTAAGCACTTTGAAGTAGATACCAAGGTGGGGTGTATCCTAAACTTGACTCTCGAAAAATGGGTGAAAAAAAGACATAATTTTGACCCCTATAAGGAGATGGAAGAATCTGAGCTAGGATTCTACTAGCTACATGAGGAGAATCATCCTCTTCCTGACTTCATTAAACCATAACACAAAGATGACAATAAAGTATGGAAATTTTTCTTTGATGGTTCAAGAAGTAGGTAAGGAGCTGAAGGAGAAGCTATGCTTGTTTCCCCGAAAGGTATAAAATACTACGCAGCTTTCCATTTCCAATTTTCATATTCAAACAACACAACAAAATATTAGGCTTTGGTTCATGGATTGCATAGGGCAAGGAAATGATGAATCAAGAACTTGCATGTGTTTGGTGACGGTGAACTATTTTCTAATCAGTGTCTCGAGGAAAAATGTCACAAGAACGACTTGTTAAAGAATTACAAGAACCATGTATGGGACCTCATTGAGGATTTTGAGGCATTCAACATCATCTCCATTCCCGAGATGAAACATGAAGTAGCGTACTAACTAACAGCGCCGGTTGGGGTAACATTTTATGTTGTGGAGAGTATTAAGAATGATAAGCATCAACCCCATATCAAGTTGGTTATAAGGCCAGCTATCCTAGACAACAAAAAGTTTGCAAGTCTTTGAAAATGACCAACAAATTGTCAACTTTTTACAAGAGGAAGCTGAGTTCTCTTCTAAGAATCAAGATAAATTGGAGCAGTAGTATGGCGATCAAGCGGTACAGCTGACAACCAACAAACTACCAAAGGGTATTGTCACTTTGGAATCAATCTTCAACCTAAATGACCAATTCTGAAAAGAAAAGGAAAATATTCAGGTAAAGGATGAAGATTTATAACCTATTTCTATAGAAGAAGGCAAAACATTTCCGAATGGCAAAGTAAGCACTCAACAAGAAAAATCTGAATTTGTTCAACTTTGTTAAGATTTCCTAGATGTATTTTCCTTGACATATAAATATTTAAGAGGTTTCAAAATAAATTTTCACAACACACCATTGAGCTAGATCCGTGGAAGCTAAACCTTTGAGGACAAAAACAAAGGCCAATAAACTCCCACATTGAGCCTCTTATGAGAAAAGAATTGAAAAAATTAATTAAGGCTAGTATCATCTTTCTATCAAGCATTCAAGTTGGGTTGCTAACTTGGTGCCTATGATGAAGAAAAATGGAGAAATTAGGATATGTGTGGACTTTTGTGATCGAAAAGAGCATCGCTTAAGGATCACTAACCACTTCCATTAATGGAACAAATCCTACAAGTTGTAGCTGGCTCTAAGAGGTTCTCATTGTTGGATGCATACTCAAGTTAGAACTAGAAAATAGTGAAGGAGGAAGATCAATTAAAGACAACCTTCACCACCAAATGGGAACCTATGCTTATAAGAATATGTCATTTGGACTATCAAATGTTGGAGCAACATTTTAGAGAGCTATGGACATGGTATTCAAAGGCTTAATTAACAACATAGTCCTGATATATCTTGATGATATCACTGTTTTCTCCAAGAATGTTGCAGATCATCTCTTTCACCTTAGACAGGTATTCCAGAGATGTAGGAGGTTCGGGGTGTCATTAAACCAAAAAAGTGTGTGTTCCTAGCTCATGAAGGGAAATTGTTGGACCAAATTGTCTTAAGAAATGGATTGACAATTGATCTTGAAAGGGTTGAAGCCATCCGGAAAATTCCATTGCCACAACATAAAGGTCTCTCCAAAGCTTCTTGGGGAAGATAAACTTTGTTTGAAGGTTTATACCTGATTTTTCTACTCTTGTGAAGCCTTTAACAATGATGTTAAAGAAGATTCTTGCATTTAAATGAACATCAGAGGGTAAAGAGAGTTTTGAGGCCATCAAGCTTGCAATATCACAGGATCTCACACTCATTAACCCAAACTTCTCAAAAGACTTAACGTTATATGCTTTTGGAGGGTTTGACACCATCTCGTCCATCTTGATCCAGCCCAATAATTAAGGTTCAAAGCAACCCATCACTTTCTTCAGTCAAAGCTTAGAGGACTACGAGATAAAATACTCTTTCATTGAAAAATAGGTCCTCGCTATTATTAAGAGCATAAAAAAGTTCAGACACTTGGTCCTAAATAAAAATATTCAATCACTAGTATCTCATGTTGGTGTTTTTAAATAAGGATTTGAATGAGAAGAGGGGAGGTTGGATCACCCAGGAATCGAATATGACATTGAGATCAAGGTGACCAAATTTCTTAGAGGAAAGGGACTTTGTGAACATCTCTGTTATAAGCAATAGGATGAGTCAATGGGTGAAAAGGAGGTTGTCTTATTTCTACAGAGTGATCAAGAATAATCAGCTAATGATGCACCTACTAATGATTACCTTCAAATAGGTCTCGTGCCCTCTAGAATGGAACAAGGAAAAGAGAAGATACTTTAGAGTACAAGTTATCCCTTATGTGCTTGTTGGTTCTGTCTTGTTTAAGAAGTATATCAATTGTATTCTATTGAGGTGCATTGAGATAGGCTAAACCGAGAGAGCATTGCATGAATTCCATGATGGAAAAGTAGGAGGTCACTTTTCCCCTTGAGCAACAACTCTCAATATCATGAAGGATGGTTATTATTTTCCTACATTTCATAGACTGCTACTCATGGGTTAAGAAGTGTAAAAAAATTGCATTCTTCGTAGGAAAGGAGAAGCTAGTAGCCCTGCCCCTTCATCCCATTTTAGTGAATCAACCATTCATGCAATAGGGACTAGACTTCATTGGGGTGATTACCCCAAATTCAAGCCAAGGCCACAAGTGGATACTTACAACCACAAATTATTTCACCAAGTGGATGAAGTAGTGGCACTAAAAGAAGCAAATTGAATCTAACATCTTTAATTTTTGTGAAGGAATAACCACCAAGTTTGGATTTCCTACCACTATTATATCAGATAATGCATTGGCATTCCTTGGTGCAAGGATCACTGAATGGGTAGTTAAGAATGGTGTGTATCTCAACATCTCATCAAATTATTACCCTCGGGGTAATGGCAAATCGAGTCCAAAATAAGAACCTATTAAGGATCATCCTAAGGACTCTTGATGAAAATTAGAGGACTTGGCATACAAGTTTCAAGTTAACTTTACGGGCTGATAGGGATCACATCAAGGTCCACGGGTAGCTCATCATATAAACTTGTATATGGAAAGGAGGTAGTATTTCCCATCTCATTGTATTTTCCCACTTTGGAACTCATGAAGCAGCTTAGATATAGCTAAGTTTGAACCCATGGAAATCAAGTATGCAGAGCCGATGGAGGTAGGAGAGGAAAGAGAGCATGCAATGCGAGTCATGGAAAAGGATTAGGCATTGATAAAAAGAGTTTTGATAATAAGGAAAGGATGAGGACCTTTCGGGAAGGATAATTAGTCCTAAAGTGGGATGAAGATTAGGAAAAGCTAGGAAAACACTTCAAATTTGATGCTCTCTGGAGTGGCCATTACATGATCAAAGAGTGCAAGAGTAGTAATGCCTTCCAGCTGGCTAAATTGCATGGAAAAGAATTGTAGATCCTAGTGAATGGGATCCATCTCAAACATTGCTACTTAATGGGAAGTTACCACCTTGTAAATATTAGCATAGTATTTTAATTTCCCTAAGTGTGTATGCACATTGTTACATTGTAGTGTAGTTGTTGTTTCCCTAAGTGTTATGGCACAGGTTCTTTATTACTCCAAGTTATGTCGTTACATAGCCCAACATGCCTCCAAGTGAACATGTTATCCCTTTAAATATTCATGATAGGGAAACTTATAGTTTCTGTAATAGTTGTTATCTTCAAAGTAAAAGAAATGCGAGAGAAACTAAAAATCCATATTTGAAATAATCCATTCGAGGGACGGATGAAAGCCCTAGGTCAAGACAATTTTCTATTCTTAGAAGCCTTGTTTTAATATTTCTTATGAAAATTGAGGGTGTAAATGGTTAGGCTCACAGATCAGACGTATGATCATTATCAGCCCATCATTCTTGACTCCATTCCCAAGGGATGCTTCAAGGCTCTTGGTTCCTTTATATAGGAGGCAATTCCCTGCAAGTCACCAAATTCTTATCCATATTTTCCCCCTAGAAAAATTGGATCAGCCATGACCCCACACAGAAGAAACTAGAGAAATCACATTCAAATCTTGAAAACAGGTTATAGAGCGACTCTCTGATAATGGAGTGGCGGGGCTGCGAAAGATGAAACGACCCCATGTAAGAAGAAATTCAAGAAATAGATTTTTTGAGAAAATTTGTGCTCTAAATCTAGTAAAAATATTATAGGCAGGCTTGGAAATGGAATATTTGGTTCGGGGAAGGAGAAGATAGTGTCAAAGAATCCATAGACTCAAAGGAGAAGGAACAACAAAAATTCATAGTCTTCGGGCTCTGAAATAGTATAGAATGAGCACAAAAATTGACTAAGTATGGAGGAGACAAAAGATACTTCTAAGTTTCCAAACGACACACCTCTAAATATTGAATCCAAAAATAGAGACCCAAATGAGTGCAGGCTCGCCACATAGTCCAAGTTGAAAAATGGGATAGAGCGCGCCAAAAATTGACTAAGTATAGAGAACGAGCACCAACTCGCCACATGTTCAGGGTCTAAAAGGTAAGAGAGGCCATTGAAAAGTCTAAGAGCCTACGAGAGGATTCCACATGTCAACTCAACACTCCTTCAAAAGAAAAATCCTGAGTGATTTTTAGTGAGTACTGAGCCTCCACATCATCTGGTTTCTTAAAGGGATAGGATCGGGTTGAAAATTCAAAGCATTGAGATAGGCCAGCGGAGGGTACCAAGTTTCAGCACAACGTAAATTTAAGAGAAAAATTAAGGGAAGGTTTCCAAACAAGCCTCGGGGTGCCACGTGTCCCCGAGTTAGATATATGACCGTGCAGAGAAAATACTTAGCCAAAAACATGAAGAGACTGAGCAAGCCATGGAAGAAGCCACGTGTCAACCCAATGCAACTCCAAAATAAAAATACAAAGGCTTCCCTCAGACATGAGCTAGCCCTCCACCTGACGATTTCAAAAGGGGCCCATTTTTGTAATTGGTTCCCACTATTTTTTACTGAGACACTGATTAAAATTTCAAATGGGCATATCTTTTGACTCGAGGGCTCAAAATTTAGCAAATCTAGCTTCGTTGGAAAGATCTCGGCCTCGTCTATGCCATGGATATCTAAAAATTTAATTTTGGAGAGTTTAGGTGGGGAAAATGAAGAAACATCTTTGTGCCATTAATACAAGATCTATTTTCCCAAAAAAACCAGATTGGATTTGATTTGATCCGGTGTTTCCTCCTCCTTTGAGGTGCCGAACAAGTAATTGATGTAGGCATGATGATTTTAGTTGGATTTTTAGGTGTCAATTATGTCGGTGGTTGAGCTTCAAACGGGTTTTCCGCTTCTCTCTCCTTCTTCCCTCGGTGCTAAATCTATAAAGGCAAGGTCAGGGCTCATTGTAAAAGGTTGGACATTTCTATTTTGTGCCCTCCCTTCTTATTTTGTTCATAGAAGGATTTGTGGAGCTTTTCTAACCTCTCCTTCAAGTTGTAATGCAAATTTTTCCTCTTGGCTACTGTAATATATTGTATCAACTCTTGAGCAATAATATATATGTCTATGGATGTTTCTCGACCCTCTCATGTATTCGTTATTGTCTCCCTGATCTCTTATTGCGATTTGGTCATATGTGCATGTTGTTTGTATTACATTCTTGTGGTCTATGTTAAAATGCAAAATGAGTGTCTAACATTCCTTTGGTGTATCACCTCGTTAGCTTAGGTTTATTAGTCTTTCATCTCTCTAACCCCATGTCCTTGGTAGATAGAATAGACTTAGAATAGATCCTCTACAATTTTTTTGTGCATACACGAACAAAGGGATAAGAACTAGCCTTAATCTGGAGATCTCTCTCAAATCGCAAGGTCCCACACCTTGAAATATGCTCCATGTTTTGCAATCAACTAAGAGTCTCAACCCATCTAGTTGTAGACATTCGGGGTGTTCTAATTCTACACTAATGCGGTTCTAACCTTGACTCAAGTGCCACTCTAGGAATCCACTGTGCGTCGACCTTCTTTATACTCACCATCCCAACACCTTTGTCCTTCTGGTGCTATTGGCTCATGTGCTCAAACAACTCAGGGAACTCCTCATACTTATGTTTTTTCTAAACAGCTAGCACTACAATAAATCTAAACACTCATGCTTGTAATGTTATGTAGATCCACATATATACTAGGTTCCTCATGGGAACTCAATTCTTCCTCCTTCATGGTTACTTATGACCATGAAATCCTCCACATGAAATTATCCCATGTACCCCTCTATCTATGTGTCCTTTATAATGGTGATCATCTTCTTTGGAACCACTAATAAGGATGGTCTGGCACACACCATGATCAATGGCCTCATGGATCTGGTCAATAATCCTACAATCCTTAGTATCATGGGTCGTAGAGGTACAAATCTTATAGTAGCAAGACACATTCTTCCGAATTGTGCACTATAACAAGGGAAATCTACTTGCATCATGGTCCCCGTGACAAATTTCACAATCTACTACTATGGTGCATACTGACTTCTAGGGAAACTATCCTTAGCATGCCCCTCTACTTCACAATCCATGCACCAAAGACCACTATGAGTCTCATGTGCAGATTTTGTAGACAAATTCTCTAACTATTTGGCCATGACAGTGATTTGAGCCTCTAGAAAAGGGCTCACACTAGTATCAATGCTCCCAACTGCTTCAACATGTAAGGCAACCTCTAGAGCCTTGCGCAGTCAGTAAATGTTTTATGGGACAATTCCCTCCTAAATGGAGTGATCAACTATCCAACAAAGCATTGAGTATGTTGTGAAGTGTGAATGTCATATGATAATTTTTATGGGAGAGTTTTAAATTGTGCATCATACTCCTGCGCACACTCTTCCATTCCCTTCTGGATCTCCTTCAAAGCATTGATGCTCTTCTACTTGAACTCTAGTATATGGAACTCTCCTAGGAAGGTATTTTTCAATGTGGTGTAGTCTACCAGCATCGATAGGGGTCGTACTTCCTATACTAGATATGCATGCATCCTTGCAACATTTTTGCAAACTGACTTATCTTCCATTCTAGTGTATTGATCACCTTTGCACACCATAGCAATTCACACTTGTGCATGTGTTCCACAACATCCTCTATACCTTGGTAACATGACAAGTGTAAATAAATTTTAGAGAACATCATAGAAGGTGGTTGAGGCCCCTCTCCTCCCGATCCACCTCCTTGGTTTCCTCCGATGTTCCCTCCACTAGTTCCACTTGATCCACCAGGTCCTATGCTTTCGATTCAC
The DNA here is from genome assembly GCA_018340775.1 of Taxus wallichiana var. yunnanensis. Taxonomy (NCBI): domain Eukaryota; kingdom Viridiplantae; phylum Streptophyta; class Pinopsida; order Cupressales; family Taxaceae; genus Taxus; species Taxus wallichiana. Next base: position 940,974,283 of record CM031240.1, on the reverse strand, counting down.
CAATTCAACCTCCATATCCTCCTATAATCAGAAATGAACCTAAAGTGGTCATGCCTAATTTCCCCACATCCCACTTTGAACTACGCACCAATGGTATGTGAGATTGATCCATTGTTATAAGTGTATCTCGCGCCACTCCTAAATGTGTTACCTAAAACTTACGTACACAGTACTTTCCCAAAAATTCCTCCAAACACCAGAATGATATGTGTAGCCATGGATGTCCTAAATGAAAAATTATACCTAATGGGTGTTGATCGGTCAATCCCACTGATACTAATTGGGTTATTAATACTCCTTTGATTTAGAAAACCAAGTGCCAGGGGTTGGTTGCCGGTGGTTTCGAGATGTCCACTAACGACACTCCTTTCTCCATACGATGAACTCTCATCAGAAGCTAAAGGGGCCTCTCTCTTGCACTTCCCAATATGGGGTAACACAAACTACTCAAACTTCATGTACTCCATGTGAACTTTAACACCATCTCACAACGTCTGCCTCCATATATCCATCACACTTACAACCTCACCTTATCTAGTCATCTCCCTTTCATGAGCTTCACTATACTTGAGCCATCTCTGCTCCCTTTCCTTTCCAACCATAATGTTCGTCATCTTCCTCCACACTAGCTTCCTTTCCCAATGCTCGAGTAGCTTAGTTGGCCATAGGGATTACTTATAAGCTCAAAGTAACAATCAAGATATTTATATCTAGAGGAATAACACTAAAAAATTTCCCTCTAGGCTCCTTAGAAACTCAAACTCAACAAATTCTGGGAAAGAATACATTGAAATGGTGTATTGTAAAATGTAATCGCTAGCACTCCCTTCCAAAGGTAGTGATCAATAACACGCATCCAAGTCAGGATATACATCTTACATCCTCGATAGTCATCTTGGGTCCACACATCTGATATATAGAACCACTTGATCTAGATACGTATGCCGAGAGTCATTCATATAGCCCTACTAGGAAGCATCAAAATAGTTTCTCATGCAACTCATGGTATAGGTTCTCTTCTACACATCCACACGCATTGAACTTAGGTCCAATGCTAAATATTTTGGAAAACTCATCCTTCATGCTCTTGAACCACATTTCAATATTTTCTAGAGTTAGATGCTCTGTCATTACACATCACAAAGATAGAGATGCATTTCATTTCTCACAACTATGAAAAGAGGTCCCGACAATGGAACCAAGACGTACTCATTTTTATTCCCTCAAAGAGCAAGTAAATCCCATTTGTGTTGGCCTATCACCTAGTGGGTGCCTGGCACTCACTCAAGGCATACACGGTGCCCAATCATTCCTTTATGTGAGTTGTGTGAGAATGCATTACTTACAATAGAAACTTAAGTGAATAGATTGGAAAGGAACCATACATTCATCTTAGAGCTTAGAATGGCTTCTAGACCAATGTGTTCATTCATATAAGAAAAGCATTACAGAACATAGATATGAATCATAATATAAAATAAATGCATAGGGGTTTACACCCACTCATATGAAATGTATATATAACTGATCCATACAAATGTAAGTAGAACTAGAACCACACATATATTCATATTAAGCATGTTGATAACCACATTACATTAATTGGGAAATCAAAAATTGATATGATAGTGCAGACCAATGTCATGCATTAGAATTAGACTTAGGCCCTTCATAGTACAAAGAAAAATTGTTCAGACCCATCCCCTTAATACAACATACTCCTACAAATCCTCTAAACCCATCCTATAGAGCTCTAATAGTATTCTTGCATGGCTTCACCCTTCTTCAATTCTTGATCTCTCCATCTGTGTCTCTTTTTCTTCTACCGGGTACTCATATATATAGCCTTATCAAGCACTATCATGCCTTTATAAAGTTGTAGATCACTTTCCATGTGTCCAAGTCGTCCTCCATGGGAGCATGATTCTTCAGATGCAATCTCTCCATCCTTTTCCATGATGATCTTATGGAATCTTCTATCACAAGGTATATTCCTTTCGTGTTCATTAAGTTGCCAAGCTGACACCGTATCCACTTCGCATGCACATTCAGGTCATGCTTTCCTTGTGTTCTTCATGATATACCAAATATGTCTAAGTCCAAAGATCTTTTCTGCGCTTGCACACATGTCGCTGGTTCTACCAAAACCCTCCTAAAATCCTATATTGTGCTCTTTCTCCTTACGTGCCCTTCTTGAATAGGCCTTGCACACCCACGTGACTTCTTGTACTTAGCCAATATTTTAGGGGCCCAAATTCATCATCATTTGTTTCTTCAACTTATTTACTTAAATCATAAGGGGAATGTGGTAAGAAACACTTATCACACAAATCAATAACATTGGCCTCTTCTACTGTAGCAACCCTAGTATTCAAAGGATCGGGACCGGTCAATTTTGTCTAGGTTATGGTTATTTATTCCCCGATCCCATGGGCTCCTTTCCTATGTCATCTAATCTGTGATCACCCCTAGGATGATTTCCAAATCTATCCTAGCCCTATGGTTTATGGTAACCACAGAAATCTATCCTATTCCCTTTTTCCTCTAGCTAGCTTATAAGATATTTCTTTAATTGCCACAGAAAAAGTCTTCACAACTTCCTACGAAACACTTTTTGTTTTCTTGAGGTCTGTTAGGATTAATCAATTTGACATCCTCCCTCTTAGGGGGTTTTCCAACTACCTTGATATTGTTTTCAATTTGCAAGGCCATTTTGAAATCATGCCTTAAAGTTCCATGGTTCGTATCTCTCAAATAATATGTAGGTTTCTTGTCAAAAGCATCAAAATATTTAATTAAGAAAGACTCATCGGTAGGCATCGAATTACGGGTAGTCTATTTAAATTCTTATTGAATCTAGAATTGAAATCCTAGATAGACTCATTGGGATTATTTTTATATTCTCAAACTCGGATAAGAGGAACCTTGGGTCAGTCTTATCCCCATATTTTAATATAAAATAATTCTTCATCTCATTCAATTAATTTATTGAGCTATCTAGTAAAGATTTATATCAGTCATGCACATCTTCTTGAGTATGAATGAATAGTTTTATATAAACATCTTCATATTCAACTTCAAAATATTCCATCATATTAACAAAGAGTCTCATATCCTAATCATTAGTGATGACATTATTTCCCTAAAATTTAGGAAACCTATTTCTTACATCTTATGGTACAACATTAGGATGCCCAACCATGCCTCTAAAATTTATTGGTCTAAATGTGTTGACAACAAGAAGAGGTCTTGATGGAGGCTGAGCCATGTTATTTTGAGGAGATGATCCTATAGGAGAATCAAAATTATATGGGACCAAGGGATTTTGGGATACACACATATGATCTTCAGAGTAAATATTCTCTAATGACTCACTTTCATAAAAAAACCCTATCAGTCTTGAGTGATAAAGGAAAGAAATGAGGGACACCTATTCCAAATAAAAATGATGGCCCTTCACCAATTGGTGTATTCAAATTTATACGAGTATTATTTAATTTTTAATTATTTGAAGATGTAGGATAATCCTCAACTATAGGTTAATCACTTTCCACAACTAGTATGACCTTCTCTCATGACTCTTAATCCCCCAATGCTTTCTAGACTTGTCTTCTTTTTGGTTTTATTTTCCCAAGTTCTAGAAATAATCTTCTAGTTGGATCCTTATTAAAGAAAGACCTTCTTCCTTCCAGATTTACAAATATTAACAACAAATCTCACTTGACAAAGATTAAGACACTAGTATTTACCAAAAATTCAAACCAACTCGAGTCACCACCAAGGATTTTCACCTTAGATGTGCTAAAGCATTGTAAGTAACTTGTCAAGTGCCTATCAATACTCAATTTCTACAAATCTCAATAGATATGATCATCCTTTGTCAATATTTATCACTATCAATACAAATCTAGTGTAACATTTTCTAAAACCAGAAAATATTGCATAATGAACTTCTGATCTCGCACAATATTTACAAATATTAACAAAGGATAATGTTTAAAAAATGTATTTGCACTCAAATCATGTAAGAATCATTACCAGAGGTCAATATGCATATGTATTTACACAAATATTCCCTAGAAATGGCTCCAAATTAGTGTTGGTACCCAAATTGATTCTTCCTTTGAAGTTGAGAAACATCAACAAGTTGAGAGAGATGCTTAGAGATAGATAAATCAGAATTCAAGTCGTTTCATATCCGGAGGGATTTGAATGACTCTTTTTCACTCAATCTTTGAAAAATTAGGTAGCACCATGTTGAGGGTTTGACCTACCCTCACTAATTTAGGTTGTTCCTTCAACGAGGATGATAGGACCATTTTTGTAACCTGTATTTGTAAGGGATATAAATGAATCCTCAATATTTGACTCTCCGTCTATGATATTTAAAAAAATACTTGAGGATACATGGTCAATGAAACATAATCTAACTCTCACGATTTTCACTCTAGAAAATGAAGACATCTCCTAAACAAGGTTCAAGTTACTAAAGAAAACAAACAAAACCTAATTTCTCCTACTTTTTTGAGAAAAGGATGGGTAAATTCAACAAATCTCCTTAGCATTTATGGACAAATAGTGTAAGAAGGGGTAATTCCTATAGGATTTATCATTTATAGATTAATTTTGTTGGGGAATTAAATAGGATAAAGTTGATTATACCAAATTAATAAGCACTTTCAACAAAGGTTGGAAACTCTACCAAACAAGATGACAAAAAAACCTCAAATAGTCAACAATGAACCTTTAACCAAAAGATGCACACCCATATAAGCACACAGTTTCACACATTATTTGAGAATTTCACATAAAATCTCATGTCAAAGACTCAACTAAACATCAGAAATCCTGGTTCATCACGCCTAAGATACACTCATAGACTAACAAATAATCTGTATCAGCAAGATGGAAATAAAGTGAGTTTAAATTGTTTATTGCATGATGAAATGAGAACTCTTTTCACAACACAATTGAAAATACCATAGTACTACCATGAGGATAAGATCTTGTGTGATTTAGAGGAATTCCTAACATAATATTGCAACAGAACATGAATAACTACTTGAAACATCTCAAAATGAAAGTAGACACAACAATGCTCATGATTAACATAATTAACTTAAGGTTCAAAAAATTATCAACAAGGGAAAGTTTTATTTATAGTCTCAAATTTCATCAATCGTTAGACACTTGAACCATATTGAAATGATTAAATTTGAAAACAAAAAGGAAATAAAATGTTTCTTAGATAAGCTCTTGGAAAAATGGTTTTTACTCAGCTCCTCTTTTCTCTGAACAGTTCTTAGAAAAATTTAACCCCCCTTTCATGTGGTTATATTTTGTGCCTTTATACCATTCAACTCACTTACTAACCTTCAAAATTTTCCCCCTAAAATTAAAAAATATTACAAGGAATATTCCACTTTATAATACTCATTTTAAACGACACTATTCTTTTGAAAATGCTTCACTTTATATTGTCATGTGTACAAAATGGGAGTCTTTTCAATTGGTTCCATTTGTGCTTGAATGGGATATTGGGTCATCTTAGTTGGTAAATTATTTTAATCATTGTTTCCACATAATGATTAGATAATAATTTTATATGACCTCTGAGCACTTCCGATGATTCAAATATGACATATATCCTCATATACTTCCCAAAAATCCATCTTAGGTGTTACACACTACATTTGATGTCTTATTAGCTTAATTACCACTCCTAATTATTGTCAAATTATATTGATTCACTAGTTTTTATTATTCCTAAACCTTTCCAAATCTTAAATATTATTTTTGCAAGATGATAAAATTATTCTTTCATCTCATGGGAAATATTTCTCTTAATCAAACCAATATGTAGCTTTTCACTATAAAACTCGGTTCTATCCCTTTACCATTATGCATTTCTTCTCCTAGTCTGAATGTAAAGAACCTTTATCAAAAAAATGGTGAAGGTACTTATAGCACACATTTTGAAATAAATTTCCTTAGAAGATTTAAATCATATCTTTAACCTCAAGGGTCCTAATGAGGCTTTCGTCAAGTCCTTGTTTGACATAGAGTGCACAGAAGACAATAGAGGACCCTTCACTTATCGACAAGCCCAACTAGCACTTATTACAAGGTTGATTAGGATCAATCATGTATTTTTAGCCTTTCAATTTGTGTACTTTCCTTTCTTTAGAAGGAAAAACTAGAGGCTCCTGAAGACTTAAAGAAATTCTAGATTGAGAAAAGGCCCCAAGTCTCTAGGAAAACCATATTTTAGTGTCCTTTCTTATGTGATGAAGGATTTTTATTAAAGGATATTCCCAAGGAATCATATGTGTTATATGAAAAATCCTCCATTGAAACTGTGTTTTCCATATTTCAAAAGGTCAGTGAATTAGAGTAGAGGATCATCTCTTTGGAGAAAGGAAAAACAAACATTGTACCATCACAATGAAGTTTAATGCCAATATCATATTTGGGCAAGAGAAGGGGCAAATCAAGTCTTTAGCCCCCAATCATTATCTAAGATGGAGAAGAAGATCTTTCCATATCTTCTCATCATTAAAGAGAATTAATCTCCTTTCTTAAGGACAACATGGGTAGATTTTTCATTCAGTCATCAAATCATTTAGCACATCTTGCTCCTCATTCAGATCTTGAATTTTGGGGACCTCGACCAGTTCCTTATCCAATTGAACATCCACCCAAAACAAGGAAATGGGAATTTGGGTCAAGTTAAGGACCTAGTAACCTTCTGGTGCCAAAAGTGTATTCTTTCCTTCCAATTACCACTGGATGTCCCCTTGCATCTTCTCCTAGTAATTCTACCTTTAACAAGGGGAAAGGGATAGTAATTCTACCTTTAACAAGGGGAAAGGGAAACCAACATTTGTCATAGGTGGTTTGGATCTTTTACACTGGTATCTTTCAATCAAAAGAAAATCAAACTAGAGAAACTCATGAGTCATCCTTGAATAAATCTTGAATCATTAATGGACATGGGAATGTCTTGAGTTCTATCGGGGTCCGTCATATTTTCCCGAGATAGCACGGGGTTCTCAATTGAATTAATGTTGAGAAAGAACAAAATTACCTTACTAAGAGGAAATTTTGAAGTGGGATGAAAGATGTCTGAATATTGTTTTTCTTTTATTTTCCTTACTTTTGAAATGTATACAAATTTCTTTTTCATGGGAAGGGGCCCATATATAACCCCATTTTATTCCTTTTTTAAAATGTAGAAAGCACAATTATCTCAATAGTTTATATGCTTGTACAAATGTTTGTAAAATTTTATCTGAGTCATATAAAAATAATACATTGTACCATTTCACAATTGATATAGGAAAACAATAAGTTTCATAGTAACAATTATCCTTAATGAAACAAAAATATTAGTTAAAACATCATATTAGAAAGGAATTATGGAAATAAAGTACAACTCAAAGAACAACAAGCTTAAGCTTGTTCATAATATTTTATTATGTCTGCAACCTTCTTCTTGACTTCCACTCTTGTATCTTATTCTTCAAATATTTCCATGTATGCATTATAACTATGGAAAAGCTCATTTATTTCATCCTCATCTAGCCCAACGTGGTGTTAAAAGATTAATGTCTGTCTAGCTATACCATCCATACAATGACCCATCTTACCTTGTATGTAACACGTCTAGAATGACTGGTACCTATGATGAATTCTACTATATAAGGTTCAAACATTGACATGTGATATTGTTTGAATACAACATACTCTTATGACTTGTGAAATCATGTTTTTAGTAGATAATAAGTTATCTGTGAATAGGTACATTCTATCATGTTTTTCTTAATTGAAAATGAAGCAACCCATCTCTTTTGTGCAGAATAAATTCACTACTTGGGATTAAGAATTTGAGTTTTAGTTTTCATAATTTATGGGGATTCAAACAACATTACCTTGGATCAATTCCATTGATCAAGGATATGCTCCTAATTTTAACACCTTGTTGTCATGATGTTTGAATTAGATAGATGGAAGGTTTCAAGACCTTGAATATGTGAAGCCTATGTACTATCCTCTCTATGGATCTCTACTTAGTATTTGAATTGAGTAAGAATTTGGTTCCTCTTTTTCTGATTTGGTATTATGAAGTTCTCATAGGGGACTTGTGACCTATTTACACTATGTTCCTTAAATTTGGAACCTTATCCTAAAAGGGTTAATCTAACCTAAGTTACTAAGTTTATTTTCTTGTAGGTGATTAATTAACCTAAGACTAAAGACTTACCTATGGACCTATGTTGGTTCCTAAATTAATGTTTAACCTAACTAAGGGAATGGATAACCTAAGGGGGCCTATGGAATGACATGGGAAGAGGTAAGTGGGAGGCAATGAATCCAAGGAATTAATGGTGAGTTATTAATCCTTATCTCTTTTTGTAGCCAAATTTGGCAAAGGAAATTGGAAAATTTAGGTGGGTGAGTTGGAATCTTCACTAAAGTTTTGGATGCATGTTTTTGTTTAAAATAAGTCTACACCAAAATTGGAGATGGTGGTGGTGGGAAGGTAGGAAGGACTAACAGTCCTACTCTGCATTTAATATTTTGAAACTGGAAAAACCACCTAGGAAGAATATAGAGGGTTTTGGTTTTATTGATTCATTTGGTTCGAAGCTTGAGCTCTACATGTAGTTGTTTTGTTTTTCGAACCTCTAGTTCAATTTTTGCATTCAATGTGGCTATGCATGATTTTTTCTTCCTTGCATGGCATGGAGGGAAAGAGTTGGCACTATGAAGCTATAAAGAGGAGTTAGAGGAATTTTTGTGTTCCTTTTCACTTTGAAAGAAGGATTGAGGATATTCTTGGATACTTTTGTAAATTAGTGAAGGAAAAGCGCTATTAGACATGATAGGCTCTATCCATTAAGTTTTATGCTTTTACTTAAATGCTCATAAAAATAACTCTACTCTTAGGGAATAATCTGGTTTTTTTGTTGATTAGATTCTTCTACTTTTAGTTTTTGTGTTGGTTTTGGGAATGTTTATCGACTTGTTTGGAATATGGAAAGTGTGTTCTAGGTTGAAGGTCTCATACTCCTGAATAGCTAGTTTTACTTATTCTTCTTGTAGAAGATTGAGAATAAATCCCAGATCTAGTGAATGTTCATAGTTAAAAGTACTCTAACCTTGTAGGTAACTTGGTTGGTTAAATATGAGGATCTTGTTCTAAATGATCTTGTTTCATCTCTATTGGAAAACTTCAGTTGATAAAACTATTTGAATATCTTGATTATTGTTTGATCTTACATGATTCTTTTGGGAAGATAAAATTATGTGACTCTGGCTTAAACATCATCTTCTAGGTACTTGATGAAAGGCTCAAAATTAGAGAACTTATCTGAATTCTTATTGATGACTGTGATTTTTGATTCTAGTTATTGCGAGTAATTCTTCCTGTTTCAAATTTTCTGACCCCTGTGGCTATTATAAAAGGATAAATTTATTGTGGGTTTTCTTGGAAATTTATGGAACATCTATTAAGACTTACATGAAATCTTTCACTATTGAAGATCTAAAAATGATATCTGGTTTTAGCTCCTTGAAAGAAATTGTTGTTTTATGGGAGTTTGATAATTGAAACAAGAGGATATGAATTATTGTTTCTTTTCTTAAGGTCATGGTAACCAATGAATTTTTGGCTCTTGATGCAAAAATGGGGAAAAATATCTTGAGCATTAGTTAAATCGTAACTTGTTTATTGTTGTTAACCATAGTCTTTTGTGAGATATGTTGACCTTGTTTTGATGTTTTATTTTGGCATGATTCTTAGACCCCTTAGGTCGATAATCACAGTTTCATTTATTTTATGAACTAAGGAAAATGCATCTCTATGGAAATGGAATGCTTTCTCATGTATTAGTTATATGGTTATGCATACTTATTTTCCTTCCAAGATGGAGCGTTAGGAAGTATGTCTCAAAATCATCCTTCATTCAGCCTTTTCTTCCTCTCTGAGTCTTTGGAAAATGGAATACATGTTATCTTTGGGGGATTAGGCTATTAAACCCATCTCCTTGAATGACAATGGGTAATGGAATGATGTTGCTCTTGTCTATCTTTATTTCTCCTGGACTAATGGTGTTCTTATAAATTGAACCCTAGGTAATCCTCTCTATTTGGTTTGGTTTAAGTCATTAGTAAATTAATATTTTGAAATTTGGTAAGTTTGTTTTCCCTTATTTGTCTTGTTACATTTAAGAAACTCCTTCAATATTTGATAGAATGAATGCAGAATGTTCTTAGAGAAGTATAGTTGAAGTTGAAAATATTTGTATAGATTATTGTGTATGGTATGAAAATATTTAGATGGAGTATTGAGTTGGATCTGAATTATAAAATTTTCCATTCTACTCACTTGATGTAATGATAGAAATGGTGTATCTTTTTGAGATGGAGTGCTAACTCATTTACTTGTTAAAATAATCTTACCCTTTGATAAGGTCTGGTCTAGTTTAATCGAATGTTAACTTGAGTTGGTTCCTAGATCTGAGCTTGAGTATTAGGATACTCAAATCAAGAACACATTAAAATTTATGATGTTTTGGATCATCCTAACCTTATTCTTATGATTTTTAATTACAATTGTTGGCATCTCATATTTTAGGATGAATTTAGGTTAACAAAATATTGCAATGGAAGGTAATGTTTGTAAATGATCTACTACTAAGCTATGCCTAAAATATAGTTAGGATAATTACCTTCTTCTGATTAAACATGTTTAAATGAGTGAGGAAATATGAAAATAAATATATGAAAGTAATAGTGAGATTTGATGAACTGTTACTTATCTTAACTTATTGTTTAAATTCTTTTAATAAAAAGAAAATAGGATGGAAGGTTGAATTTGTTATATTTCATGACCTAACCTTGCTTTTGATTTGATGTATATCTCTTTTTCTCTCTCTTTTATTTGGGTATCGTAACTTCTTTTCGTTAATTCTTTCGAATTGCTTCAGAATTATTTCATAATAAAGCGAGAGTTCTTTTTATGAAACAGTTAGCTAAAATCACATTGTTTTAATGATTTAGTGTTTATCATGCTCAGTTAAATGAAATGACCCATGCTAGCAATTTTGCATATGGACTTTGTAAATGATGAAAGGAGAAATATATTTAGGAAGTTACATTTGTTTATCAAAGAGATTGGATCTTTATTATGATGAAATATGGCTTCATTACTAAAATGTACTTGATGAAAAATAAAGTTGTATCATAAATTGATTAAATATTATTGTTTGATATTAGTAATGTCTGAAGTGTTTGGACTTGTAAATGTATAATTCCTCCTTGTTGAATGAAATATGTGTGAAATTTGTTTGTACTTGATGTAATTCCTTTTGGCATGCAATGAGTGGAAATAATGAATATTACTCTATTTTACAAATAATAACATACTTTTATGGTTTGGAAAGGAATAAATAGAGATATGAGGTGTTAGATGTATTACCCTCTCTAGTGAAGATGCAACTTATAAAGTTGACATTCTTACACAGATATTCAATCATATCATTAGGAATATATTTAAATGAAATGATTGTATGAGAATAAAAATTTGATTATAATTTATAATGTATAATGGGATTATAAATAGGCATTAATCCTTAATAAGGGAAAGGAAAGACAAATCCCTTGAAATAAATCATAGTCTTGACTTAAGACCTTTTGGAAATGAATCTTGATTGTTATTTGTAGATAGTGAAGGTGTGATTTCTCATGTAGAATTCCTTAACCAAAATAGGGATGTTGGGAAAGAAAAATAAAATAGATTAGAATTCATTTCAATGAAGTCTAATATGGAAAAGGATTTGCTAAGAACTTATATAAGCTAGGGCTGTATTAAGTGAGTAAATAAATAACACTTCCATGTGTGTTGGGACTTTTATGTAAAACATGATTCAAGATGTTAATAATATAAATCAATGTGAATTGGTCGAAGTAGATTTATCTGCACAAGTAAATCTATTGTAGTTTTAACTCTGAATCCTAATGATTAAGGAACCTAGTTTTTCAGTAGGGTTGTAATTAATCTGTAATAAGGAAATTAATAAGATTTATGGGTAAGTGCACCAAGTTGGGGGGCCAAAAGGGGGTCTTAAGTGGATGCATTTTTCTGGAAAAAAAAACTTCAACTTGTACGAGTTTTTCAAAATAGTTACACTCAAAATTGAAAGATGTTGTAGAAATATGAATCATAGCATTTTGAGTCTAGTTTCTAAGATATTAAATTTTATTGAAAATGGATAAGTTTAAGTGGGTCAAACAACTAAAATACCAATAAATTCTCCTCGTTTTGTTAAAAAACATAATAGAGTGAATTTCGTGCCCCCCACCATTTTTCGAGCACCATTTAGTATTTTTGAAAACCCTTTAGTAGAAAGATAGATAGGAGAATCTAGTTTGGGCTCCATTTTTAAAGATTTTTTTAGTGAATATTTTTTTATTTATGATTTTTCTAGTACAAAAATTTAATTTTTGAAAAATAACGGAGCTCGAACCGTGCCCCCAACTACCTCAAAAATATCAAAAACTAGAATTTTTTTAACATGTATAGAATTATGCCTAGTTTGGGCTAGTATAATTTCCTTTTAATTTTGATAACCAAAAAAAAAGATACACTATGAAAGATAGACATATTTACACTTCAAAAAATAGCTATAAAAAGGCATAGTTAGAAAATAAATAATATAGATACCTTATATTAGTCAAAAATTTGGAAAATTATATTTTAAGAAAGAAAAGACTCTAATTTACGTCGTGGTATAATTTTTTAAAAATGGATCGATTGTTTTATCTTGATTTATCATAGAAGAAGTTCCATTTTTACATTTTCTTGTAAAAACTCATTGTTTGTTGTGTTTGTGCAGGTCCATGCCTCAGACTTGGGGATCCAAACCAGATCCCAAGCCTTGAGGCATGGCTTGGGAAAAGAAAACAAAAAATGCGTACGCGTTACATAACACGTACACATTTTGCTTTGTTTTTATCTTGTTGCCCCCCAACGTCCCTTTCATCTCTTTCACGAGAATTCTGCAAACATTTTGTTTTGTCTATAATATTCTCTACATTCTTGCATGATTTTTAGTATTTCATTTTCTCCCCTACCCCACTAGAATTTTTTTCTAATCATGGGTGATAAACGTCGAGCTAAGGGTAAGAGGAAAGTGAAGAATAAGACACTAGAAATTGGAAGAGACAAGAATTAAGAAATTGAAGAGAATGTAAAAACTTTAAGCGGGGCAAGGTGAATTTGCTATATCAAATGTAGCTAATGTATTAGAAAATTGGGATGAAATACATAATGAAAATGTAGAGAATAATGATTTTACAATGAATAATGATATTGAATTGAATGATAATGTTGGTATGGATGAAGAAATTAATATGAATCCAATTGTTGAACTCTTACTTGAGAATCCAAATATTAACCACGAAATTTGTATGAAAAAAACTAAATGAAGAAAGTAACCTTGTAAACGAATCTTCACCTCTAAGATCACCTCCTTCCAAATTGCAAAGAAAACCAATTCACTTAATTGAAATTGATGAAAACATTATAACACCAATGCCTAACAAAATGTCTAAAAGAAATGCCAAAGAAAAGCTAGTGGAATTTGGGATAATTACTTTGAGAATTTGAATGACACGAAAGATGTCAATTATTTGTTTCATTGATGAATTTAATTAAGATGAGACCTATAATGAAGACCATAGGGTTAGGAACATCTAATGTTGTTGATCAAAATGCGTCAATTTTTGAAAACATACATAAAGCATACCAAGCTGTAGGTGGCAAAAGACGCACCAAAGATAGTAATGCTACACGATGTGCACTAACTAATTGTATAGTAAGTGATAAAATAGTTAATAAACACTTGATTAGAAAAATAAGCAATGTTTTGAAGCTAAACAGAAAAATACTAATGAAAGCAATAAAGAGACATAAACATCTTGAGTCAGTCAATAATACTGACTATTGGGCTTTCTCTAGTAGACTTCCATGAAAATACAAGAATACATTTGATATTATAAAAGAATTAATTGTAAAATTTTGGAATGAGAACACAAGGGTGTCATTGAATAGAAGAGATACAGTAAAAATAAGAATAGGTTCTCGTAATTGTGAATTGTGTACAAAACATTTCTTAGATATGACTCAAACATAAATGTTCTCTAAGTTTAAAAATGAAAATCCACAAATTAACATTAGCTAAAGATTCTTTGAAATGAACAAACCCTTTTATGTGAAAATCAATCACTCACGTACCACTTGTTGTTGCACGCATCATGTTGAATTTTCATTGCATTATGATGTTTTTTGTCAAATACGTAGTGTTTTACATACTGACATCATGTTGTAGGAGTGTGGAATAAATGTCCCACAAAAATCTTCAAGGGAATTTATTCTGAAAATATTTTGTGAAAAATGAAGAAGACCATTTTTTTATAACAAAAGCATGTTTGGATGGAATGTGCAATGTATGTGGTGGCTTGCCAAATCTAAAAAGTTGTAGCCATGAGGAGAGTAAATATTCAATAGGAAAATAATTGGTTGATTTCACCAAATATAAATTGGTGGCATATCCATTAAAAGATAGAAAAGAATCTAAGAGGTGTGAGCTTGTTACAAAAAAATTACCTATATCGAATATATGGTCAAATTCGGAGAGGGAATTTTTTATGAGTATGCAAGGCACACGATAGAGCTCAATGGTTGGATGAACAATTCAAGTTAAGAAATGACACTTTCCCACTTTGTACTATTGTTTCAGTAGTTGACTTTGCAGAAAATTACACATTGCAGCCACAAATGAAGGTTTAGTCTCAATATTATAACTCAGTGCAAGTTTATATTTTCATGCATATAACATTCATGCACTCTCTTGAAAGCACTGAGCAAGATCAAAAAATATTGAGAGAGTATCATTTCTACATCAGTGATGATCGAACACATTCTATAGAATATGTACAAGGGTGTTTCTAGGTGTTTTATGTGAACTTAAATGAGAGGAACATTAGTTTTGATCAACATCACACTTGGTCAGACTAATGCACATCACAATTCAAGAATGCATGGATGTTTTATTGGCTAAGAAGGATGCACAAAGAAACAAATGTACAACATATCTATATTTTTAGTGAGGCAAGGCATAGAAAAGGAGAGCATGATGGTGCATAAGCATGTGTGAAAAGAGCACTTGCAAGAGAAGAGTTAAAGTTCAAGTATGGTGCTAAATTTATAGATGCAAAACACATTATTGATTGGTGTGTCAAGAATATGGGCCATGAATCTCAAGAGAGATCAATGTTTTGTAGATATTTTTGGTTGATAGAGAAAGAACATCTGAAAACTTTGAAGATTGTATGACATTCTTGCAGAATCAAGTGATATGCACCCATTCCATACTTCAGATGTAAATTCTTGGACTATTTATACTAGGTGCATGACATTTTTTTGTATATCATGCATTGATTTTGCATGGAATGAATGTGAGTCACAGTAGTGGGTGGATGAGTGGACTTGTAGACCTCTAATTCCACTCGACACACATCAAGTTCCATGAGCATTACAACTTGTAGTGTCTTTAGATCAAATGAAAACATCACCTGACTTTGACCAAGTCTTTGATTTAGTGTAATAAGGTACATACATATATGTACATGCCATGTTTTAGATTTATAAATTATTAAATGGTTAACTCTTAATGTATTTATAAATTGACTGAACAATTTTACTTTGTGATACATAGGGCACGTTTTGTAGTTATTGCGATGGAATTTAACGAAGAGGGAACAAACTACTTCTTATCTCGTTGTGTAGAGGGGAAAAAAATTGACTTCCACAGTCATTGATGGTGAAGACCTTGAGTATCCCATTGGATCAGTGGTAGTCACTTGGAACTTGGCTTCGACGATATCCTATAAAAAATAAAACATTTGGTTGTTTGAAGACTATGAAGTACATCGGAAGATACTTCACTATTCACATTTGGTCCTTACAAAAAGATTAAATTGATCAAATATCAAGTTTGGCCATCAAACAAAAATTTGTGGAAGGTTCGTGAATCAGATCATGAAGTGATTCTCACTCTTGTCAAGAATAGAGTTGATCCTTGCGGTTCATTGGATTGAATTTACGAAGGTATGTTCTTCATGAATTTAATTTGAATATTTACTTAAATGATTTTGTTTAAATTTTGTATGATTTAAAATTCTATTTAATTGCTTACTAACATGTTTATGTAGGTTAGTGGTGCCAAAAAAGCTTCCACCTTCACGTGGTTGGCACTGTCAGTAGAGAATTTATTATTCTCAAATCCAAGTGAAGCTAAGAAAAATTAAATATTAGAAAGGAAAAACAAACATAAATTCTCATTTCACCACCTATATTGTAAAAATATCTTATTAAAATTCTCATTTCACCACCTATATTGTATGAACCACCTATATTATTCAGGTGATTGGCAATGGACAACCTTACACTGACTCAGTCTGAATGGAGACAGAGAAAACCGTGAGAGGATTTCATAGCCCTAAGGGGTAGCTCGAAAGCATGGAGAGCATAGGAACTAAAACAAATCCTCCAATAGTGTTCACCAAGCCACCACGACATTTTGAAGTAGTTAGTTTGGTCCCACAAGCTTCTATTTACAAACTACAAAGACATCTCGCATCCCTACATTGACTCGAGACTACATTATTTCCCATATTTACAAACAATAGGACGGTGAGAGAACCAGATGGAGATGGAGAAACCTGAAATATGATTTTGTAGAGAGTCCTTACATGGAGGTCTTGGATCTAACAAGATGTCTTTAGGTGCCACGAAGTCTGAGAAATCACCCATCGAAGATATGGCATGTTTGGGCCTCAAGGCTCTTAAGCGACTATGCACGGACGGGGTAGCCTGAAAGCACAGGGAGTGTAGCAAACCAAAAATAAGCCTCCACTAGCATTCACCAGGCCACCCCAACGTGTTGGTGTATTTGGTTTGGTCCCATGAGCTTTTGTTTGCAAACTACAACCTCTGGCAACCCTACACTGACTCGTGACCAGCACTAAATCTTGTGTTTACAACAAATAGGACAACGAGAGAACTAGATAGAGATGGAGAAAACTATGAGAGACATGGATGTCTCGGATCTAATGAGACATATTTAGGTGCCACAAAGTCGATAAATCACCCGTCAAAGATATGGCATGTTTGGGCCTCAAGGCTCTTAAGTGACTACACCCGGGCGAGGTAGCTCGAAGCACGGGGAGCATAGGGAAACAAATAAGCCTCCACTAGTGTTCACTAGGCCACCCTGATGTTTTTTCATAGTTGGTTTGGTCCCATGAACTTCCGTTTGTAAATTACATCATCTGATAACCCTACACTAACTCAAACTGCACTATTTTTTTTGTTTGCAAACAATATCACATCGAGAGAACAAGATGTAGATGGAGAAATCCATGAGAGGCTTTCATAGAGGACCCCGATGTAGAGGTCTCGGTCTAACAAGATGTCTCTAGGTGCCACAAAGTCCGAGAAATCACTTATTCAAGATATGGCGTGTTTGGGCCTTCACGGCTCTTAAGGGACTACACCCAGACAGGGTAGCCCGAAAGCAAGGGGATCATAGGGAACCAAAATGAAGCTTCCACTAGTGTTCACTAGGCCACCTTGACATTTTTACGTAGTTGGTTTGTTTGCACAAGCTTCCGTTTGCCAAATGCAACCTCTAGCAGTCCTACATTGACTTAGACTGCACTATTTCTCACATTTACAAACAATAGGACAATGAGAGAACCGGAAGGAGATGAAGAAAACCATGAGAGGATTTTTTAGAGGTCCCTAACATGGAGTTCTTGGATCTAATGAGACATCTCTAAGTTCCACGAGTTTGAGAAATCACCCATCGAAGATATGGCATGTTTGGGCCTCACAGCTCTTAAGCGACTACGGTCGAGGCAGAGGTAGCTTTGAAAGAATGGGGAGCATAGGGGAAAAAAGAAAAGCCTCCACTAGTGTTCACCAAGCCACCTCGACATGTTGGCATAGTTGGTTCAGTCCCATGAACTTTTGTTTGTAAACTACAGCATTTGGCAGCCCTACATTGAGTCAAACTGCACTATTTTCTCATGTTTGCAAACAATAGCACAACGAGAGAACCATATGGAGACGGAGAAAACTATGAGAGGATATCATATAAGTCCCTAACATGGAGGTCTTGGATCTGATGATATGTCTCTAGGTACCACGGAGTTTGAGAAATCACCCGTCGAAGATATGGCGTGTTTGGGCCTTTGGGCTCTTAAGTGGCTGTGCCGGAAGGGGGTAGCTGAAAGCACGGGGAGTGTAATGAACCAAAATGAAGCCTCAAATAGAATTTACTAGGCTACCCTGATGTGTTGGCATAGTTGGTTTGGTCCCATAAGCTTTCGGTTGCAAAAATACAGCCTCTGGCTGCCTTACATTGACTCGGTGCATTATTTATCACGTTTGTAAAAAATAGGAGAACGAGAAAACCAGATGGAGATAGAGAAAACCATGAGATTATTTTGTAGAGGGCCTCGACATGGAGGTCTTAGATTTGACGATATGTCTCTAGGTACCACGGATTCTAAGAAATCACTCGTCGAAGATATGGCATGTTTGGGCTTCAGGCTCTTAAGCGACTACGCCCGGATGGGGTAGCCCAAAAGCACGAGGAGCATAGGGAACCAAAATGAAGCCTCCACTAGTGTTCAATAGGCCACCATGAGGTGGTGGCATAGTTGGTTTGGTCCCATGAGCTTTCTTTCGTTGCAAAATACAGCCTCTGCACCCTACACTTGACCGAGGCCGCACTATTTCTCACATTTGCAAATAATAGGATAACGAGAGAACTAGATGGAGATGGAGAAAACTGTGAAAGTATTTCATAAATGGCCACGACATGGAGGTCTCGAGATCTAACGAGATGTATCTAGGTGCCACGGAGTTTAAGAAATCACCGTCAAAGATATGGCATGTTTGGGCCTCATACCTCTTAAGCAACAACGGCCGAATGGGGTAGCCCAAAAGCACCGGGAGCGTAGGTAACCAAAATTAATCCTCCACTAGCATTCACTAGGATACCCTAACATGTTTCCTTATTTGGTTTGGTCTGTTGGTGCTAATTCTCAGTTTGCATAATGTGCCCTAATGTTCCATGCCCAAATCTGCTCACAAATGTTTTATTTTTGATTTGGTGGTCTGCAGTTCATCTTCCCCAATTGAATGCTTTGAAGATGCCCAAGATATTATTGTTTTTCCCTAATTTGAAACAACAATCCAAGTTTCCCCCTTTTTGTGCCCTAGCTTTTTCAAATGGTCGGGTTGTGTCATTTTTCCTTTGTCAAATCGTGCAAAAATCAAAATTGATCGAATCTGAAGTGTTTGCAATTAATTTCCCAATCCCAAGGTTGAAAGCAATGTCAAAAATGATTCAGTTGATTTAAAATTATAAAAATCTGCCTTCCTTGTCAAAAATTTTGATTTCTAGGGCATCTTGTGAATTTTGATGTTTTGTTGGTCATACGGGTGTCAGTTACATGTCAAATTCATCATCGTAACATATTGGCATCATGGTGGGTTCCTATTGGCGAGGGGATATGCGGAAAATGTTTCTAACTTGTCATTTTGACATTTTAGCAAAAGGGAAAAAATTGATCCATGGCTCACCTTCTACAGTAAAGTGCATACGTGGCTTGATATGATTGGCTAGAGGATTGGCGGGTAGCGGGTTGTCCTTGAAAAATTTGGCTTTTACTTTGCAAAATTTTAAAGTAAATTTTTGACTTGAAATCCCTCACCCAATCATTGGTGGACACGTGTCTAGAAGAAGTCAATATCAGGGAGCAGAGGTTTTGATGCATTTGAAGTTTTTAACTTCAAAATTTTAAAGTTAAATTTTTACCTGAAGGTCCACGACCAAGAGAAAGTGGACATGTGTCCAAATATGCAAAAAAGTCAACCAAGGGGGCTGAAGGAGAATTTTGTGACATTTTGCTTCTCCATATGGAGCAAACAAGTGTCCCAAAAGGCAACGGGGTGGAGCTTTGGGAATCAGCAAAACTTTTGGAATTTTAACAAATTCTGGCAAAGGGAGGTTAAAAGGTAGAATTGAATGCTTGGACCCACAGCCAATTGGAGAGCACCACATGGTGAGGAAGAACCAGTGTTCGGGCCCGTAGAGAATTTTGAAAAAAATTCCTTTTTTTCAAAAAGTGTCAAAATTGATAGAATTGGCCCGCATTTTCAATGGGGCCCACATATGGACACGTGGTGGGTCCAGGGGAGAAGTGGGGAAATTTTGCAAAATTTTCCAAAATTCAAAAGGGTCATGCAAATGCATTTTTAAAGATGGGGACCCGATCCAATCATGTTTTGACACATGTTCCACCTTATCCAGAGTCAAAAAAGGGTATTTTTGAGCTTATTCGTGGATCTCATCTGCCACGTGGAGGGCGGACATTTAACATTGATAAAAAATCGACAACAACTTGTACATTCTTCCTTCTTGCTGCCATTGGAGCTCCAAGAAGCTTGGAATCATGATTTCTTCATCAATTTTCTTGAACCTTATATGATTTTGCATCATCTCGGCCTTCTGAGTGCAATGGCACTATTTTCATGACCTAATTTGGTGATCTATGATGTTTTTGATACATTTTTTTCCTAGGCCCGATAAAAATGTAAAAGTCAAATCCAAAAGTTGCTAAGGTAAAAATTGAAAAGGTAAAAAGGTGAAAAATGATTGATAAAACATGTTGGCATGCCTAAATGATAAAAACGTGACCCTGGGATGGATAAGGATCCAAATTTGTGTAATAATTTAAAAATTTTATGCATCCCTGGCAACCTGCGAGTTGATTTCTAGTTTGATGTCATTTTCATGGAATCATGAGAGTTTTCTAACAAATTTTATCCCATAGAATATTATTTTCTTAGGAAGGAGGACTCTAGGTGTGAAATATATATCATATTTTCAAAGAATTGTAGGGAGGAGAAAGAATTTAGAATTTCACGGAAAACTAGAAGAAGCCCATTTCTTTGAGAAAACCACTTGAGAGCCATTTTCAATTCCATTTTGCATCAAATTTTATCATGTTGAGTTGGTTTCAAGTTGTAAAGCCATCAAAAATCTCGAGATTATTCTTATGAAATTCCCTTGTTGATATATTTGATTATTTTACTGGATTATCTGGTTTTTTCTCTTGGCAAAGTTTGTATATACTTATGTTTCAGAATTTTTTCATTTGTGTTTCTTGCTCATGTTGCAATCTTGTGCTTAGGATCTCTTTGATCATACATGGTATCATTTCTTGTTGATGGTTTGATGACATCTACAATCTTATATCCAGAAGAGCCTTCATCTGATAGAAGATAAACAGATTTAAAATCATTTTACTATCCTTGAATCTTGAATTTTTTTGTAAACCTTTGGGGGTACCTTAGGTCATGATCAAATAGGGATTTCTGGATACTTTTTTGGTATATTTTCTTCAATATTTTGTAGCAGGTTGTGAAATATTGTGTGGAAGAGTGTAGATCTGGGCCTCCATGTGTGCACATATGCTAGTTGAAGGAGTATTTTAAACCTTTTGAAGCATTCCTACTATTTAAGTGTTACAAATTTACTGGCAAAGGTTCTCAAAGAGTTTGGTAAATCTTTGGTTGGTCTTGTTTAACATCTCCCAACAAAATTTCATTAAAAATAACTCACCCTACTCTATACTACCCCCGCATTACATTGTGTGTCAACAAGAGAATATAATCCATTTACAAAAAAATGCACAAAGCAAATTAGAAATACTATGTCTTATCAGCCTCAACCTTGTTTTGAAAACATTTCCATCATTTATTAGTGACAACTCTTTTGAATTTGAATAATGGAGAATTGATCATGTTTTCCCAAGGCCCCTTCCATACAATATGCAAAATATAAGGATATCTCCACCTCCTTCACTAAACAAAGGCTGTAATATAGGTTCTCTTGCCTTGGTTGATAGGCACAACCTAAAATAGTGAGGATCAGATCAAAATCCTTCTAAGGTGCTACCCACTCCTTCAAATCTTGAGTGCTAACAAGTCAGATAGATGTCTCCCTAGCTAAAAATGACATACAAATCATTTATCTTCCTCTGAGTGTCTTGTGCAAATCCATGATGCTGCTTGAGTTGTGAAGGAGATTAAGTTTGGGTACCAACACCAAAGTGGTGCCGTTGCTAGGGATATTCTTGGAATTTATTGGTGGTTTTCAAATATTTGAGTTGTTTCATTGCCAAGGTGCCACCCTATTTGTCATATCTGTAAGTTTTAAAGAAAAGGTTTCAAGCTCATCCTACCCTTTTTCATTTCCCAGTAGTTTAGACACTTTTTGTTGCATTATGTTTGGTTGATTTAAGAAGAAGAAGGTCTGGTTTATAAAACCTTGCAAAGTTATTAGTATTAGCAAACATTTGACAGAATTATTTTAGTGCATTCTTGCACAACTGAGGTGAAATTCCTTAGTGGTGACTCCATGCTGATTTGAATTTAGAAATACGAGTGTCTTGAGCTTTCTGTCATTTATTTTTGTGTCGTTGATCTCTACAAAACTGGAGGGAATAAGATCTCTCTTCCTTAAAGACTCTACTAAGAAATTGTTCTCAAATTTAAGAAATTTATAGTTAGAAGGGAGAATATTTTGGAAAGTGGTTAAAGGTCAGACATCAGGCAAAGATATAGCCATTGGTGAGAGAGATCAGCCTTTGGTAGAGGACTATCACTCTTCTTCAAGTGATTCTGATTCAAGCAATCCTCTCATAAACTTGTTTTCCTCAGTTGGTGAAGGTCCTTCTATTGTACTTGGTAAGTTCCTTCTCCAATCTGCACCTCTGTGTTTTAATTCAAGTCAAAAAATTTAGGAAAGTCAGCACTTAAAGGATACTAATCTTGTGAATTACATTCTTGAGCCCCAAGGATATTGTACTCCTCACCATCTTGTGTCACCTCCAAGATAACCCCCACCAAAACATATGGCTCAACCTAGACCTCCATTTATTGTTAACACCTTTGGTCCTATAAATTTTAGAGGAATGGATGGTTACCCAAATGCTGTCCCACAAGATGTCAAAAATAGGTTGCCAAAATTCCGAGGTAATAATGCCATTACTAGTGATCGACATCTCAAATTTTTGATAATATGATGGAATATTTTGAGATAGAGTTTGATGTTTATTCATACACTTGAAGAAGATGCTAGGGATTGGTACAAGGCTCTACCTGATAACTCTATTGATTCATGGACTGAAATGAAAAATGCATTTTGGTTACATATGGAGAGGAGTGATCCATGATTTCTTTTGTCTGAGTTTGAGAATATCAAGAGGAACCCTAATGAATCAGTTCATGACTTCAACACAAGGTTTAACAAAACTTTGAGAAGGATTCCTCTTGGTTTGAGGCCTTGTGATGAATCATGTTTAATCAAATATGTAGATGCATTTGATAAAAAGGAATCCTATTACCTAAGAGACAAGAACCCAACCAATATAAGACAATATTTCACCATGGAACTTCAAATTGAGAACAATATCAAGGCTGTTGGGAAACCTCTTAAGAGAGATGGTGTAAAATTGATAAACCCTGAAAAAACTCAAGCTAGCAAAAAGTGCTGATTTAGAAGAGGTTGTGAAGACTTTGGCATGGGCTATCAAAGAAATCTCATACAAGTTGGCAAGAGCTGAGAAGGGAATTGGGAAGACTTCACAAGGTCAACCTAGGCATCAGGCACAAGATAGATTTGGAAATCACCATAGGAATGATTAGAGGTTTGATGACAAGGGTAAAGGGCCTGTTGGATCTACAAGTAGACAACCCCAAACACGTGAAAATAGATTGGTCCCGACCCTCTAACTACGGGGTTGTTATTGTTGATGAAATTTCTGATATGGATTGGTGTGATATATGTTTTCTTCCTCATCCTCCATGTGAAGTGGACCAACAATTTGATGAAGCTGATAATAAGGATGGAACTGATGATGATATTTGCATGGTGGTTTTCTTCAAGCTCACAAGGAGGAGCAACATCTACTGAAGTAATAAGTGCTAGGACTGCTGCAACCTTTTGGGATTACATAAAGCAGGTACCACTTCTTTCTCTTTCTCAAGCTCATGATGTAGATGTAGTTCAAGCCTTTGAAATTCCTAATAATGACTTTTAATATCTAAGAGCTTTGATGATCAAGAAGTATGATGGTGGTATCCCTTCGGAGGAAGATAGATAATTGTTGATGAATGTTGTTGTAGCTCAAGAAAAGGACTATAACACTAGAAGAAAAGTTGTTAAGGGATTTGGGCCTCAAGCCAAACCTAAAACACCCTTACTCATAAGCATTCCAAAAGAAGCTCCTAGGAATGAAACACTTGCTAAAAAATCTGCAGTCCTGAGTAGAAATTACAGTCCTTCTCATTCCCAGGCTGCTAAGAATACTTCTCCATCTAATGAACCTTCTTGTTCCCCTTCTAATGTTGTGTTACCAAAGAATGTTCCATATGATATTTCCTAAGTATTGAGCCAAACTAAAGTGAGTGTTCCAATTATTGAGTTGCTTATAATTCCTGAGCATAAGAAGAGAGCATTTGAGTACTAGGGATTGAAAGAAGAGAAGATTACCCCAAGAAGAAATGTAAATGTTGTTGAGACTCCTCTTCAAATCATTTTTGGCCTTGAAACACCACCAATAGTGTAATATCTTGGTGAGGCACCTAAGGTATATTTGGGGACATCCTTGGTTCATTCCCAATTGAATGTTGGTCCATTCTTTACAACTTTTCTCATAAAAGATAGACTACTTCATAATTGTATGTTTGATTTTGATGCATCATGTAATGGCATGCCTCTCAAAGTCATGAATGAGTTGGATATCAAGGTGAAAGCTACCTATGGGAAGTGTATTGCCATGGATTCAAGGGAAGTGCCGATGGTTGGTTGTGTGAAGGGTTTGGTAGTGAAACTTACAGCTTATCCGAGTAAGAGTTTGAAACTGGCTGTTGTAATTGTTGAATGCCCTACCAAATGGGGTATGCTTTTGTCAAGAAAATGGGCTGCAAGTGTTGGTGGCAGCATTCAGATGGACATGTCTTTTTCTACTATTCCCATTGAGGGCAGCCTTGTCAAGCTTTATGGAGAAAAGAAAATGTTACATCTAATTGAGGATCCAAATAATGCTTCCTATGAAGTGTTGTTTGCTGATGTAGATGCTGAGAATTTCATTGGTTTTGATAATGGAAAAGAACAAACAATGGAAAAATCAAAGTTCCTTGATATGGTAGGTTCTCCTTGGACCTTGCTATTTGATAGAGCTTGCTCCAAATTTGTAAATGGTGCTGGTATAGTTTTGCTTTCTCCTAGTTTAGAAGAGTATGCTTTTTCCTTCAAAATTAATTTTGAATGCACTAACAACATTTGTTAGGGTTAATAATTGCATGGAAGTATGGAGTAGGAGATATTGTTGCAAAATGAGACTCAAAGTTGGTTATCGGATAAATAAGAAAACTATATGCTACAAAAATCATTCTATGAAATAGTATAAACATGCAGTTTGGGATCTAATTGAAATGTTTGATTCCTTTAACATTGTTTACCATGACAGAGGTCTTAATGTTGCTGCTGATAAGTTGGTAGTGCTAGGTTCTAGATTTGAAAATTACACCATTTCACCTTATTGTGAATACAACATTGAAGTGTTGACAAGGCCAACTATCCCTGATAATGTGAAACATTGGCAAACATTTAACAATGATGCTCAAGTTCTCGGTTCTTGCAAAACCAAGTTAATTTTGCAAGTCAGAATATTGATTGGGAACCAATGGTGTGTATGACTGAAGATAGATAAACTTTTTTTGGAAAAGATATCATCCAATTGAAAACAAACATCATTCCTAGAGGTCTTGTTGCACTTGAGTCAAATTTTAACAATGCTGATTACATCATAAATAGAAACATGTTTGCTTCAAGGGATGTGGAAGAGCATGACTTGGGAACAAAGGAAAAACCAAGGAAGGTTTGGTTGGGCAGCAATTTAAGTAAAGAAGAAAAATAGTCCTATGCCCAACTCTTGAAAAAATATCAAGACTACCTTGCTTGGTCCTATTCAAAGCTGAAAGCATACAGAGAAGATTTATTTCAGCATGAGATCCCTCTTGAAACAAATGCCAAACCATTTAGATAGAGGAAAAGGCCAATTAATCCACTTCTAGCCATAAAAATGAAAGAGGAGTTAAGGAAGTTGAGAGAGAGAGGTATTATTCAACCCACTAGATATTCATCTTGGGTTGCAAACCTTGTGCCTATCAGAAAGAAGAATGGAGACATTAGAATTTGTGTGGATTTTAGAAATCTAAATAAAGAATCCATGAAGGACAACTATCCCTTGCCAAATATGGAAAATATGTTACAACTTGTGACAGGGTCAGAGTTGCTTTCTACTTTGGATGGTTTCTCTGGATACAATCAAGTGGTTGTTAAAGAATCAGAAAGACTTAAGACAACATTCACTACTCCTTGGGGACATATGTTTTTGTTAGGATGCCATTTGGATTGATGAATACTAGAACCACTTTTTAAAGAGAAATGGATGTTTCTTTTGTTGGTTACATAAATGAGTTCATTTTAGTTTACCAAGATGATGTGATTGTGTTTTCAAGGCAACGAGGTGATCATTTGCAACATTTAGAGAAGATATCTTGATCGATGTAGGGAGTATAACATCTCTCTTAATCCAAAAAGTGTCATTTTGGCATCAAAAGGCCAAGTTGCTAGGAAAAATTGTGTCTAAAGATGGTGTTATGATAGACCACTGAGAGAGTGGAAGCAATAAAAAAGTACCTATCCCAAGAACCAAGAAAGGTATCTAATCTTTCTTTGGTCAAATAAATTTTATTAAAATATTTTTTTCCAACTTTTCTAAGATAACTCTTCCAATCATAAGCATGTTAAAGAAGGACCAAGTTATCAAGTGGGAGAAGGTTTCCATTCAATATTTTGAAGGAATAAAGTATGCACTTAAGCATGCACTGTTTTAGCAGATCCAAACTATGAGAGGCCTTTATAAATATTTTATTTTGCCTCTCGAATGTACCATTACTTCTGTTTTGTTACAAAAGGTTGAGAATGGGGCTGAGAGGCCTATTGCCTTCTTTATCAAGGCTTTATAATCAGCTGAGTTGAAGTATACAATCATGGAGAAACAAGCATTTTCCTTGGTAAAAGCAACAAAAGTTTTCAGGCCTTATATATTGAGTTTAAAAGTTGTTACTTGTGTTCCCCACACCATGGTGAAAGACATCTTATCAGAAATGGAGATCTCAAGTAAAGGATGTAGGTGGGTCAATAAACTACAAGAGTATGATATGGATATCCAAACCACAAAGTTAGTAAGAGGTTTGGTTCTTGCCAAGCTCATGGCTGAGAGCAATTTGCAAAATGTAGAAGTGAATCAGCTAGAGAAAGAAAGGGAAGATCTTCTTGAGAAATTGATGAGTTCTGAGTGGTACAAAGATATTATCTTCTACCTCAAACACCTATTCTATCCTAGTCATTTGAATAAAAATAAAAAAAAGAGCCCTCAGGGATGGCTTCTCAAAAATATAACATAACAAACATTGGGCTTGCTTAGAAGAACCACGAGGGTGTCCTCTTAAATGCATAATTGAAGATGAAGCTCCCAAGATAGTATCTGATTTCCATGGGGGATTTTGTGGAGGAAACTTTGTTGGGAGGGTGATAGGACATAAGATTTTGAGAGATGGTTATTGGTGGCATACTCTTTTTAAAGATGCAACCTAGCTGGTTAGAAAGTGTGATAGTTGCCAATGTTTCTCTGGAAGACTAAAAGCTTTAGGATCCCTTCCTTTGCAGCCTGTATCAATTAAAGCCCCTTTCAAATGGTGGGGAATGAAATTCATTGGTGAGATTTTAAATCCTTCTAGTGCTGGTCATAAATGGATTCTTTTAGCCACTGATTATTTTACAAAGTTGGTTAAATCAATTCCATCTAAAAGGAAACACACCAAGTGGTAATGGATTTCTTGTTGGATCATATTGTATGAAGATTTTGAGTTCTAGTTAAGATTGTGTCTAATAATGCCATGTGCTTTAGAGCCAAATATTTAATGGCAATGTGTAATGAATATGGGATAAATCTGACTTATTCTTCAAACTATAATCCACAAGGGAATAGACAAGCTTAGTCTAGTAATAAGAACTTTCTCAAGATCATTAGAAGGACCTTGGAAGTGAACAAGAAGAAGTGGGGAGAACAATTGAAGTTTGCATTTTGGGCTGATAGAATAACTCCTAAAAGAGAAACTAGTAAAAGCCCATTTGAATTGGTGTATGGAACTCAAGCTTTTCTTCCCTTACACCTATAATTATCTTCATTTCAATTTTCCCAACAGTTGGAGGATCAAGAGCATGGCCCATATGAATCAAGGATCAATCAAATTATTGAGCTTGATGAGGAAAGAAGAGCATCCCATCAAAGGCATATCAGATTTAGAGAGAAATTGAAGAAATTATTTGACAAGAAGGTCACTCCTAGAGCCTTCAATATTGGAGATTTGGTTTTGTTGTGGGATAGTAGGCATGAAGACAAGGGAAAACATGGAAATTTTGATGCATTATGGATGGGCCCTTATGCCATTGACATTAGAATTGGTGAACATACCTTTTTTCTCAAAGATCTAGATGGGGAATTATTGGAGCTTCCTATTAATGGTAGACATTTAAAACATTTCTTGGATTAAATCCCCAAATTGAGGTATGCACAAATTGTACATTTGTATAGTCTTTGTGTTTTTATTTGTTTTTCCTATTGGTTGGTGTGTGGTTTTCCATTTTTTCCTAAGTAGCCATTCAGTTGTCTTTTTGGTTTGTTTTTGGTGGTTGTTACTGGTTTTGGGCTGCCTTGCATTTTGAATCCTTCCCAATGGATTTTGGAACTTGGTCTACGTTTTTCCTTGTGGCACTCATTGGGAGTGCCCCTCCCGAAAATAGCCAATGTTGGTGCTAATTCTCATTTTACATAATGTGCCCTAATGTTCTATGCCCAAATCTACTCATAAACGTTTAATTTTTTGATTTGGTGGTCTGCAATTCGTCTTCCCCAATTGAATGCTTTGATGATGCCCAAGATATTATTATTTTGCCCTAATTTTATACAACAATCCAAGTTTCTCCCTTTTTGTGCCCTAGCTTTTTCAAATGGTCGGGGTATGTCATTTTTCCTTTGTCGAATCGTGTAAAAACTCTAAATTGATCGAATTTGGAGTGTTTACAATTAATTTCCCAATCCCAAGGTTAAAAGAAATGTCAAAAATGATTCAGTTGGTTTAAAATTATAAAAATCTACCTTCCTTGTCAAAAATTTCATTTCTAGGGCATCCTGTGAATTTTTGACATTTTGATGGTCATACGGGTGTCATCTACTTGTCAAATTCATCATCGCAACATATTGGCATCATGGCGGGTTCCTATTGGCGGGGATATGTGGAAAATGTTTCTAACTTGTCATTTTGAAATTTTGGCAACAGGGAAAAAATTGATCCGTGGCTCCACCTTCTACAGTAAAGTGCATACGTGGCATGATATGATTGGTTGGAGGATTGGTGGGTGGCGGGTTGTCCTTGAGAAATTTGTCTCTTACTTTGCAAAATTTTAAAGTAAAATTTTGACCCGAAATCCCTTGCCCAATCATAGGTGGACACATGTCTAGAAGAAGTCAATATGAGGGAGAAAAGGTTTTGATGCATTTGAATTTTTAACTTCAAAATTTTAAAGTTAAATTTTTACCTGAAGGTCTCATGACCAATGAGAAGTGGACATGTGTCCAGAAATGAAAAAAATGTCAACCAAGGGGGTCGAAGGAGAATTTTTTAACATTTTTCCACTCTAATCCAGAGCCAACATGTGTCCCAAAAGGCGAGGGGGCAGAGGTTCGGCCTCAGTGAAACTTTTTAAAATTTTACAAATTTTGGCTAATGGAGGTTAAAAGGTAGAATTGAAAGCTTGGACCAGCAAAAATAGGAGAGTGCCACATGGCAAGGAAGAACTAGTTATTTGGGCATGTAGAAATTTTTTGAAAAAAATTCCATTTTTTAAAAAAAAGTGTCGAAATTGATAGAATTAGCCCGTATTTTCAATGGGGCCCACATATGGACACGTGGGGGGTCCAGGGGAGAAGTGGGGAAATTTTACAAAATTTTCTGAAATTCAAAAGGGTTACAAATGCATTTTTAAAGATGGGGACCTGATCCAATCATGTTTTTACATTTAGCGTGGATATAAAATCAACGACAACTATACATTCTTCCTTCTTACCACCATTGGAGCTCCAAGAAGCTTGGAATCATGATTTCTTCATCAATTTTCTTTGAACATTATATGATTTCGCATCGTCCCGGCCTTCTGAGTGTAATGGCACTATTTTCATGACCTAATTTGGTGATCTATGATGTTTTTTGATACTTTTTTCTCGGACCGATAAAAACATAAAATTAAGATCTAAAAGTTGCAGAGGTAAAAATTGAAAAAGTAAAAAGGTGAAAAATGATTAATAAAACATGTTGGCATGCCTGAATGATAAAAATGTGACCCTAGGATGGGTAAGGATCTGAATTTGTGTAATAATTATAAAATTTTATGCATCCTTGGAAACACAGAGTTGATTTCCAGGTTTGATGTCATTTTCATGGAATCATCAGGATTTTGTAACAAATTTTATTCCATAGCATATTATTTTCTTGGGAAGGAGGAATCTAGGATGGCATAGAATATATATCATATTTTTGGAGAATTTTAGGGAGGAAAAAGAATTTAGAATTTCACGGGAAAACTTGAAGAAGCCCATTTCTCTGAGAAAACTGCTTGAGAGCCATTTTCAATTCCATTTTGCATCAGATTTTATCATGTTGAGTTGGTTTCAAGTTTTAAAGCCATCAAAAAGCTCTGAGATTGTTCTCATGACATTCCCCTACTGATATATTTGATCATTTTCTAGATTATCTAGGTTTATTCTCTTGGCAAAGTTTGCATATACTTATGTTTTAGAATGTTTTCAATTTGTGTTTCTTGCTCATGTTGCAATCTTGTGTTTAGGATCTCTTTGATCATACATGGTCTCATTTATTGTTGATGGTTTGATGACATCTGTAATCTTATATCCAGAAGAGCCTTCATTTGATAGAAGATAAATAGATTTAAAATCATTTTACCGTTGTCCTTGAATCTTGAGATTTTTGTAAACCTTTGGGGTACCTTAGGTCATGATCAAATAGGGATTTACGGATAATTTTTGGTATATTTGCTTCAAGATTTTGTAGTAGGTTGTCAAATATTGTGTGGAAGAGTGCATATTTGGGCCTCCATGTGTGCACATACCCTAGTTGAAGGAGTATTTAAAACCTTTTAAAGCATTCTTACTGTTTAAGTGTTACAAATTTCTAGTAAAGGTCCTTAAAGAGATTGGTAAATCTTTGGTTGGTCTTGTTTAACATCTCCCAACAAAATTTCATTCAAAATTACTAACCCTACCCTATACTACACATGTATTGCATTTTGTGTGAACAAGAGAATACAATCCATTTACAACAAATGCACAAAGAAAATCAAGATAATACTATGTCTTTAGTTGAAGAGAGGAAATTTGTTGAGGGAACCGAGAAGTTGGTCTTTGTCACTACAGGGCTGCGCAAGATGAGGTTACCCGAATGATGGTGTGTTTCATTTCTTTGGAGGGGAGGTTTGTCACTGTGCCTGCTAAACATCTTGTTTTCCTCAACCACTTCTATAGGAGTCACACGGTATGTTTCCCCCACTATCTTCTAAACTCTCTTGAGTGCTCCATTTTGGAGTTTCAAAAGCATGCTCGTGCTATTCCTTTGCACCAGGGACTCATCTTTTTGCTACATAAACTGTGTCTTCTTCATTCTCTCGGTTTCCCTTCCTCCCCTGGCTCTGTTCCTCCTATTCCCGGTGCCGCTTTCTCTAGCCCCTTCTCTCCGCCTTCTGTCCCCACCACTGCTGCTATCACCCCTTTTCCAGGCTTCTTGGCTCCATCTTCCATTCCCCTCACCTCTTCTCCCAACCCCTACGCCTCCACTTCAGCCAGACCAGTTACTAGATCCTCTAGAAGGCTGAAACTTGATACCCCTGTTGTGGGGAAGGATCCTCAAGAGATTGAAATTTCCCATAACCTCCTACATATTAGTAGTGCTAGTTCTCAGGAAGCACATGTTGAGAGCTCCACAAAAAGGCTGGAAGCCTTAGAAGCTGATATGAAGTTGTTGAAGGAAGAGGTTAAAAACTTGGCTAAGAAAAAGGAAAGAGAAAGAAGGAGGAGGAGGTGGCTATGGATAATAGCCAGGTTGAAGATATATACAAGAAGCTGAACTCCTTATACTCCCATTTAGGGAAGGCCAAGACTCACCATGATTATAATATGGCCATTTTTAATGCAATTGAAGAGTTTATTAAACATGTCCGCAGCATCTCCAATCTCAGCGGAGTTCCTGGCAACCCTTTGGGGCACTGATAAGGAAAGAAAAAGGACCATTGAACAGCTGGATGTTACTGATTCTACCCATATGACGACATTGGCTATGTTCACCTCTTGGCAAAATATCAAATCCAACATTGACAAAGCAGCCAAGAAGTAATTGTGGGTGCTTTTACTGCACTTCTTTGTAATTATTGCTGTTTTTTTGTCTTTTTGCTACTTTTCTGTAGTGCTCATGTTGTTTTTGTTTCGATAGGGTAGCTACTCTTGGGCTACTTTGGTTTTCATTGGCACATTTGGATCTTGATCCTTTTTGTTCTGATTATCTTTCCTATTCTGGCTTCTAGGCCCTCTTTTGTTCTCAAGGGTATAGTCCCTTTCAAAAAACTATTTGCCAATAATAATAATAATAATAAAATACTATGTCTTTAGCAGCCTCAGCCTTCTCTTGATAACATTTCCATCATTTAGTAGTGATAACTCTTTTGAGTTTGAATAATGGAGAATTGATCATGTTTTCCCAAGGCCCCTTCCATACATTATGCTAAATACAAGGATATCTCCACCTCCTTCACTAAACAAAGGCTGCAATATAGGTTCTCTTTCCTTGGTTGATAGACACAACTTAAAATAGTGAGGATCGGATCAAAATCCTTCGAGGTGCTACCTACTCCTTCAAATCTTGAGTGCTAACAAGTCGATAGATGTCTCCTAGCTACAAATGACATACAAATCATTTATCTACCTCGAGTGTCTTGTGCAAATCCATGATGTTGCTCAAGTTGTGAAGGAGATTAATTTTGGGTACCAACATGGTCCCACGAGCTTCCGTTTGCAAACAACAAAATCTAGTAGCCCTACAC
Organism: Taxus wallichiana var. yunnanensis; assembly: GCA_018340775.1. Lineage (NCBI taxonomy): Eukaryota > Viridiplantae > Streptophyta > Pinopsida > Cupressales > Taxaceae > Taxus > Taxus wallichiana. Next base: position 940,940,840 of record CM031240.1, on the reverse strand, counting down.
TAACGTAGACTACACTATTTCTCATGTTTATAAACAATAAGACAATGAGAGAACCAGATGGAGATGGAGAAAACCACGAGAGGATTTCGTAGAGGGCCCCGACATGGAGCTCTTAAATCTAAAGAGATGTCTCTAGGTGCCACGGAGTCTGAGAAATCACCTGTCGAAGATATGGTGTGTTTGGGCCTCAGGGATCTTAAGTAACTACACTCGAGATGGGGTAGTCCGAAATCACGATGAGCACGGGAACCAAAATGAAGCCTCCACTATTGTTCATTAGGTGACCCTGATGTGTTGGCATAGTTGGTTCAGTCCCATGAGCTTTCGTTTGCAAACTACAACATCTAGAAACCCTACACTAACTCAAACTACACTATTTCTCACATTTGCAAACAATAGGACAATGAGAGAACCAAATGGAGATGGAGAAAACTGAAAGAGGCTTTCATAAAGGGCCCTAACATGGAGGTTGCAGATCTAACAAGACGTCTCTAGGTGCCATGGAGTTCAAGAAATCACTCGTCGAAGATATGGTGTATTTAGGCTTGGGGCCCCAAACATATGCTACCTAGATATGGGATGCCATATCTAAGCCCAAAATTTTGTAACACACATAGTAAAACATAAAAATTTTACAGGAAGGTGACACCAATGAATGGAATCCAAATGTCTCACTCAAAAGGTCATTTGACATAGTTACATTATCGTGTTCATCCCTAGCACCAGGTGCACCAAAATCGATACGCATGAAAGTATCATCCTCCTTGGGCCCTAAACATATGCTACCATATGAAGAGAAAAATGTGGCTTCATGCTAGTACTCCCCGAGGAATACTCTTTGTACCTCTATGAGCATCGCTCAAATCTCCTCGTATCTCGAACAAGGGTCACAGATAGCCCGTGAAGCGCGTGGAGTGTATTAATCTCTATTGTTTCCTTCACCGCTTAAGGGACAATCTTAGGGTGAGGGGGATTTTATGTGGTGAATCTACCCTATTAAATAGGTGCACGTTATGCACCTTATCGATCCTATGCATATCCTTTTCATCATCCCCGAAATCTCAAAATCAAAATAATTTGGAATCTTGTTGAGAGAAAACTCGCAATAGATTTTCCTCGGAAAGTATAGTGGCACCTCGTTTTTATTACAATGTGGAAAATAAAACACCATCCACCATTGGTCCCAAAAATTATTTTAAATCAAATTATTATTGTACCAATGGATGGGAAGTCATTTACATGTCAACGAAATAGTAAGATTAGTGCGGGGGTCCATGAATAAGGCACATATGAGTTCATTTGAAATTTATTTTTTCTTTACATCCACATATGAAAATTTGTTGAATAATAAACCCTAAAACCCTCTCTGTAAGTTGTCCAACAATAATTTTTCCCCATTTCCACATCAATTTGAACAAGTAATGCCTCCAATGTGTTTCAAAGAGAGGCGCGGTGGGGTTTGTAGATTGTGCATCCTTCATTGTTTTGATTAAATCCTCAATTTCAATTTTGTTTTCAACTATTTGGGATGCTAAATATTCTTGAGTACCCGAGGGATGTTGAGAAATTGTGGGAGTGTCAGGAGGGATGTCAGGAATAAAAGGGTTTGGTTGTTGTTGATTCCCTCAATCTCTAACTGTAACAATAAAAAATATGTACTCAATTCAAATTTTAATCTATAATGATCATATTTCAATGCAATTTTGAGAAAATAAATATGCTTACCTCTTCTCTATGGCATCATCGTCAATTTAGATCTTCCCAATGATCTAGAGACGATCCTTTGAGATTGAGATCCAACTGAATGGAAAAATGTAAGGGCACGAACAAGCTATAAAACTCGTGTTTGAATGAGGAAAAATGATAGGGGCTCGGGCCTCTTTTTTTTGTTTATAGTCAACATAACATGTATGCATTATGCTTTGGTGATTCTCGAGCCAAAAAAAATAAAATGTGAGTGTGTTTTAACAAAACGCTTTTGGATTTTTTTCACATTCTTGTTCGCTTTTTGAGCACGTTTTAACAAAACACGTTTGGCTTTTTTTCACATTCTTGTCTGGTTTTTGGCCCCCCAATTTCGTGCACTTAACCATAACTTTCTATCTAAGATATATTTGTCTAGATGAGGAAAAGTCAGCTATATGTAGACACACACAAAATTCAACATAGTACCTTTTTGATGATAAGGGTCTTTACGAGGGTACTATGTTGCATTGACATGTCTCAACACCCTTCAATGTTTGTTCAACTAGACTAACATAAATTCGACTTAATAACAGCTTCTACCCAGGTAGAGATAGGGAACAATCTAGTATTGGGTTTAACTCACATTAACTTAGGATAAATATACATGCCCAATAAACATAAGTTAATGGAGTATGTCTATGTGCCCTTAGTCACCGTAAGCAGTCCTCCACACTAGGCCATGTTGCTAACCTTGAATAGGGTTAAAATTTGAACGATTGGACTAACAGAAGTTAGTGAAGACCATTCTAGATAAAAAGTCAAGTATGGTGAAGGACTTAATTTTTTTTTAAGAGTATTCCATCCAGGAGTATAAACATGAACAATATGTTTAAAATCTTTGGCCAAAGTATCGCAAGCTACTAGTTACATTGTCCTATGTCACCTAGTTTAAGAAGTGGGATTTCGATGAATATCGAGTAACAAATATTTAGATAGGCCTCTTAAATAGAAAACTTAATACCTCTAAAAGGGTAAAAGAACCAAGTATATGTAGTATACACATTATAAAGTTAACATGAGAGATTGGTATGATATCGAGTCATGAAATGAGAGATCGGTGTTTCACCGAGTCATTTATAGTTGCATATGGTTTTTTGTTATGAGATAGATTGGATTTTGAATGTGTGTTCTAAATTATGTTAATTTAGAATAGATAAAATTATGCAAAAGAAAAAATTCCCTTTTTCCAAATTCTTAAAATGGGAATGTTACATTGTATTCCAAAGTGGCCTAGCTTTCAACTTGTATAATTTTGTTTTCAAATTTTCTCATTGTTTTAATGAAATCATAAGAGAAATCATCTTTCTAAATATTCTTGTCAAAATAGTTGAACAAATAATCAATCTTTAAATCACTTTGTAACTCTTTTTGAATTTTTCAAAGGCCATATCCTCCTATTTCAAATCGATAGCATCAAGAGTATCATTAACCCAATTTCTTGTAACTTTGATATTTTCTTTGATCCCATTTAAATTTTCATCTTTGATTTTTACTAGTTCCTCCATGGCATGCTGACTTCATCTGAGTTCGGTTGGCACAATATTTTCCTATTCATCCAATTCATCACTAAGACGAGTTATGTGGTCCAATTTTGGAAAAATTACATCAAATTAGAAGATTTCATTGTCACATTCCTCATTTATCTCATCAATATCATTCGACTATTCATAAGTTCTTCATAATTTTCTCTAGATTCTTCAATTTCTGATTTCCCCCTTTTTTAACTTCTCAATCCATGTTTCTGCAACTTGAACCTTCTTGACAGCTTTATCAATATTTTCCAATCCTTCAGCGTATCTAAAGGAGTACTTACTTGTGTATGATTAGGCTTCTCAATTAACTATTGCAGACTAGAACCTAAGGCTTTAACTTGTTCTTTTAACTACTTTTTTTGTTACCATGTTTTCTTCCACATTTTGGAATACATCATTTACTACCTCTAATACTCCTTGTTTTAATTGGTCTCTTGAAGCTTTTAATAAAGGAATAATTTGAACATTGTATTCATTAGTTGTTACATTATCTCTCATTTTTCTTTCATAAGGGATTGTTATTTCTAGAGTTTTGGACCTCAATGAATTAGTGTGAGTCTTAGTAATAACCCTATCCATTTTGGAGGTTCTTACCATATTTGGAAAAGATAATGCAGTAATATCAATGGCTTGGACATGAAGAACTTATTTCTCCTCATTTGAAATCAATTTGCCAATCCATACCTTTGCAAGACTTGTCCCAGACTTCGCTTCTTGCAATTCTTGTTGGGGTTTCTCAGGGACAACCACCAATTTATTGAATACTCCTTATTCATTTTGGGCTAGTGATTTTACCTATTTTTCACCATCTATTTCAATAGCCATTTCCCTACTCTCTCCTTATGTTGATAATTCTTTTAATTATGTTTTTCCTTGGTCTAGATCCTGGGATTGATCAAACTCCTTTTGATTTATGCTAGTAGTTGGGACACATTCATTATTTATCTCTCCAATTGATGCCACAGTAGATTTAGTTTCTCCGTTGAGGATTTCTTGAACAAATAATTGGCTTACATATTTCTCCTTCCCATCACATAGTTTTATCTTCCTTGAATATTTTTGAGCTGACACCTTGATACCATCATTTTATAATGATGTCTCATTTTGTGTCATAGTGGATTGTTCACCTGATGCCAACTACCTATTCCCATCTAGAGACTACACATCTATATCAATAATAATTTTCTCTCTAGCAATTACATCTTATGCAACTTCTATTGTCTTTTCAAAGATAGATTTACCTGATTGAAAAATGTCATCATCCTTGGTGGTTTTGACATAATGGGAAACAAATTCTCCCATCAATGACTCTATATTTATATCCTCTCCACCGAGCAACTTTGTTTTTCTTGACTTCAAAGCCATTTTTCGATGTTTGGACCTTAATTTCACCGGTTAACACATGAGTAGTCTCTTCCAATTCTTTATTTATTTGAATATTATCTATTGGTGTTTCCATTTGTTTATCCATACATAAATGAAGTGCTTATAATGTGGAAAATTCTTCACTAGTGTCAACATCTATCACATATGCTTGATCCTTTGTAGACTCCTGTAATGTTTCAAACAAATGCATATTTACATCCTCGGTAGGTAGGGTATTATATGTTTTCATACCTGGACTTAAAATTTTGTTGTCTATTGGATTAGATGAAACATTGAATTGGGTTATTTTCTCCTGAGTGTTTCTCATTGTCACTTATTCTGAAGGCAAAGGTGGGAAAAAGGCGGTGATTGTTCCACATTTGGTACTGGTGTAACATGTCACATCCGAGAAACATCATTCCTCTCATGTGTAGGGAAATCATTCACCACATCCCTATGTTTATGTTTCTTGGGTGTATGGGCACCCTCTCTTACCAAAGTTGGCTTATAGCCAACCTTGTGTCTCTTATGTTCCCTTTCAAACTTTTTGAGGTCTGGTGTTACTTTTCATTCTTCTTTACATGGCCTAGATTGAGAATGGCCACTTGTTATAGCCCCACTCATTAATTTGTCAACATTACAAGGTTTTGGAAAAAATACATGAAGGTACTAAATGTGATGCCAAACTTTTCCCTTTTTCTTGAAGTGGTGTTGCAAAAGTAATAGGAGCATTCTCTATAGATTTCAAGAGCATTTCCTCAATATTTTTCCTCAAAGTGGATATAGAAGTACCGGTCCCACTAGTGGTTGAAGTCCATTCATCTATAAGTTCAGAAGTGGGCCTCTTTGAAAGAAAGTGAGGAGCTTTTCCTTCCAAAGGATCAACTCTGTATGCACCTTCTCTCACTTTGGTGGAATATCATCATTTAATCTTCCCAAATCCCTAAAGTTATTTAGGATTCTTGTGTTTTGGACTGATAAATCAATATTCTTTTGAGCCAACCAATTTACAGTTCTCCTCATCACATCGCTTATCCGAATAGATTCTGTTTCATTCCATTTTAAAGGGGCTACAAGTTATCCATCCACCTTTTAATAAATATAATACTTACCATATGTGGATCATCCAAAATTACCTTAGGGATAACTATAATATTGAAGTCTATAGTTTGTGTAAGGGCCATTCTATAGAAATCTCTCAATCTGACCTCTTCCTCATCTCTACAATTCATCCAATAGTCCTCAAAATGAGGCTCATGTTCAAAAGTGTTTCAATATTATTGAACACCCACCTGATATCATAGTTAGCTTTTGCCTCAAATTTTTCCTTGTCAAACCTCTTCTTCCTATCCTCAATTAATATGACCTTTATAAGTTAAGGGCATGAGTAACTTATAATTATGATGGGGAATTTAATATTATTTTTATGTCTCCCAACAATCAATTTGTGAACCGATGTTAATTTCCTTTCCAATTCATACGAATCCATTTTATCATCTAAATATCTAGGTAACTTACATGGCTTACCTTCAAAACCACTAACCCTTAAATATGTGAATTTCTTGTATTGAATGAAATAACACCCATATTCCATAATCACTTTCCTAGCCTACTTAGAAATCCTATACTTCACCCATTCGGATTGGAAAGACATATAATTGGTGCAAAGAAAGCATCATTTACCAATCTTACATTCCCACTCTAATTAAAAATTTGAAATTAGGGAAAAATATCATGAATTTGGCATTGTTTAAAATCAACACATGGAAAAAGCCCAGAAACATATATTTCCTATGAAATTCTAAATCATGTAAACTTCTAGTTTTGAGGTATCACCCATCTCTATTTTTACAACCAAGGTAACCATGTTGCTATGAAGTGGTTCCAAAATAAAAGTATCCCAACAAATGTTCCCCTTCCTTTCCAAAATTATCCACATATAGGTGCACATCCATTCCTTAAACTAGTTTGTAGTCTCTAATCTAGCCATTCGACTTAACAATATACTAATATCATCAGACTTCTTCAACAAATTTTTCCTTAACGAGTATTTTAGCGATTCAAGTTGTTTTCTTTTTCTCTACTAAGAGCCATTTTGTATTTATGATCTTAGCATAATCTCTTTTATTTTCCTCATATTCTCAAAAGGCTAACTTGATATCATGTTATCAAAAATTCACCCCCAGGTAAATTTTGATAACATGCATCGATTATTTAAGTCCTGTGGAAAATAGATTGATTCAAGGCAAAAATCATGTTTCGGGTCCCTCGGCTTCTTTCTAACTCTCATGTCCAAGAAGAAGATCCAACGAGTTAGAAAAGGGGTGAAAAAGTTACAAAAAACAAGCTTTGGCGAAAAAAATCATGAAAACTAGCTAAGTCCTAGTCCTCGCAGCAGTTGGGATAGTTGGGACGTCGGGGCCGGATCGGCCGAAAGGCCGCCAGGTAGTCCGCGTAGCACAGAGGGACATCCAAGCCATAGGGACGCGCGGGACGTGAAAGGGAAAAACTCGACGAGGTAAAAGCAAAATCAGCTAACTATTGTGCGAGACAAGGCCGGGACAAGCTGGGCTAAAAGGGCGCAAATCACCCGGATCGGCCGAAACAAAGAACTTTAGCACTGGGACAGTTGGGACATAGGGATGCGTGGGACACGGAAAGCCGAAGGAGCCGAGAGCCAATCAAATCACGCCACATGTCTTTACCTCAAAGAGGGACAGGGAAGCCCGAATCGGGCGGATCGGAGGAATTTGTCCCAGACAGTTTGGGACAATTGGGCCAAAGGGACGCGAGGGACGTGAAAAGTTGGCAAGCCCACGGATGAATCAAGAAATGCCATGTGTTACAAGGGAAAGTGTCTAAAATTTTGAAGGGGCAAGGTTTGAAGCGTTGGCTGAGCCAATAAAAGGAGGACATGTGTCCTAAGGAGAAGGGGAGTGTGGAGCTTGGGGAGGAGTTAGAGATTTTTGTAGAAGTTTTGGCCAAAAAACTAAAAGCTAAAGGATGACCCGGCTCTCCTGTCCTCCAACCAGATCATGCCACGTGTCCCAAGTGACGGGGGACGCGGGAAAAAAATGGGAAATTTTCCAAAATTACAAAAGGTCAAAACTTCAAGGAAAACCCGTGGGTAAGGGAAGGAGAGAGAATTGCTCATCCAATCAGCCAAACGTGTCGTCTGTGGCGGAGCACGGGAAAAAATTTCAAAAACCATTTTTGCTCTGTTTTGTGCCCTAAATCTTCGAGATCGCCATATCTTTCGATTGAGCTCGGATTTGCACATTCTTTATATCATTGGAAAGATTATAAAATTATCTACATGATTTTGGGTTCAATATTGAGTTTTGGTTCAGTTTGGATAGAGAAAGTTAAGAAACAGCTCGACGTGTGTCCATGGCGAAATGACATTTCAACAACCAAATTTAATGCGAGAATGGGTCGCATTCTCCTCCAATTCAGTCAAAAATGGCAGGGGTATGGGTTTGTAAGGTCCTCCATGACGATTTAGTTCATTTATAGTCAATGAGGAATGGGCTCCCACGTTTTTGTACGTTTTCTCTCTCCTGGGCTCGACCCATGCAATGTAAAAGCTAGATTTGGCTCATTCCTTAAAAAACACTTTTTGGCATAACAGACTTCTTCTTTCACCTCCAGCAAGTGATTGTTGCAAGAATCAGACCTCTTCAAAGATTGTAACAACTTTTCTACCTCTCTGAGGTTGTAATACAGTGGTTTTGACATTGGAAATGATAATGCAAGCTTTGTGAATGGGTTTCAGTCCTTTATTTGTATTATTTGCTTCATTTCGGATCCTAAATTATATCTTATCAGCCTGTGTATGCTTTATGTTACAATCTTTGGTTAGTGTCTATTTGCATGACAAAAATATTCACCACTCCTTTTTGGTGTATCACCATCTTTAGTTAGTTTCAATTTTTGCACTTCTATCCCTGTCTCCTTGCAATTTAGAGTAGGATCGGATCGAACCTCTATAGTTGTGTAAATATAGATCTAAATCGAGAGGAGTTTGAGGAACCAGCCTCTAATCTGGAGATTCCTCTCTCAGTTTACAAGTCCCACACTTGGAGAGAGGTTTCCATGTTGTGCAATCACACTGGATGCCTGAAACATCAACCTAGAAGCCTGATGTGCGTCCAGGGGTGCTGTGATTTTGCACTAATAGTTTTGGCACACCCGGTGGGACACTAGAGGTCTCATTTTTATTGCAGCAAAGTTGATGTGCATCTGCTGCAATTTTCTTGCTTGAAAAGAGCTATTATTTGCATATCTTGCGACTCCAAGGGGAAGAATCAAATGGTTTCAACAGTGTAGGCCTAAAAACTCATGAGAAGAGTCACCACAAGGTCAAGAGTTGGAGAAGAAGAAGTGTTTGTTTGAATACCCGTAATTATCTCCAAGAAGAAGGAAAAGAGGAAGAAGGAATCAAAGTTATCCATCTCCAACAAACAGAACCCTCTCAAATCCTCCACCTAGTAGGCCTTTCATTCACAACAAGGGTTTTAAGACCAATTAGAATGGCACAAAACAACCCCTACGTCAACTTCACAGGTAGCAGCCCACTTTCCCTCAATGCACAACATCTAATTCCTATTGTAGCCTTGAAGAACATTCCCTACTTCACTGGAGAAAATCAAACTACTCCAGGGGATCATGTTAAAGATATTGCCAACCTTTGTGCAATCCATGAAATCAATGAAATGCAAGTGGCTGTCAAGTTACTCGCATCTTCATTCAAAGGGAAAGCATTGCAATGGTTTAGAAGCCTTGGAGCTGGTTCTATCAAAAATTGTAATCAACTGTGTATAGCACTTCATGAGCAATTTGGAGAGAAGGGAGACAACTTGTCTCTTTTGGAGTAGCTGACAACCATCAAGAGAGCTCCCAATGAGCAACTGACCAATTTCAACTTCAGATTTCAAAAGACTTGGGAGAGAATTCCAAAGGTGGCGATCAGGCCAACAGTAGAAGATGCTTTTCTCTAATATCTCAAAGCTCTAAATTCTGATATTTCTATGTTGATTCAGTCCATGGGAGGCATAACTATCCCTATGGCTTATAGCATTGCCATTAGGGCTGAAAATTGTTTGATCCAAGTGGAAAACTTGCCCCTAGACCTCCCATGCCATTGTTTCAAAGTATAGAGAGTTCAAACACCAATCAAGCACCTAATTTGGCTCCTTCTCCCACTCCTAGATATTAGAGTTCAAATGAAGCTTCTACTTCATCTCCAAGTGCCTCAAATGAGCTTCAAGAAGTCATGAAGCAATTGCAAAACCTAGGCAATGAGCTGGTTACTCTCAAGAGGCAACAAGCCCAAGGTTTTAGACCTTCTTATCAACCCCAAGCTCAGCCTAACAGGCAGCCATACCAACCACAAAGGTCTCCTAATCTAGCTGCAAATATGAATCAAACAAGGCCTTTTGCCAATAGACCATTTCAGCCCTATAATCCAAATGCCATATCTGCCTCTAAGGCATTGGTACCAACACAAAACAACACTGCCAGGAGTATGATTGGTGTTTTCCATGTAATGAGCCTCATAACCAATCCATGTGCTTCAATGGTGCTTTGAATCAAGCACTAATGGTGACAACTACTGGTGTGGAGGGTGAGGGCAGTCAAGGAAATAGTCAACAACAGAAACATTCCAACAAAATCAGCCCCAAATGACACCACATTAGTAAACTGGAAAGCAGAAGATTTCTGTGCCATGAATCAAGTAGTTTCTCAAGGTGTTGCAGCCAACACAAGGTCAAAGAAAAGGAATTTGGGTGAAGAACAGCCATTAGCCCCAACCAATCCATGACCTTCTATGGTTCCACAAGTGGTCGGCAAACAAAATCCGGTTGTAAATGCACAAGGGTAGCCGAGAACAGCTCCTAGACCAACTCAAATACTTGCTTGTTGCTTCCCACATGCAAGGAGTGAATGTGCAAACCAGGGGACAACAAAGAGATCCTTCATCACCATTCAGCATCATTGATCAGATGAAGAAGACAAATGTCAATATATCAATGTGGGAATCCCTATCTATCCCAGGCCAAAGAGATCTGCTGCAAGCTGCCATGAAGGATCCCAGCCAACTTCGAATCAGCAAGTTCGATGCAAGACAAAGTGCTTACAAATGCTGCCCAGCCTGAGTGAAATCATGGAGGACAACAAGGTAAAATGTTGAAGCCCCCTCCTTTCTATGTTTCATTGATCATTGGAAATCAGCTAGTGCACAATTGCATGATAGAATCCGGGGCAAGTAGCTCGGTAATGCCTAAAAAAATAGCTGATCAGCTAGGACTCCAGTATGAAACAACATCCAAAGGGGTAGTGCAATTGGATGGGACAACAGTAACAATAGTTGGGGTGATTAGAAACTTGAGTCTTACCTTGCATGCATGTCCAAATGTTGTTGTTTTACAAGATGTATCACCATAGAACTTCCACCACTCTTTGCCCTATGCTTGTCAAGGGTCTTCACAAACAATATTGGGGGATATTTGTCTGCGATTGGTCACACATGCTTTGTTGAACAAGGTATGGAACCAAATCCACAATTAGGTCTGAACCTATTGCAAATTTTCACATCGAGCCTCACACTCCAAGTCGATTAATGCCAATTTCTCAGCATTTGATCATGAAGATCACCCAAGCACTGATGAGGCTGACACCAAGGTTGGAAGCATCCCGGATCTAACTCTTGATGAATGGGCAAACAAGATACATGCATTTGATCCTTATCAAGAAGTGGAAGAATCTGAGCTAGGGGTATATTACATACATGAAGAAAATCAGCCTATTCCTAACATCACCAAGCCAAACCACAAAGATGACAATGAGGTATGGCAGCTGTTTTTTGATGGATCAAGGAGTAGACAAGGTGCAGGAGGTGGAGCTATGCTTGTTTCACCTCAAGGAGTAAAGTACTATTCAGCTTTTAGATTTTAGTTTGCATGCTCTAATAACACTGTTGAATATGAAGCCTTGGTGCAAGGGATGCATTGGGCAATCAAGAAGAAAATAAAGAACTTGCAAGTCTTTGGGGACAGTGAATTGATTGTAAATCAGGTCAAGGGACAACATGCTGCCAAGAATGATCTTCTTAGGTGCTACAAGAACAGGGTGTGGGACCTCATGGAAGATTTTGAGGGTTTTGGCATCAAATCCATTCCTAGGGAAGAGAATCAAGTCAGCGACAAGCTTGTAGCATTAGGGGCATCCTTTGACATTGTGGAAAGCATTCAACAAGACAAGGTACAACCAAACATCCACGTGATTGTGAGGCCTTCAAAGCCGATAACAATGTCGCTTGGCAAGTGTTTGAAAATGACAAGAAAATCATCCATTTCTTGCAAGAAGAAGCTGAGTTTTCAGCCAGAATCAAGAAAAATTGGAACAGCGAGATGGTGACCAAGTGGTACAAAAGAGAACTAACAAGCTGCCCAAGGGACTTATCACTTTGGAGTCCATTTTTAACCCTAAAGATCAGTTTAGAAAGGAAAAAGAATACATTTAGGTCAAGAGAGAGGATTCAGTATCCATCTTGGTAGAAGAGAAAAAACCATTGCAAATTGGAAAGATGACAACTGAACAAGAAAGGTATGAGTTCATACAGCTGTGCCAAGAGTTCCCTGACGTGTTTGTTTGGAGCTATGAAGACTTGAAAGGTTTCAATCCCAACTTAGCTCAGCATACCATTGAATTGGATCCAAATACTAAGCCTCATCAAGCAGTAAACAAAGACCAAACTCAATCCACACATGGAGCCTCTCATGAGGAAAGAATTGGACAAGCTGATTGAGTCAAGGATTATGTTCCCAATCAAGCATTCTAGTTTGGTTGCCAACTTAGTTCCAGTCAAAAAGAAGAGTGGAGAGATCAGATTGTGTGTTGACTTCAGAGACTTGAATAGAGCCTCTCTCAAGGACCATTACCCACTCCCTTCCATGGAGCAAATCTTGCAAGTTGTGGCTGGCTCCAAGAGGTTTTCACTACTTGATGGCTACTCAGGCTACAATTAGATTATGGTGAAGGAAGAGGACCAGTTCAAGACAGCCTTCACAAGCAAATGGGGAACTTTTGCATACATGAAAATGCCATTTGGGCTGTCCAATGCTGGTGCTACCTTTCAAAGGGCAATGGACATGGCATTCAAAGGTTTGATTAACAATGTGTTGCTGATTTACCTTGATGATATCACTGTTTTTTCCAAAAATGCAGCAGACCACCTCTCTCATTTGAGACAAGTCTTCACAAGGTGCAGGAGATTTGGAGTGTCTTTGAACCCTAAGAAGTGTATCTTTCTCGCACATGAAGGAAAGATCCTTGGCCATATTGTCTCCAAGGAAGGATTAGCAATTGATCCAGAGAGGGTGAAGCCATAAGAGCACTACCATTACCAAGCCACAAGAAAGCCCTTCAGAGTTTCTTGGGAAGGATAAACTTTGTTTGGAGGTTTATCCCAGTGTGCAGCCCTTGTCAAGCCCATCACCAAAATGTTAACGAAGAGCATGGATTTCAAGTGGACAAAGCAGAGGGAAAGGAGAGTTTTGAAGCAATCAAAGAAGCCATCTCTCAAGAACCAACTCTCATCAACTCGGACTTCTCCAAGGATTTCATCCTCTATGCATTTGGAGGTAATGACACTATTTCTGCCATTTTGCACAGCAGAACAAGGATAATGACGAACAGCCAATTGCCTTCTTCAAATGACCCAGAGCCTAGATGACTATGAGGTAAGATACTCTTTTATTGAGAAGCATGTACTTGCAGTAATTAGAAGCTTGAATAAATTCAAGCATTTAATCTCAAATAACAAGGTCCAGCTTGCTGGTCTCACATGTCAAGGGTTAAGGACTTCCTCCTCAACAAGGATTTGAATGAGAAAAGGGCAGGTTGGATCACCCGTGTCATGGAGTATGACATTGAGATCAAGATCACCAAGTTGGTAAGAGGGAAAGGATTGTGTGAGCAGCTAGTTTTGGGGAAGCAAAAAGAATATGCAATGAAGAAGAGGCTGTTTTGATAGTCTAGGACAGCCATGAGCCAAGTGGAAATCAAGAAGAAGATGATGCTTCCCCGCTCCTTGCAGGACCCAAGGTATTATACACTTCCTAGGCACGAGCATATGCCCTCTAGAGATGAACAAGACCCAAAGGAGACACTTCAGATTGTAGGCTGTCCCATACGCCATTGTTTATGGAGCTTTGTTCAAGAAAGATGTGAATGGAGTGCTTTTGAGGTGCATTAGCACAAATCAGATTCAAATGATGTAAGAAGAGTTTCATGGTGGACTAGCTGGTGGTCATCTTGCACCAAGAGTGATAGCTCTAAAAATCATGAAGGCTGGTTATTATTGGCCTAAAATCTTCATGATTGCTATGCATGGATCAAGAGGTGTAAGAATTGTGTATTCTTCACAGAAAAGAGAGACTTACTTTGCCCTTCCATTACATCCAATCTAAGTTGACCATCCATTCATGCAATGGGGTTTGGACTTCATTGGAGTCATTAATCCCAATTCAAGCCAAGGGCATAAGTGGATTTTGACAGCCACGGATTACTTCACCAAATGGACAAGGTGAGCACTCAAAGAGGTAAATGAGTCTAGCATCTTAGACTTTTATGAGGGGATAACGACTAGATTTGGTGTACCTACTACAATAATCTCGATAATGCATTGGCATTCATTAGATCTAGGTGACTGGTGGGCTGTCAAGAACAATATCTACCTAAGTGCTTCATCAAACTATTACCCTCAAGGTAATGGCCAGGCCGAGTCTACAAACAAGAACTTGTTGAAGATCATTAGGAGAACTCTTGATGAGAATCAGAGGTCTTGGCATACCAAACTGAAATCAGCCTTATGGGCTGATAGGATAACTCCCAAAAGATCCACAGGTAACTCTCCATTCAAACTTGTCTATGGAAGAGAGGAAATCTTTCCCATGTCACTTGAGTTGCCAACATTGGAACTCATGAAGTAGCTGGAGTTGCTAGAGTTTGAGCCCATGGAGGTGAGATATGCAGAGTTGATGGAGCTACAAGAGATCAGAAATCAGGCATCCCAAGCAATGGAAAAGGATCAAGCTTTGATCAAGAAGACCTTTGATAGGAAGGCCAAGCATAGATCTTTTCAAGTTGGAGATCTAGTGTTGAAATGGGATGTGGACAGAGCAAAAAACGGGAAGGCATTCAAAATTTGATGCCATTTGGAGTGGCCCATACATGGTCACGAAGTGCAAGAACAACAATGCTTTCCAATTGGCCTCATTGGATGGCGAAGAACTGTAGATTCCAGTCAATGGAATCTATCTCAAGCATTTCTTCTAGAGGTAAATTCACTACCTTGTAAATATTAGATTAGATTTTCATTCCTCCAAATGCTTGTGCACATTGTTTTGTTGTAGGTTAGTTTTGTTTTCCTAAGTGCTTTGGCACAACTTACTGTCCATGGAGATGTCTTACGTCCTTGCTTCCACCAGAGATATTCCATCTTCCTCCTTGCACATACCGAGTCGGTTGGGGTTCTAAACAGAATATTTGATGACTCCATGCCCAATGGACTGCTTGAAGCAATCGGTATCTTCTACCTAGCAAAGGTGTAACCCTGAGTCGCCAAAATTGTTATCCAAAATTCACCCCGCAGGGTAAATTTTGATAACATGCATCGAGATATTTAAGTCCCAGGAAAATAGATTGATTCAAGGCAAAAATCATGTTTCTGGGTCCCTCGCTTCTTTCTAACTCTCTTGTCCAAGAAGAAGATCCAATGAGTTAGAAAAGGGGTGAAAAAGTTACAAAAACAAGCTTGGGGCAGAAAAAATCATGAAAAATGGCTAAGTCCTAGTCCTCGCAGCAGCTGGGACAGTTGGGACGCGGGCCCGGATCGGCCGAAAGGCCGCCAGGGCGATCCACCGACAAAGACAACGACATCCGAGCCATGGGGACGGGCAGACGCGAAAGGGAAAACCGCCGAGGGTAAAAACAAAATCGGTGAATGTTGTGCGAGATAAGGCAAGGATAATCCCAGGCCAAAAGGATGCGAACCACCCGGATCGGCAAACAGAGAACTTTAGCACTTTGGGACAGTTGGGACATAGGAATGCGTGGGACGCGGAAAGCCGAAGGAGTCGAGAGCCAATCAAATCACGCCATGTGTCTTCACCTCAAAGAGGGACAGGGAAGCCCGAATCGGGTGGATCGGAGGAATTTGTCCTAGATAGTTCGGGACAACTAGGCCAAAGGGACGTGAGGGACGCGAAAAGCCGGCAGGCCCGCGGATGAATCAGGAAATGCCACGTGTCACAAGGGAAAATGTCCAAAATTTCAAGGGGCAAGGTTTGAAGTGTTGGCCCGAGCCAATAAAAAGAGGACACGTGTCCAAAGGAGAAGGGGAGTGTGGAGCTCGGGGAGGAATTAGAGATTTTGCAAAATTTTTGGCCAAAAACTAAAAGCTAAAGGATGACCCCACGCTCCCGTCCTCCAACCGAGATCATGCCACGTGTCCCAAGTGGCGCGGACGTGGGAAAAAAATGGGAATTTTTCCAAAATTACAAAAGGTCAAAATTTCAAGGAAAACCCGTGGGTAAGGGAAGGAGAGAGAATTTCTCATCCAATCAGCGCCCGACACATGTCGTCCAGGTGGCGGAGTACGGGAAAAAATTTCAAAACCATTTTTGCTGTTTTGTGCCCTAAATCTTCATATCGACATATCTTTCGATCTAGAGCTTGGATTTGCACGTTCTTTATATCATTGGAAAGATTATAAAATTCTCTACATGATTCTGGGGTCAATCTTGAATTTTGGTTTAGTCTGGAGAGGGAAAGTTAAGAAACAGATCTGATGTGTGTCCATGGCCAGAAATGACATTTCAGCGACCAAATTTAATGCGAGAATGGGTCGCATTCTCCTCCAATTCGGTCAAAAATGGCAGGGTATGGGTTTGTCAGGTCGTCCATGCTGATTTAATGCATTTGAAATCAATGAGGAATGGGCTCCCACGTTTTTGTACGTTTTCTCTCTCCTGGGCTCGACCCATGTAATGTAAAAGCCAAATTTGGCTCATTCCTTAAAAAAATAAAAACACTTTTTGGCATAGCAGACTTCTTCTTTCACCTCCAGCAAGTGATTGTTGTAAGAATCAGACCTCTTCAAAGATTGTAACAGCTTTTCTACCTCTCTGAGGTTGTAATGCAGTGGTTTTGACATTGGAAATGATAATGCAAGCTTTGTGAATGGGTTTCAGTCCTTTGTTTGTATTATTTGCTTCATTTCAGATCCTAAATTATATCTTATCAACCTGTGTATGTTTTATGTTGCAATCTTTGGTTTGTGTCTATTTGCATGACAAAAATATTCACCACTCCTTTTGGTGCATCACCATCTTTAGTTAGTTTCAATTTTTGCACTTCTATCCTTGTCTCCTTGCAATTTAGAGTAGGATCAGGATCTCGAACCTCTCGTAGTTTTGCAAATATAGATCTAAATCAGAGGAGTTTGAGGAACCAGCCTCTAATCTAGAGATTCCTCTCTTAGTTTTACAAGTCCCACACTTGGAGAGAGGTTTCCATGTTGTGCAATCACACTGGATGCCTGAAACATCAACCTAGAAGCCTGATGTACATCCAGGGGTGCTGTGATTTTGTCCTAACATATACCAATGGTTATTGGATTTGTTATTACATGTAACTTGAGCATTATTCTAATAGTTGTATGTGTCAATGTCAACACTGCATCACCACTTCCATCAAGCACCTCCATTTTTTTCGTCATAATTCATAGCTATATTCCATACTAATTTTGGGTAGAACCGATAGTGGAATAGCACCAGATAAAGTGACGCAGCTATCTTGAATTACTTTCAAACACTCGCTCTTATTAGGGCTACTTAAGCACTAAAGAAAATATTTTAAGTCGGAATTCATTAGGTTTGTGTTTGTAATTATATCTAAATCACTCATGATTCCAAACACAACTGAGAATGAAGATGGCATGGTATTCATCTTTAAAAACCCTAACTTTACTTCAAAATTTCTTTCCAATAAAAGAAAAGCACAGGATTTCCTTAGTTCTTACCGATTCTCTCGTGAGTGTATGAGAAATTCAACCTCAATTAAACATCCTTTAGATATTTTGGTTCCAAATTCAAGCTCCACATTCAAATTCATGATATTCCTCAATGAAAATTACTAACAATGGTAACATATTTCGATACTTGATATCAAAAGGATCAAGGCATTCGAAAACTCCAAAATCATCCTTGATTTGTGTAAAATGCATTGATGGTGGTAGAAATTAATGTATTACATCATGGCCATTCATTCCACTTTTCCCAATTTTAAAAGTGAACCATCCAAATGGAAAAGTATCATGTTAACATGGGCTTGGGGAGATTATTTGCATTTTTACCATGTGTTAAAACATGTACACTTTTAGGCATTTGACCTAACTGTCCACTTTTGACTTTTTATTTGGGCTTGACACATGGTGGCACATAAAAGAATGTAGAGTTATGGGCCCTTTCTAAAATTTTGTTCCTTTTTTAATTTAAACCAAAAGTATCAATTTTCTTTAATGAGCCGCTTCCTTGATCCTTGCATAAGAAAGAATCACATGTCATTTGTGGGCCTCGGGAGATTTTTGCACTTTTATACCTTATGACCTTAATGCACAAAAATAGAATTATGTCCTGATTTCCCACATCCATTCCACTCATGAAAAGTGTACACCTTTGGAGGTAGATTAAAATTCTATTTGTATAATTTATCGATTCTAAATATTCATGGAATATTCTTTGGGCGAGGACACAATTTACAAATTGTGAATGTTATAGAAAGTTATAGGTTTACAAGTTAAACCGACATACCACATCTAATTGGGAATTGCCACATACCAATGGATGATGCAACAAAATACCAAATTATTGACATGATCAAGGAACACTTTACATAGGTAATTTTTTTAATTTTTTAGACCTGATTCATTATTGGTTTTATGCAAGATTTTTCAAAATAATACATATCCAAACATGAAACTTGACCAAAAAGAGGAATAACAATCAAAACATAGCAGACTATAAATAATTTAATCAATGATTGTAAACTTTCAAACTCGTACCCCTCACAAGAAGACAAAAACAAAAGAAACATAGAAGGAAAATATCAAACAAAAAGGGGTGAGACTAATTGAGCACCAACACTAGAACCGTTACCCCGCCTAGGTGACGGTTCTAAAACTACCACCTAGGCAGGGCAGTGGTCCTGTGCGCTTTTTCTAGAATTTTTCGTGCATGTTTTTAACATGCAATGCTTCACTTAACTTAACTTTTAGGGTGTGCTTGCAAACAAAATTTCCTAAAAATTGTCTTAATTGTTTACTATTCCTTCCCTCTTTTATTTTTATATAGATTTAATTAGTTTGAACTTCCTCTCCACCCAATGATTTGGCACTCCAAGGTTACCTTGTGCATGAAGGTACATCCCATCCAATTCCTATATATTCCATACTTGTATTCAAGAAAAGGGCCTAATAAGTTTTTATATCTTGCATAGTATTGCTGCCATAATCTTGTTGGAAATTACATAGCCAAGCTCTATTCACTTGTGTTATCTCTCTTCCACGTGCATTGCAACTAGACTACTTTCAAGCTTCAATTTATCAAGCGTCTTCTCCTAATACTACCTTTACATTCCGACTTCCTTGGTATTATATGAACACACGAGAAAGAAAGGATAAACCGAGGGGATAAATTACTACATAGCTTGATTTACCTTTGTTCTATGAATTCCAGGTTGGATTTTTTCTTTTATTTCCTTCACTTGTGGAATTTATCATTGTTACATCATATCAAATAGAATACAAATATATTTACTTTTGTTTTCAAGTAATTAGTTGATTTCAAGAGGGTTTAAATAATTAATAACAACTCCTAGTGGCACATCCTCTTCTTCCCATCCCTATGCATCTAAAGAAGAGAATATTTGTAGGAGGTTTTCTACACATCATAGATCATTTGGAAAAGAAATTCATTTAAGTTAGTTTATTTTTAATACGAAGTTAGAAAAGGTGAATAATCGCATCGGGTTATCTCACGATTTTAGTTTTAGTGTAGAAATGTTTTAATTATTTAGAATAGAAGCAAATTATTGTTTGTGATTATAATATTTTAGTTTTGTGATTTGTTTAGAATAGTTTCCCTTTCAAGCAGTAGCATAGTTTGTTAGTTTCAGCTTAGTTAATTTGGACACTTCAAACTAGATCAACACTTAGATCCAAATTAGGAAAACCATAGGGAATTTATGCTACCCATTTATAGCCTCTAAATATCCCCTTTTCCAAATCATCTACCAAGAGATCACACTACCAGATCTTATTCACTGATCCTCCTATAGTTATCCACACACATTCAACATCGACTACTTTAGCATGATCTCGGGGTCAAGTGTGGTTGAAGGTAGCATGTCAATTTTCATCTCGTATAGGAAACTCGTAACCCCAAGCCAAACAAGGACAACTAAGCTACTTTTTAAACATGAATGGACATAAGTTTCACTCCAAGCTTTAGATTTTGAATTTTTTTAATTTTTGGAAAGGTAGTTTCATACTCTCTATCATGGAATAGAAAAATTTAAAATTGTAGGAATAACTAAATGTTGGAAAGGTAATCTTGTAACACCTCCACCTATATATTGATAAAATTATGGAAAATATCATTCTAAATGAATTTATTTTTAGAAGATAGTTTTTTCACATATTTTGTGTTCACATGTTCATGTGAAGAGAAAGAAACACAATTAAAATAGAAAAACCAAGATTCAAGTAAGGCAAGTAATACTTGTCTATTTAAGGTCAAATAAAAAATAATAATATGGTGATGATGGAGAGAGAGGCATAGTTGGGCTCAGGGGTTGTTGTAGAGAGAGGAATGAGACATTGTTGTATGTTAGGCCCGAGAATATTGACTAAGTACAAGAAGCCACATGGGCACACGTGACCTATTTGAAGAAGGGCTCATGGGTAGAAGGCATGTAGGGAAGGGTTCTAGAGGGTTTTAAGAACACATGGTGCACACGCAAGGTAATATGGGTTTTTCACTTAGCCATATTTGGCATCCCAGGAAGCACATGAGAAAAGAGTGACCCATCGGCATGTAGAG
This sequence comes from Taxus wallichiana var. yunnanensis, assembly GCA_018340775.1. Classification (NCBI taxonomy): domain Eukaryota; kingdom Viridiplantae; phylum Streptophyta; class Pinopsida; order Cupressales; family Taxaceae; genus Taxus; species Taxus wallichiana. The sequence continues at coordinate 940,920,031 of CM031240.1, read as the reverse complement.
TGGATAAGGTACCAACCCGGGTGACCGTAGGATCAAAAAGGGAATATTCCATGCATGTGATGGAAGGTTCTAGAAGAACATCATTGTATAGAGTGGAGATCTCAGATCAAATGAGGCATGCTCCATTGGAGGACCACTTGGACACTTGGAGATGATATGTTACCTCAGAAGGCATGGCGGTGAAGGTAGAAACACTATATATAGATGCTTGGGTATGAAGAAGATACATGGTAGACAGAGATGGATAGACACACACAAGATAAAGAGTGATTAAAGTGGTAGACTAGTGGAAGAAAGGAAAAGCTCTGTACAAATATAATGGAGAATTATACGAGATGGGATTAGAGAAAATATAGGGGTGATGGCATATTTAGAGGGATGGTTCTACATTATTCTTTGTAATGTGAAGGACATAGGGTAGTTCTGATGCATGACTCTACTCTGCATTATTATATGGGTCTGTTATGACCCCAACGAATGTAATGTGGATATTGCAATCATCAATATGAAGATAAGAATTGGTTCTAAATCATGTATGTGTTCTTAAGTATAATATTTATGCATTTCCTTTATGTATGAACTATTTGTAGATGTTGTTTATCATTTCTCTTCTCTAGATGCATTGATGTGATAACTCATCCTAGGACCTCGAGCATTGCATGGTTCTTTTCCATTCATTTACAATAAACTGTCTATGAAAATATGATGTATTCTCACAAGACTCACATAAAGGAGGGGATTGTCACCCATGCATGCCTCGAGTGAGTGCCCTGCACCTCTTGGGTGACAAGGCAAAGCATGCAAGGGATTTTATTGTTGATTTAAGGGTATAAAAATTACTACATCTTAGTTCTATTGTTGGGACCTCTTTTCAAAGTTCTTTTGACAAATGAGATACATATTAGTTCCTATGATGTGTGATGACAAATTGTTTGACCTTGGAAAGTGTGGAATCATGGTTTAAGAGCACAAAGGATGAGTTTTCTCAAAGATTTAGCACCAAACCTAAGTTTAATGCACACAAATGGGTGGAAGAGCATCTATATCATGAGTTGTAAGAGATTTTCATCTGCTATTTTTGAGTAGAGTTGTATGAATGGCTCTCATCATATGCATCCAGATGAAGATGGTACTATATATCACACATGTGAACCCAAGATGACTATCAAAGGTTGTTGGATGCACATATAACTTGGACATGTGTTGTTGATCATTGGTAGAAAATACATTGACCGGTTATACAAGAGAATATATAATTTATACATGTTCTTTCCCGGAAGTTGTTGAGTTTGATTTTATGAGGGATCCTAAAGGATCATTTTTGCATGTTATTCCTTTGGATATGAAGATCTTGATCATTTCCCGATTTTAGAGGTATTCCCCATGGATGGATACGTTTATCTTAGCATTGGGATAGGAAGTTAGGGTGGATGAAGATGGTAAACATTACAGATGAGAAAGAAAGGGAAGAGAGACAACTCAAGTATGGTGAAGCATCCGAAAGGGAGATTGCTGACAATGCGAGGTCAAAGTTTGATGGATCTATGGTGGTAGATGTTGCGGAAAGGAATTAAGATTCACACAAAGGACGTGGAACCTCATTAATCTATGCTACCTCATCTTGGAAAATGTGGGAGAGATACTCCTTAGGCTTCTAATGAGAGTTCATCACATGGAGAGAGAAGAGCCATTGGTGTGCATCTAAACCTACCTTATAACCAAAACCCGGTGCTTGGTTTTCTAAATCAATAAACAAGTATTTCTAACCCAATTGATATTGGTGGAAGTGACCAATCGGTGCCCAGGAGGTATAATTTCTTGTTTGGTACATCTATGTCCATGCAATCAATTCCCGTGTTTGGATAAATTTTTGGGCAAAGTGCAAGCACACAAAGTTTGGATATCATGTCTATGAGTGGCTCGAGATACATGACCTGGTAGTAGGACAATATCACAAAACATTGGCACACGCAGCTCAAGAGGATGTTGGGAACACTTGGCATGACCACCTCAGGCATGTTGCTAGCTACAGGAGGAACTGGTGGATCTTGAGGTAGATCAGGTGGATTATGAGTCACAAGACTTGGTGGATCCAATGGATCTGGTGGTGGAGGAAACACCGAAGGGAATCAAAATTCTAGATCACCACCGCAAGTATTTTTTGAGATGTATCTACATCTAGCAGATTATAGAGGTATTGAGGATGTTGCAGAGCATGTCCACAAGTGTGAATTATTATGGCATGTGAAAGGAATCACTACCCTGGAGAGGAAGGAAAGTTAGTTTGGAATGACGTTACAAGGACACATGCATAGTTTCTACCGAAAGTAGGACCCCCATAACACGATGGTAGACTACACTTTGCATTGAAGAATAACTTCCTATTAGAGTTCCCTATCCCTAAATTTGAGTAAAAGAGCATCAATGATTTGAAGGATATCTATTAGGGAATGGTAGAGAGTGTTTGGGAGTATGACATGTGGTTTAAAAATCTCTTGGAAAAACTATCATATGACATTCACCCTTCTCGGATGCTCAGTGGTTATTTAAGGGATTGATACCATCATTTGGAAGGGAAATTTCCCAAAATACATTCACAGCACCCGTGCGAGGCCTTGGAGGCTTCCTTTCATGCTAAGGCCATTGGAAGCATTGATACTGGTGTTATTCCCTTTCTTCAAGTTTAAATTGCTAGAATGGTTAAGAAGTTTGAAAAGCTATATACAAACTCGGTGTATGAGGTTTGTAGTGGGCTTTGTTGCATGGATTGTGAGACACAAGGGCATGCCAAGGATATTTTCCCTGAAAATAGGTACGCGCCATGATAGTAGATTGTGAAATTTTCCATAGAGATCATGATGCAAGTAGGTTTCCTCTACAAAGTAGCACACAATCCACAAGAATTTGTCTTGCTATTGCAAGATTTATACCTCTACAACACATGATACCAAAGACTATAAGTTGATTGATCATATTCATGATGCCATTGATGTTGGTGTGCACCAAACTAGTCTTACAAGTAGTTACAAGGATGATGACCATCATTATGAAGGGCATGTAGATGGAGGAATGTGTGGAAGGGGTTTCAGAGAATTTTGTGGTCATAGTAATTGCAAAGAGAGGATGAAGTGAATTCCTACGAGGAACCTTCTATAACTACAGATCTATAGAAAATTACAAGCATGAGTGTCCTGATCTATTACAATTCTCATGGTGTAGGAAGTAACATAAGTATGAAGAGTGTCTAGAGATTTATGAACATATAAATCAGTAGCAGACCGAAATACAAAGGTGTTTTGATGGTGAGCATAAATAAGGACGATTCATAGTGGATGACACGAGTGGTGTGTGAGTCGTGGGATAAAACTCAGTACTATTTATGACATGATCGGAGGTCATGCACACCAGGGAGATGCCAAGACAAAGGACAATAGTTTCAATAGAGGAAGTGGTACTTGGAAGGTATTTGGACCCTTCTCATCAGAAGGAGGTGTATCAAGAGACTATGGATGTGATTCGAGTTTGCAAGGGGAGATCCAATGTCTAAAGGAGAAATCAAAGTAGTTAGAGAAAAGAAAGAATGTCGAGGCTCCAAAGGATGACCTAGATGAGGTCAAGGAAGTATATAGGATGTTAAGGCAAGATAATATTATTCCCTTGCTAGGATAATGGTTGAGGGAGAAGGTACCACACGCTAGAACAGAGTGCGAAAGGTAGGTTTTGCATGTAAACCTTTCTCCTCACATTCTTGACTATGATAGGAGATTGCATTTAATTCCATCATGGATGAGTAGCTTCTAAAAAATATCCTTATCGACAAAAGAGTGGAGGTCAATGTTCTTATCTTATATGTATTACATCAAATGGGAAGGCCAAGATATGTACCATCTTCGAATGTGTTATATATGGAAAAAAAGACTAAGGAAATGCCCATTAGAGTCCTAAAGGATGTAATTATGACGATTCAAGTGTCCAAGTTCAATGGAGATTTCAACATCTTGGTGATTGCCGAGGTAGAAATATTTCCAACATTTCTTGGGCACCCATGGTGTTACAAGAATAATGCTAACCTGTGGTTTAAAAATGGATATATTAACTTTGAGAACAAGGAAGAAAAGGTCAACATCCCCTTTACCTATGGGAAGTCAAAACCTTAGACTAAGACCCTAGGAGAAGAATTCATTGACAAGATATAGGTACGCTCTATTAGAGATCTAGAGATAATTCATCCCATGGAGGGAGTCATCTAGTTTTAAGTTACTCATTTTTAAGTGATACCACTAACATGGCATGCAAAATTTGGGTGCGTGGGACTTATGAGTTGATTGGGTGATAATTGAGAGGATTTTTAACAAGGGTAACAAAGGTGCATTCGGTTTGGCACCTAGGAGGGAAGAAGTTACCAAATTTACTTGAGAGGAGCCAATCTCAAGATTTATTGCAAGGAATGGAGGCTCAAGTGGAAAATGGGAAAGAGAGAAGAGAAATGTTCAACTAAAACCTACTCAGACTACCGCACGCTAGTGGAATACACATCAGAGAACCTTCAAGAATTTTGTGAGGTGAGAATCACATTTTCTCTTAGGTTCTCTAGAAGCAACATGCCCACTATCATACAAGACTACCATGGTAAAGAAACCACCTTATTTCATATCTAAGCATGTGACAAGGCCCGGATGGGAAGCGAAATGCAGCTCTGCTTCCTTCATTATGGGTGTATAAGTTTAATTCCACATTATAAGGTTCTGTGTGCGCATGTTATATTCATTCATAGATACACCACAAATAGGTGATTCGAAAGAGTTGGTGGATGTTCTCATTCAAGATTTCAAGTAAAAAAGTACGAATCCATCAGTAGATAAGGCGTTACAAGTTTTCAAGTTCCTTATAATGAGAGATAGTGCTATAGCAAAAGATAGAATACATGATCTACTAAGAGAACCTAGTTTAGAGATGCACTTTGATGAAAAGGAATTATGAAAGGTATAACTTGAGCATGCGTACATGGAAAAGGAAAAAGGAAAGATGGTCTATGTGATAGATGGTGAATAAATGGAGATTCTGGATGTTAACCACTCTATAGGTATGCACGAGGTCATATATAGTGTTGATGAGGAAACATGCACCTACCATGAGCATTTGAAGACAAATAAGGTTAAAATTGGTTTAGAGGAAGAACTTAAGGAAGCTATCATTGGGGATTATTGGTCAAAGAAGGAGGTTTCTAAGATCATTGATCTATTGCATGAGTTTTAGGATTTGTTCCCTCATAAGTACCATGAACTCAAAGGCATTCATAATTCATTAGGGGAGATGAGGATCAAGTTAAAGGAAGGTGCCCGCCTGATTTGGAAGAGGCCTTATCAAATGAATCCTAACTTGTGCGTAAAGGTAAAGGAGGAGATAGATAATATGATAGCATCAGAAATTATTGAGGTCATTGAATAATATGAGTGGGTAATTCTAATGGTCATAAGTATCAAGAAGGATGGAAGGATAAGGATCTATGTGGATTACAGGGAGTTGAATGCGCTTTTGTCATTGACCCTTTTCCAACCCCCTTCACTAAAGAAATTTTAGGAGTGGCTAGGTGTGAAGTCTATTCTTTTACGTATGGATTCTTCTTGGGTACCACCAAGTCTGAATTATAAAGGAAGACCATGAGAAGACATCCTTCACCACTAAGTCGGCAATTTTTTCCTACATGGTTATGCCTTTTGGATTAAAGAATGTGCCTACTATGTTCTCGTGTATTTTGGTACAAGAATGTAACATTCCCATTTTAATACTTTAGAAACAAGGGAAAAAAATTATTCATAATTTTTTCTATTCTAAATAATCATAATTTAGAACTCACATTCCATGCCAATCAATCTCATAATAGATAACCATATGCAGCTATAAATGACTTGGTGAACTACCGATCTCTCATTTCATGACTCGGTTTCTAACCAATCTCTCATGTTAACTCAAGGTGTTGTATACTAAGTATACTTGGTTCTCTTACCCTATTTTGGGTATTGAGTGTTCTATTTAAGAAACCTATCTAAATATTTGTTACCAATATTCATTTGAAATCCCATTTCTTAAACTAGGTGACATAGGACAACGCAACCAAAGAAGCTTGCAATACTTTGGCCAAATATTTCTAACATACTATTCATGTTACTATTCCTAGATGACATACTCATCAAATGAATACGTCCTTCACCCCACTCATCTATTATCTAGAATGGTCTTCACCGACTCCTATCAGTCCACTTGTTCAAGGTTTGACCATAGCCCAAGTTAGTACATAGTTTGGTATAAGGAATTGCTCGCAGTGACTAAGGGTGCACAGACATACTCAATTGACCTAAGTTGATTGCATGTGTCTAGTTACCCTAAGTCATCGTGAGTTATCCCCTATACCAAAACATGTTTCTATCCTGACCTAGAGTAAAACTAAGAACAAGTCCAAGTTTATGTAGATCCAGATGATTCAGTTCTGAAGGGTGTTGCAACATGTCAACTGCAACTCTATATCCTCGTGAAGACCCAAGTATTTGCAAAGGTACCATTTTACATTTGGCGTGTGCCAACATCCGATGGACTCACCCATCTTGATGTACATACCACAACAAGAATTTATTTATACAAATATGTTTCTTAATTAAGATTTAATTATAAAGAACCTTGTTGAACCTAATTCCATTATCCCTTAAGGTTGACATCCACATTTGAGTTGTTAAGGTGAAGCAGAAACTTCATGATTTTTTTAATTTCATTAACCTCATACCTTAGGGTTTAGTTAATTAAAATAGAACAACAACCTCAATAATATTTACTCAAAACTACACAACCATTCATAACTGGTTTAAGTTCCATAATAGGTTCAATAATAGTAGACTTCATTGAGATGAAGTCTAATTGATAAATGTTATTGTTTACCTTACATTTTCTTTATACCTATCAAGGTATTTCTCGAGAGGAGGTACACCTTCCTCTTTCTTGTCATGAGTTAGGGTTCATTATTCCTTTTCCATTATGCAAATTATCATAATTAAGTTACACTTTCATTGACATCTTTAATAAACTATAAAGACTTAAGTAAAAGAACATCTATGCATGCCAACTTAATAAGCTGCATTTCGATTAAGGGATATAGTAATTAATTCCCTTCCATCCAACTTATTTAATGTTAACCAGAAAGGATCCATTCAGATAAGAATAAGAGCAATTAAGATAAGATTACAAATTTCCTTCACATAATGCACAAGAAGGATGACACAACAAGAAAAGGTAACTCAATCTTTTTCAATTCATCATGGTGATATACATATTTTACAAGATCATGCATTTCAGACATATGTCATGTCAAACATCTTCAAGATCAAAAATGAATACAACTTTTCCTCTTTCAATACATTTCCATAATGTGTAATGCCCACTTCAAACTACCACTTGAGACCAAGAAACAAACTAGGTTTAGCTAGGAAAATTATGGAATATTTTTTTGTTAAGGGTGTTTACAAAGAAGGTTACAAGATCATAGTTATCACAAACCAAGTTTAGGTTAACAATCAAGATTGACTTGCAGAAATGATTCTAAAACATCTCACAATAAGCACAAAGTCAACACAAGGGATTAAATTCATCACTTAGGTTAGGAGAGTAAATTCTCACTCCTCTCTACCCTAAAGGATTATAGGGTTCAACTTGATTTTTCACACACTTAGAGTCTTCAAAACTTTCTTAAATCATGCTCATTGGTGAGGAAATTATATCAGCTTTCCAACCATATAAATAATTCCTTCGACGCCTTATAAAATTCAATTTATGGCCCGACGGAGTTTTTGGGTGAAATTTTTCCTTAGAGAGTCCGCGGGCTTAGGGAGAAATTTTTTTCCTTTTAGTGGGTTTGGGGAGGAAGGACACGTGTCGCTTCCCAATTGGTGTGGGGAGAAATGGACCAACAGAAAAAGGGAAAATTGATATTTTATGAGTTAAAATCTCAAAGGAGAGAAGATCTCCGTGCTTCCGCCGATGCCCATTTTGCCACGTGTCAACACATGATTTGACGGGGGCTGGCGGGTCGCGGGAACAATTGGGAATTTTTCCCAAGTTTGAAACCCAAATTTTCCAAAGGAAAATTTTCCTTTCCTCCTCTGCCATCACCAAAAATGCCACGTGGCATCCTGTGATTGGACGCGGGTTGGCGGAGTGGCGGAGGGAATTAAAATTTTACACCAAAAAGGTTTAATTAGCCAAAGACTCGTGTGGGCCCAAGCATCCACGAGGGCACGTGTCGTGCCCGATTCACTATGGGGGTGTGGGGCCATGGAGAAAAAAGTGAAATTTTTCTAAAAGGGATAAAAAGTTAAGTTTTTAAATTTAATCCATGCACCCTCCCTGCCACATGTCAGTACGTGATTGGTTGCGGGCGCGAGTTGTGAGGAAAAATAGTAAAATTTTCCCAAGGTCAATTTTTTTAAAATTCAAGTTTTCAAGATGAGTCCACCCTCTAAAGTGCCACGTGGAAACTTTTGATTGGTTATGGGGTTTCGAGGATGTGGACCTTTTTAGGAATTTTTTCCAAAGTCAAAATTTAAAGTTTAACAGTTGGATTTATTTTAATTTTGAATGGCCAATTTGAAGTAAAACTTCAAATGGCCATAACTTTTGATAGAGAAGTTACTTTTGGAAAAAAGGACTTTCCAAAATCTCTTGAGTTCTCTTTTCACAAAAATCATCAATTTTGGATTTTGATGAAGTTTCAAAGGTCAATTTTAAGAAATAAATCTGTAGGGTTTAAAATTCAAAACTGCAATTTTCCAACTTGAAATTTTGATAAAATTAGAACTCCTTCACTCAACATGTCAAAAAGACATGGAGGATCAGTCTAGGGAGGGTTTAGAATATTTTAGTGAAGTCAAATTGTCCAATTTGTTCGAGGTTGCATTTTTTTGGCAATAGACGGAAAAACGACTGTGCAAGTTCCCGTTTGAAATTCATTAAGTTTTGGAGGTTATTTTGTAACTGTTATATTGAATTTGAGTTCCTTAGGTCTTCCTAAGTATGAATTTCAAGATTTCATAACTTATTGTTGAGTATAAGTCTGAACTGCTCATTTTAATTAAAATGTGCAGTGCCAGATTTAAGTTTTTTAAAAAAATAGTGAGTTGTTCCTTTTAAATTGATTTAGTGATTTGTCTTTTGAATGTGTACATGATTCTAATTTAGTCCAATACAATGCTTATTAGATCATCCATTCAATTCTAAAATGAGATGCATTTCTGATATCAATTTTAATATATATATTTTACAAGCTTATCACACTATCTTTCTTTCCCACACATTCCTTCCTTCTTTTCTTTTTAACAGCCATCAATTTTCAATAATAATTCAAATCAATTGTGCAATACACTTTTACAACTTCCTTTCTATTTGATTTCAATAGCAACATTACATTCAATATGTAAAGTTAATTTCAATTTTAAAACTCACTTCAAAAGATCAAAGACTGTCATTTCTTTCCTACGTGTTCTTCTTCCCAAAACAAAAATTACAAACACAATAGCAATTAAATTGCAATACAACAATGCAAGTTGAGAAAGGAATGTAATTCATTATTGATTTCCAACAATACTTAACAGATTATTTCTTCCTTTGAATTTCAATATGTAATTTACAAACGTATGACATTCTTTTCCAAAATAGAGAATAGAATAATAAATCTTTACATTTCCCAATGGATCTCAATCTTTTCTTTCCAATGCAAAGTGTCTTCTCATTACAACAATAATACAATCATCCACTTCAAAGTGGGAAGGTTACGAATTTTTTTCTCAAAGGAAAGGACTCACAAAATTAGTTTTCTCCAAGATCCAAAACAATAGCATGTTGATTTCTTCTTCTTTTCAATGATCACAACAAGGAAGGGGGAAAGGAAACGCTCTCCACCCAACCAAGAAATCCAATGGGAAAGGAGAATCCATTCTTCCCCATTGGCCCCAAGCCCCAACCATATTTAAATGAAGCATGAATATCAACACATGACAACAAGGATTCTTTCACAACAAACAACTTTTCCACAATCACATAAAAGCATAAAACAAGAAAGATGTAGTTCATAACTACATCAAATAGTTACAAAAAAAAAGGCTTCTCCAAACAAGCCAAACAAGAGCAAGAGCTATGGGGAGCTCCTTATACCTCCAAAGTTGGAATTGGGCATCCACCAAATGCATACCACCATAAAACATACCAAATCCCATAAACCTTATATCTCCCAACCCCTCCTTATGCCCCCCAAAAAAAAATTTCTCCCTTATGCCCCCCCAAGAGTAAGAAATGCAAGCAATTTATTTTCCTAGGTGGATCCCAAACCAACACTCCCTCCACAAAAAATAAGTGCCATTGGCAATCCCTTATGCCCCCCCATATGAAACCCCATAGTCTTCTCCTACACCTTGCCCTAAGCATTCTACCCATCCAGCCAAGAATGCAAACACAAGCACCATTCAAACATGCAAGAAAAGGGAAAAACAACATATAAAATGGGACAAGATCCTACCTCTCCATAATGGAGATTGTTTTCCCAAATAGCAGTTCTTTTAGTGCTCAAATGTAGTCCAACACAACAAGGTATAAGCATGCAAAGAATTTCCAACACCTTCCACAAAGTAACCTCCACAATAATAAAAAATTTGACCCAAGGGTGAGAGAGAAAAGTTTCAACAACCACAAAAGGAGGAGAAATTCCAATTTTAAAGGAGAGGGAGGGAGAGGATGATGTGGATTCCAAGTGGGATGCCACATCATTCTTACTCAACCCCAAAAGGAGAAAGTCAACCTCTCAATTAATCACAATAAATGGAGATGAAAAGCAACTTACACAGTTAAAATTAACCCATACATTAACAAAGACTGAATTAAAATTTGTAAGTAAAGTGCAATAAAAACTTACACATAGTCATTTCAAATTTTAATTAAAAAGGGTAAAATTTACTCCCAAACCATAGGCATGGTTGGTGGATGATTTTAAGAGGTGTGGGACAAGTCTGACTTGTCCCACAAGCCTCAAAATGCAGCCCTTAAGGAAAAATTCGAATTCCTTTGAGGATCAAGTGTTCTACACTCCAAAATCTGACTTACAAAACCTTCACATCACTTACACGTCTCTTACATCCTCTTACACATTCTTACAGCATGAATTAATAACTATGACTTCATTTATTACATACTTTTGACATAATGATTTATTTATTTAACATATGGTTATACATGACATAAATCCAATTTAATTAATAACCAATATCAGACACCAAATTCGTGTCTCACGACCCCTCAGTGACCCGCATCCCATTTCGCAACCTAACCTCATTACCTAAACTTCACACAATTATTTATTAATTACCTTGTAATTGATAAATCCACATCACCTTATCCGCCACCTCTCTTTGCCACCTCATCATGACCTAGCCCTAACCCTAAACTAACCTAATTAAGACCCGTGACTTGGTCTAGACTCACATCCATAACTAATGCCTCCTTACTCGCACCCAAAGCCGACCTTCTAGCCACTTGACCAAGCCCGCAACTGATCTCTCGGGAGAAAAGCAGGGAAGGTGGGCTATTTTACTAAAAATAGCCTACTTTTTCCTAACCGATGCCGGTTCCTACTCGACCGCCGTCTTCTGTTACGCAACCGCCATCGGTTCCTCCGTAAATGGGCTCCCCAAACCAAAACAAAAGGAGTGTCCACGCGGTGATGGTCAAATCCCAATCACCGTCCAATACTCCACCAAAAACCACCTATAAATACAAAGCTGAGCCCACCAATTACACTCCCTTGGGAGAAACTTATGGCGTCATCCTAGAGAAATTGCTCAAAGCTGGGGCTATCACCTTGCCCCGTAAACCTCACTGGGTTTGACTCCACCCGCGCAATACCTTCCTGGTACAAAGAAAATGACTTTTGTAACTTTCACCGCGTAAAAGGACATAGTCATGAAAACTGCAAGATGTTGAAAAACATAGTGCAGGAAATGGTTGATGCAGGGGATATAACACTCGATAATCCTAACGCCCCTGCTAACCGAAATCTGAAAATTTTCAACAAGCCATTCCCGAATCACTCGTCCAGCAGCAACGTAAACCAAGATATCTTAGCTGAGGAGAGTGTTCATGAGATCCATGCAGTCTTCGATTCTCAGCCAAAAGCCTCTATCGAGAAAATTTTGAATCAAGCCTCTTCACTAACACAGGAGCCCGAACCTCCTTTACCACCATCAAGCCAAAGCGAAATCGTTCCTTTACTCATAGAAGAGTTAACTGCCCAGGCTTCCCTTCCCATCAATGAGTCTTCTTACACCACATCCCTACAAGACTGTGAGCGGATGCTATCTAATTTATCTATTTCCCAAACGTCCCCTTCTACCACTCTTGCTGCACAAGAGGAAGGCTCACCACTCCTTTTGACATCCTTAGACGAGAAATCTCTTACACTAACATCACCACATTCTTTTAACATGACAGATCTCCTCGAACACGCCCTCCTACCTATTAGTCCCTCATCGCCTAAATCTTTTCAACGACCGGTTGACCTCCTGACATCTATTGATACAGTGCCTCATCCGCCTCCTGTGTCACACCCGCAATGGACTGGAATTACAACTCACTTTTCCTCTGTACCAAAATTACAAATCACACTGAGACCACATTCCACGAAGATGATATGACAGGCCCTATGGGAACGTTTGAGTACTCCTGTTTCTACTCAAATGCAAATGACTGATCCTGATGTCTCCACCATTTACCCGAAGTGCTTACAGAAGCTTAAAATGCCCCTGTTCTCGCCTTCACCCCCCTCACCTCTACCAAACGCCCCGTCCACTTCTATCAACTTAACCAGATCTTCCCCTACGCTTGGGACCTCACCAATGCCCAGTCTAACACACCCGCCTAAGCGACTCGATCTATCCAAAAATAAATCCGTTCCGCCACCTAGGAGACGAACGCAATCCGGGCCTCTATCACAATTAAAACCCTCATCGTCACACCCACCTTCCATATTGGGACCTCATCCCTCCACATTACACCAATATATCATACCTCCGTTGTTTTCTGCAAAACGACCTACGCCTTTTACACCTATACAGAGATCAAAGGGTATCACAACATCGTTACCCCACGTATCCGGTCCACCTATCAACCCTAAACCAATCCCATCATCAAAGGATTTATTTTCTGTCACTCCCCTTTCTCCGTGGTTGTTTCCTGCTACCATGCCATCTGTAGCCTCATCATCTAACCAGCTGAACGTAACTTCTGTGTCTAAGAAACCACGTTTAGTGAAAAACATGTGTCAGCACCCCTCGGCTAAACCACCACCCATACGAACTAAACACGCTCAAACATTACCACAACCCACACAATCAATACCCTCATCTTCTTCTGATTTTGACCCACTCAAAGGATCTTACGCCAAAATCCTTGCTATGTTGGTGGAGAATGCGACCATCTCCCTACCTCCACTTAGACCTTATGACCCGTCTAAGCCCCGACCTGTGGATTATGATGAGTCTAAAATCTGCGCCTATCACCGCACACCTGGACATGATGTAGAAGGATGCAAAGCTCTAAAAACCATCCTTCGCCAGTCACCTCTTCCGGATACAAAGGTTAAGAAAGACAACTTACGAAGGGAGAAACCTCTAGCGTCAATTCCCTCTACTATACCATCTGTCCCCGCCTCACCAAGATCGATCATTATTACAACCCCACCTCTTAAAGACCATGAATTATCCCAACCATCTTCTTCATCTCAGGTCTACGAGATTAATATGATTAGTGTCGCTACTCGAGGACAGAAAAACAATGGGAAAGCGAAAGAAAACACACCTGCGGCATCTCTTTCTCCTTCAACCATCCCGATTACACCACCACCTAAAGTGGTTATTCGTGGACCCGCCTATCCCGTCTCTAATGGAGTTGCCCACCGAACCATGATCAAACAGCTTCATCAATCGCCCGTAAAAATGACACTATATGATCTCATTCAGACCTCTGAATCTCATCGACAAGCTCTCGTTGAGATCCTTCAAGGGATAGAGGTTTTACCCAACGAAACCCTGCCTGTTACCTCCATTCTAACACCCAATCACGTTGCCTCTCTCACCAAACAATCCATCTCCCCCACCACTTCTGTCTCAAAACAACAAGCCGCTGCGGTTAGTTTCTCGGAAGATGAAATTATCGACTTTGGTACAGAAGACCCTGACCCTGCCCTTTTCATTTCCGCTTACGTCCGAGACATTCGAGTACGTCGGGTTATGATTGACGGGGGCGCTAGCCTAAACATCATCTCTTCAAAAGCCTTCCAACAAATGAACATCCCTTCTAGTTGCATGTGTGCCAACCCCATCATGTTGCGATCATTCAATGACGCTATTACTTCTACCTTAGGCACCGTGATCCTCAACATTCGCGTAGGCCCACGTACTTTGCCCGAACTCTTCTATGTCCTTGAAGGAGAGTTCCAATATAATATATTGCTGGGTCGTCCTTGGATCCGGGCCATGGGATGCGTTCCCTCAACATTACATCGATGTATAAAATTTGAGTACGAGGGGAAGTCCTACACTGTAAAAGCTGATCCTCCCCCCTTCAAAACTTGCAATATGTTATACCGCCCAAACGATGTGCTTATACCAATTAAGACACCCATACATTCAACCCAACCATCCTCTTCAAATGTACCTCAACCATCCACCTCAACTGCACCTACGCCTTCAACTGATGAAACCACCGTCGCACAAACCACTTCTCTTCCCGCAGCTAACATCCCAACCTCCGACCCCTTAGTAGATGTTTTTCATCGCCTCACGCTGGGGGAGTACCGCCTATATAACGTTAGTTCTTTCCCTACCCCGCAGGAGTACGGACAATTACATGCGCATCCCACCTACGACCGTCGCGTGGGGGAGGTAATCTCTTACGGACCACCCCATTGTCGCACTAACCTAACGTATGGGGGTGTTGACGCATCCTCCATTACCCCTGAACCTCCTCTTGGTGTGGTTCCCTTCCAATCCGATTTTCAATACTTGACAAATCGTCGTTTCGCCCTCACCTTCTTGACTCGCTGTGCGTGGAAAGGCTTTGGTTTTGGCCTTTACGAACAAGGCCGACATACACTTATTCCCGTGACCACACGCAAACATAATGATCGCAGTGGTCTCGGTTTTTCCGAAACACCTACACAAGAGACACCTCCTGTCAGCTGTATCCTGGAAGAGGAAGACGTTGCCCCTACCGAAACATCATCACCCACTTTGCCATCATCTCCCACAGAATCGATGGACCCTGAATTTATCCCTCCTAACTTTTTTTTTTCATAAATGCTATCTTCATAGGTCCTCTCACTTATCAACGCGATAATGAGGACCCATCTTCTCTTCCCCTTCTGTATCCAGACATGATCGAAGAGGATTCGCCTTTGATTAATGTTGTTGAATGCCAGGATGACGACTCCATCCTCACTTACCTGGGCGCGGATGATTCTTATATTCAACGTGCCTTACCATCTGAAACCCAAACTATGCTGAACGAATCTACTATAGAAATCAACATCCACACGGAGGAAGATCCTCACATAGTGAAGATTGGACAATCCCTTAACACATCAGAACAAGCCGCCTTTACTACCTTTCTCCGTGCTCGCAACCAAGCTTTCGCATGGTCTTACGCTGACATGCCAGGAATTGATCCTACCATTGCCGTCCATAACATCACCCTAAACCCCGATTCCAAACCAGTCAAACAGAAATTGAGAAAAATGCATCCACGCATTGCTCTCTTGGTCAAAGAGGAACTCCAACGACTCCTTTCTGTTTCCTTCATTCTGCCTATTGACTATCCTCAATGGATTTCTAACATCGTACCTGTCACGAAAGCGACGGGGGGACTTCGGATATGCACGGATTTCCGGGATCTTAACCTCGCTTGCCCTAAGGATGACTTCCCCCTCCCAAGTATTGATCAACTTGTTGATCTCACTGCGGGTCATGAAATGCTTTCTCTCATGGATGGCTTTTCAGGATACAACCAAATTTTGGTTGCCCCTGCCGATCAACACAAGACTGCCTTCATAACTCCTTGGGGAACCTTTTGTTATCGTGTCATGCCATTTGGCCTTAAGAATGCTGGTGCTACCTATCAGCGGGCTATGACCTACATTTTTCATGACATTATGCACACTATCCTTGAAGACTATGTCGACGATCTTCTCGGCAAGTCCAAACATCGTAGTGAACATCTCGATGTTTTAACCATTATTTTTGATCGCCTGTTACAATATTCTGTCCGCCTTCAACCGAAGAAATGTGTTTTTGGTGTTCTTTCGGGAAAACTTCTTGGCTTTATCGTCTCTTTGCGTGGCATTGAGGTCGACCCATCGAAAGTCAAAGCTATCCTAGAAATGCCCCCACCCAAAAATCTCAAACAATTGCGTAGTTTACAAGGTAAGCTCCAATCTATCCGACGTTTCATCTCCCAACTCTCGGATCGGTGTCAACCTTTCCACCACCTCCTTAAAAAGGATATTGCATTCCAATGGAGCGAAGAATGTCACCAAGCCTTCGAAGCTCTCAAATCTTATCTCTTACAGCCACCCGTGCTTATCCCACCCCAAGATAACCGCCCTTTCTACCTTTACCTTTCCGCCACCGACCACGCTGTAGGAGCCATGCTTGCACATCGTGACTCTGAGAATCACGAACAAGCCGTTTATTATATAAGTCGTACTTTGGTGGACTATGAGACTAGGTACACACATGTAGAAAAATTGTGCCTTGCCCTATCATTCGTTGCCACCAAACTCCGACACTACCTTCTAAATCACAAGACTTTCGTCATCACCAATACAGACCCCATCCATTACATGTACGCCAAACCTCATCTGAACCAACGCATTGCTAGATGGCTCATGCTTCTCGCCGACCTCGATCTTGAGTTTATCCACCAGAAATCAATCAAAGGACAAACCATCGCAGACCAACTTGCGGACGCTCCTGTACCGGGGGAACAATTTACCAATTTCACATTTCCCGACGAACTCATCGCTACTCTTTCCCTCACAGAGGAGTCGTACCCAATGACCCTCTTCTTCGATGGATCTAAATGCCAGCGCGGCGGAGGAGCCGGCGTTGTTCTCATTCCTCTCAACGCTGAACCTATGCCTCTTTCATTCCGACTTGATTTCCCTTGCACTAATAATACAGCGGAATACGAGGCCCTTGTTCTAGGTCTCCAAGTTGCGTTACACTTAGGTATCAAATCTATCAACATTTTTGGCGACTCTCAATTGGTAGTCAATCAAGTTATGGGCGTCTACCAATGCAAAAACGAGGAACTTCAAAAATACAAACACTATGTGGATTCACTTCTAGCTTTATTTACCCACTATTCTATACAAACCATTCCCCGCTCCACTAACAAATTTGCGGATACTATGGCTTGCTTAGCCTCGCAAATTCCCGCCGCGCCAACTGACTCTGAATTATTCGTCGTGGTCCAACAACTTTTTGCCCCATCCTATTCAACCCCGGTAGTTTGTATGATAAATACTGTGTCTACTAATTCTCAGGATACCTGGTACCACCAATTTCATGACTACCTTACAATCTCTGTCCTCCCACCTGATCTTACTAGTAACGGCAAACGTGCTTTTCTTAAAAGTGTTTCGCGTTATGTTGTCATGGGGGGACTCCTCTATAAACGTGGCTTTGATGGTATCCTCCTTCGCTGTCTAACTAGCATGGAGGCCACTCATACCATCCAACAGGTCCATGACGGTATTTGTGGTGGACATTTTAGCGGCCTTGCCGTGGCCAAACGAATCCTTCGCCTTGGTTATTATTGGCCTACTCTCAATAACGACTGCTACGAATATGTTAAGCGTTGTGTTATGTGTCAGCAACATGCCAACCTTCAACATACTCCTAGCCACCCGCTCCAGATCGCTCGAGATCTTTGGCCTTTCTCACAATGGGGTTTAGACCTTATTGGTGAGATTCACCCAACCTCTTCACAACGTCACCGTTGGATACTCACAGCGACCGAATATTACACAAAATGGGTGGAGGCTATTCCACTCATTTCAATCAAAAAAGAAAAAATTGTCGAGTTCATTAACCACCACATTATCTGTCGTTTTGGTGTTCCTCATCGCCTGATAACAGATAATGGAAAATCTTTCAAAAACAAGTTGTTGCGAGACCTTTGTGACAACTTTGGTATCAAACTTAGTTTCTCGTCACCTTACTATCCACAAGCCAATGGGCAAGCCGAGTCTTCTAATAAAACACTAACCAAAATCCTCATGAAAGTTGTCAATGAATCTGGAAGAAATTGGCACGATCACATTCCCTTTGCCCTTTGGGCTTATCGTACTAGCATTCGTACTTCTACTAATGCCACACCTTTTTCTTTGGTATACGGTACCGAGGCTGTTTTGCCTCTCGAAATACAAATACCCTCCCTTAGAATATCTCTTCAGGATATTCTCACTAACGATGATTTCCGCCAAGAGCGGTTAGCCCAATTGGAGCTTCTTGACGAACGTCGTCTTACAGCTCTTGATCATCTTCAAATCTATCAAAAACGCATCAAGCGTGCTTATGATAAGCGACTTCATGAGCGTACCTTTAAGGTTGGTGATCTCGTCCTCAAAGAGAATCAACATGTAACCAAACTGGAAAAGAGCAAACGCGGAAAATTTGCTCCCAATTGGATTGGGCCTTATATAATCACTCACACCTATGGATCAGGCACTTATCGTTTAGCTTCGCTTAATGGTAAACCTGAGCCTGAACCCCTTAATGCCTTGCATCTTCGACCATTCTACTGTTGAAATTAGGGTTATATCACTTCTTATCCGCCTACTGCTCGTCCCTTGAGCTCACATACCACCACATACACTTGTCTCTTACATCTCGAAATAAAATCAAGCTCACCCCTCACCTCCCCTTACGATGCCTTCCCCTTCTTAGTCTAGTCCATGACTTCAAAGTATTAAAATAAGCCATATTCTTATGGGATTTTCTTGAGTCAAACTTCCTACTAAACTGGATGCTTCACGCCAAAAGAACATCTAGTTATCTAAAATTAAATATAGACTGCTCCCTCGAAGGACAGCTATATGCCAAACTATTGCTGCTACTATAAATAGACTGCTCCCCTGAAGGACAGCTATGCACTAAAATCATCGCTGCTACTATAAATAGACTGTTCCCCCGAAGGACAGCTATACACAGTCAGCCTTTATCAGAAGCTTCTCGCATTGATCAGCTTCGTGAAGACCTCAAGAATAATACAATCAATATCCCTTATAGACTTCCCGCATTGATCAGTCTATCTTCAGTAAAATAAAAGCCTCATGCAAAAGAACTTTTTGGGTCATGGACTTGTCTATTTAGGGTAGGTTCTCTTTCGTTGTAACAAGTTCTTTGTACCTCAGCTATATCATCCACATCACCTCACCATTTGTTTCAACTCAAGGGACGTAACGTACACCTGATATATTGTGATCATACAACTCTTTTCAACTATGGACTTCTCGTCTATACACGGCACTTAGGGCTTCAGGCTCGTTCTACGTTGTGTGGTTTGTTTAGCTCTTTTCACCTATGGAGCACTCTTTCCGCTTTGCCTCGCATCTAGAATTGTGTGTTGATCTTAATCAGGACACTATTCCCTACTACTTGGGTACGCTAACCTTTTCTTTACCTATACCTACACCAACAACATTATCCTACCAGCACCAACACCATTACCCTACCAACATCAAATTTTTTACCAAACGACAAATTGCCTAAACCATACCAAATTGCCTAAATTCACCCCTCCCTGATCCTAAGGGAGAACTACATCGGTCTGAGGCCCTTCCTTGCTTTGTGCAATGGGCTATGTAGGCAGCACTTCGGAGACATGGGGTCTCCCAAGGTTAGCTCGACCATCCCCTACCATAACCTATCTTGTGTGGTGAATATAAATATTTTTGTGTATTTTTATTTTTATCACATTTCTCTTTATCCTTTTTCGAAACACCGAAAATCAAAACACCGACAATCTTATTATTATCATAACTCAAATCAACATACATACTCAATTTTATTTAGATGTTAAACAAATACATCTTCTCTATCATCGACACGCAGGTCGGCATCCTTATTTATTCTCATACCTCGCTAACATATACTCAGACCATCACAACTCATCCCGAACTAGGTGATGATCGTGATCGTCGACCCCTCTCGCCGGGCCTCTCTGTCCTCAAAGGTACCGCGGCTATTGGTACCGCCCACTGATCTGCCAATCTCTCCTGTAACATATGAATACGCCCTCTCGCATGGAGAACTCCAGCCTCTAGTCTCGCCGCCCGTGACTCCGCAACCACTAACAATCCTCTTGTCTCATTCACCTGCGTTTGGAGCTGCTGAACCAAACGCTGCAGACGATCCCTCTCTGCTGTAATCACCGCTGTGTCAGGGCGCTCACGTACACCTCGCAGTTCTGCTACCCACCATAATCTATAGGCCTCTGTCATTCCTGCATCCATTACCCTGCGATCGGCTGCTATCTCCTCAGGCCCTTCTGGAGGTGTTGGCCGGGGTGGTGAGAATGCTGCCTCGGCATCGATCCTCATATATGGTCTATAAGCCTGTGGTATGTCCTGCACAAATCCAAATTGTCGCCGCACGCGATCTATAGGAATCCTCTCATATTCACCTGGCCTGTGCCCCGCGATCCACCTCAATCGCTCTACACCTCTCAACTCCTCAGCTATGTTCTCGGTTACCATATAGTTCCCGTAGGGCCTCCAACAGATATCCGCAACCGTCACTCTCTCCCATACCTGCCTGTAATACTCAAAATCACCTGTCACGGCCTGGGATCTGGCCTCTTGTTCTGTCTGGACCCATCGTCTGAATCCCAACCTCTGTACTCCGGTCTCTCCTGCCTGGATGGATCGGCCTATTGGTCGCACACAAACAATGTGCTCATAGGCCCAACAGTGTAATAAGTATGAACTATCCAGTGTCGTTCTGTGATTTCGCCTACAAGCCCATAAACCCCTGTATAGCTCCGCCAAATACGCAGGTGCCCATGCAAAAGTCACATTCCTTTCTATCATCTCCCAGATAACACACATCAATGCCTTTGGAAATCTTCCCCCTTCCGCCCTCGGTAATGCATAATACCCTACTGCTATCATTAATATCACTGCTAACCTTGTCTCCTCAGGGTGTGCTGCATACATTACCCCATATGTAAACGATAAACCTCGCTGTGTCAAATCTCGTGCGTATGGACCAAATACTGCTGTTATCGCTCCCCGTGCCGCGCTAGGTAGTGCCTGATATACTGGCTCTCCTGTAATAGGGAGTCTCAAAATCCGAAACACATCTTCCAATGTTACTGTCATTTCACCTGTTGGCAGATAGAAGGTATTTGTCTCAGGATTCCATCTCTCAATCAGCGCCTGTAACATACCATGGTTTCGTGCGATTCGTGAATAATAACGGATTCCACTTAACCCCAAACGATTTATCAATGTCCATTCCGCTGGTGTTACATCCGCTCGGATTCGCGACAACAGCGCTGGCACGCTATCATTCATCCTCAACCCTGTCTCTGCCTGCATACGCCAAAAACGACAAACAACCATTCAATCCATTAAAGTCTTTTTTCAAACATTCTGGAAATTTCTCCAGTAACCGGTACCGGTTATACACAACCGATATCGGTTAAGTAACCGATACCGGTTCTCCCTAACCGCTACCGGTCACTGTCAATTATATTCACCTTCCCTAAAAACAACCACCTACGACAATAATTTGCTCGTTTCTTCGTTTTTATACATATAAACATACCTGGAACCCCTGATTGCCTACCCTGTAACACTTAGCTCACCTGCAACCCTTGTTATCATGTTTTCTCTCTCATATCTACCCACCTACTCTCCCCCATCTTACTCACGAAACATGCAGTAATCAAATCACAAACAAAACAATACCTCTTGAGTTGCAGCAGCTTGCGGTGGCCCTTGTCTGCCCTCCTGTCCTTGCCTGCTGGATGCCTCTCCTCGTTCTGCCATGATCACCACCCTTTTTAACTTTGTCTGTCTGCCTTCAAAATCTCGGATCACATTCACTTTCCTTGTCTCTTTCCTTCTTCTCACCCAAATCTCTCATGCAAATACCTGTCTCAGTCGTCAAAAAGCGTCGCGTTCGCGTATTTAACCTCTTGCATGGCTCTAAAATTAAAACTTAAGTTGCCACCCTAGCTTTTCTATTTTTAGAAAAGCTCATACCTAAATAACCGGTATCGGTCATAGAACCGATATCGGTCATATCTCTACCGACATCGGTTAGCAAACCGATACCGGTTATGCACCTGCCTTTTTGAAACAGGGTTCTTTTCTTCATTTCTCATCTAAATTTTTGTCGCGCCCGCCTCTTTGCCTGCATAAACAACAGAATTTACCACATTTGTTTATCCACCACACATAGCATTATAATTTCATTAAACATCATTTCTACCAATACACAACCATCAACTACGAATATCAAGAAACTATCAATCTATACATCATTTGGAACCAACTCATCAGTTACATATATCACAATATCACAAAACCACCAATTCATCACATAACCTGACATTCATATATATACGTACAAACAAACCAAAACATCAGCATCATCCATCTATCAACATGTCAATTAAACTCATCACACATTCTATCTATTACCAGCCATTAACCACATATTTCAACACATTTGGAACACTGCATGTGGATCAAAACATCGTCTCTATATATATATATATATACAAATTTTCAAAAATACAATGTGCCCTACATCGGGGCCTCTGTGATCTCATACAATACCAAAGCCGGCACGCAGGCCGCAATACCTACCAAAAATATCGACTCGGCTCGCAGGCCGGTCTCTCATATCAAAAATATACTCGGCTCGCAGGCCGGTATCAAATATACAACCCGTACTCGGCTCGCAGGCCGGTATATAATAAATAAATGAATGAAAACAACGAATAACTGTAGGCACGCAGGCCTCTATCAAATACAACCGGTTCGCAGACCGGTGCCCATGTCCCTATACAAAACCATGTCGGGGATCTATCAGCTCTCCCCACCGCCCTCGGCACCTCTCCCCGCTGGTCCCTGTGGTGCCTCTCGCCTCCTGCCTGTCACGGACACGCCAGCTGTGGCTGCTCCTCCCTGAGATCTCTGGCTGCGCGAGGTCTCTGCTCTATGAGCTGCATATGCCTGATAATCGACTCCGGTACTATCAAGAATATCCTGATAATAACGGGCCTCTGCTCTAACCTCCATATAGCGATCTCGCGCCACTGAAGGAACTGGGGCTGGTCCCCTGGCACCCAACACCAATATCCCCGAGCACATGCACTGCACTTTGTGGTGGGTGTGGTGCTTTGGTGGAGGTGCTACTGCACTGTACTGCACTGTGGCCGTGGTGGTATCTGGGCCGCGGCCAGGTTCTTCTTCTTTGATGCCGTTTACTGTACACTGCTGCACACTGTGGGCTGTCTTCTGGTGGTGGTGCTTTGCCGTGCTCGTGCTGTCTGGGAGCTCTGGCTAGCTTGCCCTGTAGGACCCCTATTCGTGCTCGCAGTGCAGCCAATGTCCTCGTAATAGTCTTGCACTCTACCCCGAGCTGATCTCTCTCTGCGATGCTTCGCAGCCAAGTCTGGCTGCACAGGCGGTACTATCCTCGCTGCTCTCTGCCCACCACACACTGGACCTGTATCTTTGCTGCACTGCACCGGCATCATCCACACCCTCACCTGCTGGTCTCTCCGCTACCCAGTCTGGATCCCAAGGCTGTGGTGCTGGCAGTGGGGCCTCTACATCATCCCTCCTGTACTGAGGGAAGGGAGGTGGCTCGTCCTGTGGCAGCCCCATCTGCCTGCGTACCCTCTCTAAGGGTATCCGCTCGTACTCTCCCGGCCTACGTCCTGCTATCCAGAATGTATACTGGATCAGGCGCAGCTGTACGCGGGCTCCTCTGCCAGGCTGGTGACCTCTGTAGGGTCTCCATATAATGTCTACTGCTGTAAGGCCCTCTAGCATATGTCTATAGTAGGCCACATCTCGACCTGCAACAACTGCTCGTGGCTGGCCCACGATCCCCAACCACCTCTGAAATCCATATCGGTACACGACCTGTGGCCCTGGCTGCTGGGGTAGCCCTACCGGCCTGATGCATACGATGTGCTCGTATGCCCAACAGTGCAACAAAAATGTAGAACAAATACCAAATCGCCTCCTCCGGCGATAGCCCCATAACTCCTCAGAGAATTGCACACGGATACACTTTGGTGCCCATGCGAAACAGGTGTGCTCCTCCACCATCTCCAGTAGCACCCCCATCAATGCCCGTGGGAAGCGGCCTCCCTCTGAATCCGGGAGGGCGAAGCAGGTGATCCCTATCATCATCAACACGGCAAGCCGTGTCTCATGTCTGTGTGCGCGGTACATATCACCATATCCAATGCTCGCGCTTATGATATATCGAAGCGCGGCTGCATCCCCAAAAACCTGCAGTATGCTATCCATGGCAGTCTCTGAATCTACCTGGAAAACGGCCTCTCCCTCGATCGGTAGCCGCAGGATGCGATACACATCCTCTAATGTGACCGTCATCTCCCCGGTCGGCAGATGGAACACATTGGCCGCCGGATCCCATCTCTCGATGAGGGCGACCATCAGGCTGTGATCTCTGTCGATCGCTCTGTACCTCTGGACCCCGCCGAGCCCCACCTCGCGCATGATGGCCCAATGCGCCGCAGATATGTGTGGCCTCATCCGACTCAATAGTGGAGGCATCCTATCACGCATCGTCAACTGCTGACGTGCCTGCAAAACCAACCCACATTCTTAGACCCACCCTTTATTATAACACCTACTTTACCATCTAAACCCCCTTTTGTAACACCCAAAATCTAACCCCTCCTCCCACTCAACCCAACCCAACACAACCCACCCCACCAAGACCCCCAACCCACGTTAAAACCTAAACCCTAAACCCTAAACCCCTACCCCAATCCCCTACTCCAACTCAACCCAACCCAACACAACCCACCCCACCAAGACCCCCAACCCACGTTAAAACCTAAACCCTAAACCCTAAACCCCTACCCCAATTCCCTACTCCAACTCAACCCAACCCAACACAACCCACCCCACCAAGACCCCCACCCCACGTTAAAACCTAAACCCTAAACCCTAAACCCCTACCCCAATCCCCTACTCCAACTCAACCCAACCCAACACAACCCACCCCACCAAGACCCCCAACCCACCTTCAAAACCTAAACCCTAAACCCTAAACCCCTAACCCAATCCCATTCCCCACTCCCAACCCAACCCAACACCCCAAAGCCATACACCCTCAATACCACCCTCAACCCAACCCTCCCCCACCGATACCGGCCGATACGAGACCGATGCCGGTCCCCCATTCTCACCTTACTCTGTTTTTTCGACCGATGCCGGTCGCCTAGTGACCGACATCGGTCACTGTCCACTACCCGAGCCGAACCCGCGCACGGCCCCCAAAACTCATTTTTTACCTATTTCTACCCATCCACCCACCCAAAAACCCTAAAATTTTACACACCTAGCCGCCTTAGCCTATCTAACCTATCTACCCTCTCCCTTTCTCAAATTACCTCCATTTACCCATTATTTCCTACAAAATACCAATTCCTACCCAAATCCCAAAAACCACATAACTCAACCAAATCACCAAATTAAAGAGTTTAGAACCTACCGGTACGACGACACGCCGTCGTGGTGGGATGGGTGGTGGCGGTCCAGCTGGTCCAGCTCCTCCGGCTCCTCCTGCCTGTGCCATGGCTCCAATCCTGATCTGCTGGGTCCCCGGCCAATCACCTGCTGCCTCCTCAACTATTCGGGCCCACTATCAACTCTCTCCGCCAATCAAATAGCTCCACCTCACTCAATACCCCTCCAAATCAACTCTCCACGTCAGACAAGTCAATTTGGATTACAAATAACAACAGTGACAATGACCGGCCGTATATTTCTTTTTATAGGTTTTTCGACTTAAACCGATGTCGGTTTCCTTTTGCCCTAGGAAACCGGTATCGGTCCCTTAACCGATATCGGTCATGATGAATCGACGTCGGTTTGATACCCCTTTTACCCCATTCTTTGCCGTTCCTTACTCCTTGCCTCTTTTTCACCAATATCGCCTCTGTCCACCTTTGTTGCACAACATTTGTTCCCTGGTCCGGCCCAACCCAAGGCCTCGCCCTACCTATTTGGCCCGACCCAAGGCCTCGCCCCACTTATTTGGCCCGACCCAAGGCCTCGCCCTATCAATTGGCCCGACCCAAGGCCTCAACCTACCTATTTGGCCCGACCCAAGGCCTCGCCCCACTTGGCCCGACCCAAGGCCTCAACCTACCTATTTGGCCCGACCCAAGGCCTCGCCCTACCAATTGGCCCGACCCAAGGCCTCAACCTACCTATTTGGCCCGACCCAAGGCCTCGCCCTACCAATTGGCCCGACCCAAGGCCTCGCCCCACTTATTTGGCCCGACCCAAGGCCTCGCCCTATCAATTGGCCCGACCCAAGGCCTCGCCCTATCAATTGGCCCGACCCAAGGCCTCGCCCTACCAATTGGCCCGACCCAAGGCCTCGCCCCACTTATTTGGCCCGACCCAAGGCCTCGCCCTACCAATTGGCCCGACCCAAGGCCTCGCCCTACCAATTGGCCCGACCCAAGGCCTCAACCTACCTATTTGGCCCGACCCAAGGCCTCGCCCCACTTATTGGCCCGACCCAAGGCCTCGCCCTACCAATTGGCCCGACCCAAGGCCTCAACCTACCTATTTGGCCCGACCCAAGGCCTCGCCCCACTTATTTGGCCCGACCCAAGGCCTCGCCCTATCAATTGGCCCGACCCAAGGCCTCAACCTACCTATTTGGCCCGACCCAAGGCCTCGCCCTACCAATTGGCCCGACCCAAGGCCTCAACCTACCTATTTGGCCCGACCCAAGGCCTCGCCCTACCAATTGGCCCGACCCAAGGCCTCAACCTACCTATTTGGCCCGACCCAAGGCCTCGCCCTACCAATTGGCCCGACCCAAGGCCTCAACCTACCAATTGGCCCGACCCAAGGCCTCGCCCTACCAATTGGCCCGACCCAAGGCCTCGCCCCACTTATTTGGCCCGACCCAGGCCTCGCCTCTATCATTGGCCCGGCCCCAAGGCCTCGCCCGACCAATGGCCCGACCCAAGGCCTCAACCTACCTATTGGCCCGACCCAAGGCCTCGCCCCATCAATTGGCCTCGCCTACCTATTTGGCCCAACCCAAGGCCTCGCCCTACCAATTGGCTCCGACCCAAGGCCTCAACCTACCTATTTGGCCCGACCCAAGGCCTCGCCTACCAATTGGCCCGACCCAAGGCCTCAACCTACCTATTTGGCCCGACCCAAGGCCTCGCCCTACCAATTGGCCCGACCCAAGGCCTCAACCTACCTATTTGGCCCGACCCAAGGCCTCGCCCCACTTATTTGGCCCGACCCAAGGCCTCGCCCCACTTATTTGGCCCGACCCAAGGCCTCAACCTACCTATTTGGCCCGACCCAAGGCCTCGCCCCACTTATTTGGCCCGACCCAAGGCCTCGCCCTACCAATTGGCCCGACCCAAGGCCTCAACCTACCTATTTGGCCCGACCCAAGGCCTCGCCCTACCAATTGGCCCGACCCAAGGCCTCAACCTACCTATTTGGCCCGACCCAAGGCCTCGCCCTACCAATTGGCCCGACCCAAGGCCTCAACCCACTTATTTGGGCTGACCCATGGCCACCACCCAACAACTTGGCCCGACCCAAGGCCGCATCACTTCCATACTATACCCACAATCAACGTTTTATTTTATCCATCCATCCTGTACCTTGTGTTCCATCGAGCTCATTTGTTCGTGTTTTAGCATGATTAGGGTCCTTGACTTGATCTGTCGACCAACTTTGCCTAGACCTAGACCGTGACGTTTATCTCAACCAAACCAACCATTTGGTACTGCCGAACATGCCTAAACGTTCCTGTACCTTACCTGTTATATACCCTGGAGCTACTTCCTATGCCTTGGATACCAGGATTATATCACCCTTGTTTGGATAAACTATCGACCTTTGCCTATACATTGCTGGTTTGCTCGTCAAATCATGTACCCTAGTCGTACTATTGCATTTCAACATGCGTCTGCTTCCTTGGACCTACACCATCACCTTACCATCCTCTCTACCACATATACTCTTTATCAACCCTATCCCTGATTTCCCGTTCACTCAATCTGTGATAGATTTGAGGGGGATTACCTATATCTTTAACATGAGAAACCACTTCATATTATTGTCCGCGCAGCTTTACAGAACAAGCTACACGACAATAAGGGGCTAATGTAGACACCAAATTCGTGTCTCACGACCCCTTGTGACCCGCATCCCATTTCGCAACCTAACCTCATTACCTAAACTTCACACAATTATTTATTAATTACCTTGTAATTGATAAATCCACATCACCTTATCCGCCACCTCACTTTGCCACCTCATCATGACCTAGCCCTAACCCTAAACTAACCTAATTAAGACCTGTGACTTGGTCTAGACTCACATCCATAACTAATGCCTCCTTACTCGCACCCAAAGCCGACCTTCTAGCCACTTGACCAAGCCCGCAACTGATCTCTCGGGAGAAAAGCAGGGAAGGTGGGCTATTTTACTAAAAATAGCCTACTTTTTCCTAACCGATGCCGGTTCCTACTCGACCGCCGTCGGTTACGCAACCGCCATCGGTTCCCTGTAAATGGGCTCCCCAAACCAAAACAACGGATCGGAATTTCATTTTGGAGATCAGTCGAAGGATTTTTGAATCAAAGGAGAGTCCAAAGCGATTAGCAGAGTCCAGAACTTCACTTGACCAAGCAGAGACGAGTGAAGAAACCAGAAGAGTTGGCAGCCAAGGAGATCAACTGGCACCTTCATCAAATCCAGTAAGTTACATCTTGCATGTCCTCCATTATAACATTTCTCTTGCCTTTGGAACCACAGTCCTCATAAATCCATCCCTGAATCCACTACCCAACGTGCCATTGCATCGAACTATCATTCCTTAGCTTCTAACCATCCCATTTCCCAATACCATCCAAAAATCAGCCATTACAAACTCCACAACCAGCCCAGAAGATCCTAGAACCCACCGGTATCGGTTATCAGTAACCGCCATCGGTTATAGGTAACCGGCATCGGTTCCTTTGATCAAAACCAGGAAAAACAGCCTTTCCCCTACCCAGTTCAGCCAAGCAATTTGATTGATATTTTACAATATTTTGTGTTAACTCATGTTAGCAGGGAAACTGACCACCTTCGAAAGGAAGTCTTACATTTCCTGGGCCCAAGGCAGTTTCCTCATTTATTATCTAATCAAAATCTTGTGGTCTTGTGTTCTTATTTGCAGGTAGTCCTTCCCAGACAAAAAGGAGTTCTTCGCAGTCAGCCTGATCTTTCTCTACGGTACGCGCACATCATCTCGACATTCTACAGGTATTCCTCCTAACCCTAACCTTATCTGTTTCTATAAGGAACGAAGCATTTCCGAGTGAAACAAATACAACACTTTATTACTTACATTCCACATCCCAATTAAATTTAAATAAAGTTTAACTATATGATTATCACATTTAAATTGAAAAATAAAAATAACACATTACAAATAAAAATACATACAACAATAATAAAAAGGAACACATAAATAAAACACATATATCCCATGGTCACAATAATGGAAATCCCCCCCATGGGAAATCCTAACATAACACACACACACACACAACTCATAACACAGTTGCCATGGTGACCTTGTTGATTTCACATGGAATTCCAATATGGTTAGTCTCCAGTCCCCCGACATTGTTGTGATATTTTAACCTGCAAAATAACAATACCTCCTTCGGCCTCGTGGCCATATCAGAACATCCAAAATGATATAAGCAACATATAAATATCAAATCCAAATCACAACAATATCAAGAATTCAACATTATCATTTAAATTCAATTTTTCCACTATATCATCATCCAATGAATCTCTATGCTAGAGCTAATCATAATATCAAATGTCACATGTCTAAAATCAACATCAATAACCTGTCCATATCAAGCAGTATATCATCATCCATATATAATAATGTCTCCAATAATCATCAAGCATAATAACTGAATCCAGATCAATACTAATCCATGGTCTAACATATACACATCATGCTAAGTCAAAACATAATAATGTCCAAAATTGAGATCAACAGTAGTAAGATCAATATCTAAATAGTGTTAAAGGAAAGTGGGCACTACATAATGAATCAGATTTCTTCATAAAAGATCCAGTCTTTAAGTAACAATTAACATCATAAAATTTATTGCCTTCCTTTATCACTTATAAAGTCCATCTGTAAAAATTGCTAGCATGGGTCAGTTCATTGAATTGAGCATGATAAGCACTACGCATTAAAATGATGTGCTCTCAACTAACTGTTTCATAAAACCAACTCTACTTTTATGAAATAGTAAAGCTAAACAGCTGGATACATCATAAAGAAATAACAATCATAAAAGGAAGAACAAGTGATCAACCAACATAACTTTTAGAAAATATCATGATATAATCAGCACTCTTCAGTCATTATTTTTATAAAGAATTAAATCAGATAAGTAATATTTCATTCTAATTACTTATCTCATTCCACCAAGATACCTATTGTTTATTTCTTACTTCATTCAACCTGAATTACCCATAAGACACTAAATCCAATATTTTCCAAAATAGAGATGCTTTTTAATAAGCAAGAACCATCAAACTCAGCATTAGCATATTCCAACTAAAAGCATCTATAACCAAGCTAATTCAACCTTCATGAAAGTTTTAGGTTGAGCTATTAACATAATAAATAAGAGATTCCTATTTCAGGTGCTACATATAATTTAAATCCCAAGATATAGCCTAAGTTCTCAAGTTAGGCCACACAGGTTAGAAATAGGAAAATATTCATTCCTCTACTAGCATTTAACTAGTCACACATTACCAAATGTTGTTTCCATTCAACACAAGTCAAAGTAAATAAGTAGGATTAAATTTAGCTACTCATTTGTAATCCTGATAAGTAATACAAACTGAACCGATCAATTATTTATCAAGAGGAACACAACAGAGGGTTAAGACAAATGGAGAGAAAAAAATTAGAACTTCTCTTCCAATTCGATAAGATTTGAATTACATTTCACAACTCAGAGAAGAGAGTACAACATATAATCTCCTACAGTTTCCAAAGAAAACAACGATGAAAAATTTACCTCAGAGGAGAAAAAGAGAAAGGAGTCAATCAAAAAGATTAGAAGAAGATTCCATCATTCTTTCCCAAGTAAAGAGAGTCATAAAAGAATGGTACAGACCCAATCACAAAATCCTTGAACTCATTTAAACAAAGAAGACATGCACTGAAAGATACTTAACCAAATTATGTGACTACATTATGCAAGTCAGATCTTAAAGATGAAGTACTCCCAATATAAACAAGAATAGTAATAGTAGCACATTAGCTACAACAAGAAGCAGGTGTGTTTAAGATAATTTGCTAGACAACTTACATGAAATATCAACCATCATAAGACATTCCAAATCATCGAAAAGTTTCAGTTAGAGGGACCAAGGCCTAATCATCTTTTCTAAATGAAAATGATACAATCAATAAGATCGAATCACATTCACAACCTCTCAGAGGTGGGAGAAACCGTCTTTGGATGGAAAGAGAAAGATCCACCTAGCTTTGATTTCAATAAGATGTAACAATTAAGAATGACATGACTTAGCTACATGTGTACAAGTCAAACTTAAGAGATGATTAGATAAACTAAAATCCCTTCATTCCATTCCTATGGACAGACTCAACTGTACAAATCTACTAATTTTCCAAGACATTCTATTCCTTCAACTTTACCCCAAGATCATAGAGATTGAAGAATCTAGAAATCTTCACACTGAACCGATTGGTTGTTACTAGATCACAAAAATTCATCCCATAAGACGTATATATGTTCTTTAAATATTATCACACCATAATAGTAAGGTTTTTAACAAACCTACTCTAGCAAGTTAAATCAAGAGGATTACCTAGATCAAGAATAGGTAAGTCTTATTGAACCATATTCTAATTTAAAAGTGAAGGAAGATAATGCGGGGTCAACATCATGTAAGCTCAAGAAAGAGCTAACGTGAATAAATCCAAATATTAGCTCAGACAAAACCAACACTCAAAATATCCTTTATTATAACAAAACTTCAATTACCCAACTTTAGTTCAGTCTTCCAGAGGTTTAAAAACCCATAAACATATAAAGTTCAGAAAGGAAGAATTTGTTCATGCTATATTCAGACAAGATGATTCCAAAAATCATTGCCACAAAGTAACCATTACCAAACAGTTTCCATAGGAGAAACTAGATTTGAAACAACCAAGTTTTAACTGAAAAGGTATGAGGAGTATTTCCTTCATTTTTGTTTCCAAACAAGTTTGAATCCACAAAAACAATAAATCTAAACAACCTTTTCAACACAACTTCCACTGAAATACAAGGTTCAAGCAATAAAAGTTTTAACTGTAAAAATGAGAATAAGTAACTCATTTAAGGTTGTTTTCAATAGGTTGAATTCACAAAAACACTGAATCCAAGCACCCATGTCAACATAGTTTCAACAGAAGTAACAAGACTCCAACAACAAGTGTTGCAACTAAGAAAAGTACCTTTCTTACCTCCTTCCAATAGAGAAAAAAACCCAGTTCAAAACTTAAAAGCAACAATATCTCCTGTAATCTATTTTGAACAGATAATAGGATTCACACATTTTTGACATTATTCTAGTCTCAACAAAATTTAAGGTACGATTCACCATTAAACTTAACAAGAAATGACCCACAATCCATATTATCAATCAGAGGCTCATCATTAGAAAAACATAGAGAAATTTCAAGCAAGAATGCAAGATAACTATCACCAAATAAAACCAATATTTTTTAAGAGTAGAGTTGTTTTAATGAAGATGTTTAGTAAAAAGAAGAAAAACTTAATGGGTAGATCCTATCATGCCTGATAGTGCTTATATTGATTCGCAGAAGGTTTCTAGTCGAGCCTCCATAGTTCCTTCTTTTCCAAATGAATTCAACAACCCAAAACTTCTTCTTCTTATGCTTCTTATACCTCCATTGGATCGAAAATAGTCCAGAGGTGCCAAAAATAGCAAGATATTGAAAACAAAACTACTGGTTCGAAGAAACAAAAATCACCATGAGCAAATGACCAAACAACCTCCCAAAAATCCACTTGCATGGCTTCCAAGGTAGTTTCTTCACCAAGACCAATGCTCATTAATGTAATTGCATTCAACTCTCCCACCTAAATCTCCATGCCACTACCATCTAAAATTGGTGAGCTCAATTTCAACCAATGCATGCATTTTTAAACTTTAGTGATGATGTCAGCTAGGCATTCCATCTATTTTCTATGCCTCCACCAAAACTAGCAGTACCAAGTTTCATAAATTCAAAATCAAATCACTTAAATTCCATAGAAACCATCGCCACCGCCTCCTAATTTCCATGTGACCCCTTAGGTCCCCTTTCATCTTAACATTAGTTTAGGTTAGATAGACATTAGTTTAGGATTTGACCATAGGCTAGATAAAAGTATTTACCTTAGGTCATTCAACATTACCAAAGATAAACTTTCCATCAAAGAATAAGTCATAACCCATAGTAGTTTAGTATTAGGTAATAGATCATAGATAGGTCTTATATTACCTTAGGTGATTTCAAAACCCACACCTGTAAAGCATACAAACTTAGGTTAGGGTGCAACATGAGTAGTTTTAGAAATAGATCTAAGGTAGGTCCAGTTTACCTTAGGTTAGAATCCAGTTAGGATAGATCTTAACAACTAGGACTAAGGTTTTACCTTAATAGTCCTATAGAGAGTCCTTATCCCTCTTATGTTGTTCAGTGTCTTAAAAGTTACTAACAAGAAGATCCAAGTTCATAATTTATAGAAAATGTAAAGCAAGGACTTCAAAAGAAGGATCCATAAAATTTAAAAAAACAAAGACTCAGTCCCTTATTACCCTCCATTTCAGAATGTTGGTTTATCAAACTGATCAGGTAAGAAAATGAAGCATACCTTGGATCAATGGAATTGATCCAAGGTTTTGCTATTATTAAAAAATAAGTATGTGAACAACAATACCAGTTCACAACTTTACAGAACACAAGGAAGGATGGCTTCATTTCCAAGCAATAACAACACAACAAAATGAATCCATGAAAAGCAATAATTTATCCTTTGCAAGCATGATTTTCAACAGTCAAAATAATACACCTTCTTAGGAAAAATCACATATCAATGTTTGCATTCAAAGAGGAAAAAGTTAATAGTTTTCCAAAGATGTTACCAAGAATATCAGAACTTCATCCATAAGTTTATTGAAGTTTACCTGGATGAATGGATAGTGTATGGTCTAGTAAAAGAATATTGTGATAATTTCGGTAGATATTTGAGAGATGTCGGTAGTTGAGGATATCCCTATACATTAGGAAATGTGTCTTTACTTCTCCTTTTGGAACCTTATTGGGACATATTATATGAAAATAAGGCTTACTAGTGGATCCCACTAAAGTTACAGCTTATTATGGTATTAGGGAGCCTACTAATCAAAGCATAGTGCATGGATTCCTTGGGCATATGGGGTACTGTAGGAAATTCATCAAGGGATATGCAAAAATTCCTACACCTTAGGAGGAATTACTAAAACACAAGAGTTCCTTTCATTGAGGAGAGGCGCAATAAAAGGCATTTGACACTTTGAAGGATAGGCTTATCATGGTGCCCATACTACATTTTCCCTCTTGGGATAAGCCTTTCCATGTGCATGTTGATGCCTTAGGGACAACTATGGGAGTATTACTAGCACAACCCGGTGAGGGGATTATTTATTATCCCTTTTGTTTTTCCAAAGAAAGTTGACACTAGTAGAGATAAATTATAAACCTACTGAGCACGAAGCATTGTATATGATCTATGCGTTGCACAAGTTCAAGTAGTACCTATTGGCAAAACCATTTATATTCTACACAGACCATATGGCATTGAAATACTTAGTCAACAAGCCTATTCTGCAAGGGTGCATATGTCGTTGGGTCCTATTATTCAAAGAGTTTGAATTCACAAAGTGGTCATAAAACCAGGAAAGAGAAATTCATGACCTGACCATTTATCAAGGATTAACTTAGGGGAGGACACACAAAGCATTAAGGATACCATGTCATACACACAAATGTTTAAGTTGTGGTGCATGCCTTTAGACTTGGAAGATATCATAATATTATTAAAAATAGGTGTGGTGCTAGAGGGGATGAAGAATCCTGAAAGAAAGTAGTTAGCAATATGCGCCACACTCTACATGTTGATTAATGGTGTAACATTCCCATTTTAAGACTTTATAAACAAGGGAATTTATTTTTATAAACAATTTTCACTATTACAAATAAACATAATTTAGAACATGCACTCCATGCCAATCAATCTCATAACAGATAACCATATGCAGCTGTAATGACTTGGTAAATTACTGATCTCTCATTTCATGACTCGGTTACCAACCGATCTCTCATGTTTGTCTTAAAGTATAGAATACTTTATGTATACTACGTATACTTGGTTTTCCTACCCTATTCCGGGTACTGAGTGATCTGTTTAAAGAACCTATATGAATATTTGTTACCAATATTCATCTAACATCATGTTTCTTTAAACTAGGTGACATAGGACAATGTAACCAACAACTTGTGATACTTTGGCCAAATATTTTCAACATATTGTTCATGTTACTATTCCTAGATGACATACTCGTCAATTTAGAATACATCCTTCACCTCACTCTACTATTATCTAGAATGGTCTTTACTAACTTCTATCAGTCCACTTGCCCAAGGTTTGACCCTAACCTAGGTTAGTGACATAATTTGTTATAGGAGATGCTCATGATGACTTAGGGTATATGGGCATACTCGACTGACCTAAGTCAACCGAATGTGCCTAGGTACCCTAAGTCATAGAAAGCTACTTCCTATTCTAAACATGCTACTAACTTGACCTAGAGAGAAACTAAGTTCAAGTCCAGATGTGTGTAGATCTAGATGAAAAAATACGGAAGGGTGTTACCACATGCCAACTCCAACATTCTATCCTTGAGAAGCCCTTAGTCTTCTCGAAGGTACAATCCTATAGTTGGTATGTGCCAACATCCATTAGAACTGCTTCATCATGATGTACATACCCCTTGGTGGTCATTAATTCATAATTAAATTTGGATTAAGATTCGATTGTAGAAACCTTGTAAAACCCTAATTCCAACATTCATTAAGTTCTTCATCCATAATTAATCTGATTAATATTAAGAACTTCATTAACTCATGATTGCATTTATGTTCATTAACTTGGCATAACAAGTAGTTATCCCAAAAACAGGCAACAAACATCAAATGGTTAATTTAATGAACTTAGTTGTCCAAAGAAGGTGTATCATCCACCTAGGTTCAGCTAGAGTTTACTTCATATAAAATGAAGTACAAAGATTAATGATCATAACCACCATTCCTTTTATTTTTCATTCTTTTGAGAGAGGAAGAGTCTTCCTCTACATGATTAAATGTTAGGGTTAACATAACCTTTTTATCATTCACCACTCATATAGTTTAATTGTATGTCCAATACATATTTCATTATTATACTATAATTGTTTAGATAGAGAATGACATCTTATGCAACTTAGCAAGTTACACCTTAGTAAGGGAGATTGAACTATTCCTTATTCTAACTTATTAAATGATAACAAGAAATAGGTATACAAACAGATATGAAGAATATCGATAAGATAGCATTACTATTTCCTTCATACAAGGTACAAGAGAATTTACACCATAATTTGGAGTCAGTCTTTAAACCTTTCAATTCATCATGATAAAATATACACTTTACACGACTATGCATTTCAGGCATCCTTCATGTCGAACAACATTAAGATCGTAAAAGAATATAACTTTTATTTTTCATTACAACTCAAGAATGAATTGAAATTATTTTCAAAAGAACTAGAATTTAAATCAGCCAATACATCACAAACATTTTTTCCTTCTTTTATCACTTACAAAGTCCATCTATAAAAATTGCTAGCACAAGTTAGTTCATTGAACTGAGCATGATAAGCACTAAGCATTAAAATGAAGTGCATTCCACTAATTGTTCCATTAAAACAACTCTGCTTTAATGAAACAATTAATATATCATACCAATAAGCATAAGTAATAACAACCATAAAAGAATTACAATTAATAAGTCTGAATTCACTTTTAAGAAAAGAGCATAATATAATCGAAACTACTGCATTATATCAAATAAGAATTGACCCAATCAATTACTTATTTAAAACAAACAACAGATCTTGTCGTCTAATTATTTCATAATTATTTCTGAATTGAAATACAGAAATTAACTTTACTATGTAAAAAAAAGAGTTACTTTCATAACCAAAAACCTTATTGTCATTTTACCAAGTTTCTAGAATCATGTATAGACAAATTCATTTCAGCATAGTACATATTTAGGATGATTCATCCTACAACTTAAATAAATAAGAAGAAGAATCAATACGGACTATCCATGATTCACCATTCATCTAAGAGATAGAAATCAAGTTCAAAAGTACATAATTAATTACCTACATAACTACATCAATCAAGGAAACCAATAAAAGGATTCACCATTTAAGAGACAACATCTGATAACAAGAATCCCAAACCAATCCGAGAAGGGAGAGAATCAAAACAGTCATCATCCTACTTGCAAGCCTTAAGTATATTCTACATTATAGAAGATATCATTCCAATATTTGAAACCATACGTTCCAAAATCAAAGCAAGACTTACACAAGGATTATCTCTTACTCGTGTCCATCCAGGGAAGATTCATAATATTATTGAGTGCATAGAAAGGATTCCATCTCGAAAACAATATCCTAATGATGCATGACTCATTCATTCAAAATAGGACTAGAAATGATTACGTTTTCCTTTCTACATGATAGACTCAATTGCACACTTCCTGAATCAACATGACCATTGATTCTATACAAGTTAGCCGAGATCAAGAAAGATCTAATGGGGATGAATTGGTTTTCCCAGTACCAAAAATGACAGTCCCAAAGTTGCCTAAACATACAACTATTCCCATGAACTTTCCACAGCCAACTAGTAACAAGTTAAACTAAACAATCCACAAGGAAGTTTCTGTTTTTTAAGAGTGAGTTCACATTACTTCATACAAGATAGAAAGGGAAAAAAAAAAAAACTCAAGAAGTTGAACAGGCCTAGGATAGTAATCACTCTATAGCATGGAAGAGATTTAATCTACAAAGAAGTTTGAACAAACAGAACTTAACTTTCCAAAGTTAAAGGAAACTCAATAGAAAGGATCCGATCCAAGAATTCATTCACCATTGTTTCATCAATTGAATTCCAAATCCCAATTAAAACCCAGAAGTTCTTTTGCAAGTTCCAAAAGAGAACACAAACCAAACGTGAAGATTAAAGAAAACATTACTTCTATTTTTCCTTACGAGCTCAAGCCATATCAATAACATCAAATACCAATACTAACTCAGTTCATATACAAATAGAAATCTAGGATGCAAATAATGCCAAAATCCATATTCATCTATTCAACATTGTTTAAACACAAGTTCAGGTTCATACTGTAGAGAAAAGTATACAGTACAGTCCCAAAGCAAAAGTACAACATCTAGGAAAAACAAGATATAGTCAACAAGAGTATTCAACTCCTTCCTCTTTTAAAAACTAGAAATCCATTCAAATGGATCTAAAAGAGAATACAAAAACCCAACACAAGTTTTAAGTCAAACAAAGTTTCAACATTACCCATGAACTCAAACTGAACATAAATCCCAACTATAATAACTTTCATAGCTCCATCTAGCACATAAAGATCGAGGCAGAGAAGTTCAGTGTAGAGAAGGTAATTGTTAAAGTCAAATTTAACACAAGTTGAAGTACGAACACAACACTTCCATATACTTCAAAACCCATTATCGATTGCTTTCAAATGAGCTCAAATTCATACTAAAGGGTAAGTAAACAATACAGTCTCAAACCAGAGGTTCTATATCCTCACAACAAGATATAGTTACATAAAAGGTCATGCACCCTTCTCTCAAAAAAATCAAAGACTTATAGATAAAAACTAGACGTGGGTTACCCAGAACAAAGGAAAACAAAATATCCTCAAATGTTTTCATGTCATTACATGTTCAAAGTAAACTGTATATACAATCTGAGATAGAGTACTACAACTTCTTCAAACTCAAGGATGCATCAAAGAGAAGATTTCATAAGAGACTACCAGTTCAGACTCAACCAAAAACCAATTACTCAAGCTCTTTTTCGAGAAGACAGTCCCAAATGCGAGTTCAAAACAAAACACAAAAGCCTCGAAAGTTCCATATGAATTTCAACATTGAACTTTCTCAGAGAGAGAACAACCCAAAACTAATATTATCATGCAATGGATTCATATCCAAAAATCACAGAGATTCCATCAACATGAAGTAAATAACCAAAACAAGACAAATAACCATATATCTCAAGAGATCGAGTTATTTTAATGAAACATTTAGAGGAAAGCAATAAATCTTAATGGGTAGAGCCTATCATTCCTGATAGTGCTTCTACCAATTTAAAGGATACTTCTAGCTGAGCTTCCAACTCTTCTTCTCCTCCAAGAAAGATCAACAACCAAACATCTCTTTCTCTAATACCTCATATACTTTTCTTGAATTGAAAATAGACCAAGGAAACCAAAAATAGCCACAAAGTGAAAATCAAACTGCTGGTTTAAAGAACCAGATAGCTCCATGTAGAGAAAAAATCACAAAGCATGCAAGACCAAACAACCTCCAAAAAATCCACCCTCATTGTTTCCAAGATGGTTTTCTCACAAAAATTGAGATTCATTAATGTCATTACTCCCCAATCTCCGCCTATCTCTCCTTGCCACTACCTTCCAAAATTGGTGAATGCTATTTCAACCTCTGCATGCATTTCTAATTTTAACTATGATTCCACGTAAGCTTCCACCAAGTTTACATGTCTCTACCAAAACTAGTAGTACTTCCTATTAATTTGAAAATCAAATCAAATAAATGCCTTTGGAACCATCGCCAACTTTCCATACGACCCTTAGGTCCCTTTCATTAGTTTAGGATAGAGGTCCTTAAATTAGGTTAGTTTATAAATTATTTACCTTAGGTTTATAAACATTTCCTTAGGTTATTTTCCCACTAAAGATAGGTCATATTTCATACCAATTTAGTAGTAGGTAATAGATTAAGAGTATACCTAGCATCATCACCTTAGGTTTTCCCCATCCCAACATAGAACATGAAGCTTAGACAGATTGTCACCCGTATAAGTAGACACAAATAGGTAGTAGGTACATTTACCTTAGTTTAGAATACTGTTAGGATAGATCCCATAGGTTTAGGACTTAGATTCCCTTCATAGTCATGAAGCAGGATTCATTCCACTTAATGTCGTTAAATGTCCTAAAGAGATCAATCTGAAAGATCTGAGCACAAAACATACAACAGAATGCAGGCATGATCTTACAAGACCATAAAGAATTTGTAAACATACAAAAGTTTAGTCCATTACGTCTCTCAACCTCTGAATGTCAATTTACCATTCAGACTAGGTAAGGAGATTTAAAACATTCCTTGGATCAATGGAATTGATCCAAGGATGAGTTAGTTAATAGAGATAAGTTTGCAACCATCATAACCATATTACAACTCACCTATCTGAAGTGAAAATGGATTATTGCAAGCATCAACATTTTATTCTAATGAATCCAAGAGTAGAAATGATTTATCCCTAGCAAGCATGATTTTCAACAAGCAAAGGAACACACCACATCAAGAAAATCACATGTCAACGCTTGCAATGCAAAAGAGAAATATAATAGTTTTTCAAAGGTGTTACATACTTCCCTCCAAAAAGAATCATCATCCCGATGATTATCTTATTTTGACCATTACATTAAGGACAATCAATTTATTCACTTTCTTATCATATGTTTGTAATAATATCAGAATTTTAAAGTTCCAGAAATCAGCATTCACATAGTTGTTTATTTAAAAATAAATAGTTATTTGCCCAAAACTTTGGTAGACTTATTGTCATATAAAGATAAAATCACAAATTTTTATCAGTCATCAGAATCAATTTTGTTCAAATAAATATGGAAAAGCAGTTTTCATATTTTCCCAAGTTGTACTTTCTTCGTTAAACTGGTCCCACTGGACCTTACATTGACTTATTTCATGATTTCTTAAATGCAACTGGCGAGTTTCCATCACTCGTATGGGTTTAACCACGATTATTCTTGGGTCTTAGACTGCAAGGAATTTCAATTTAACACATGTGATAAATATGAAATGTATTTCTTAAGCAAATAAATATGGAAAACATCATGCATTCATGAGAAAGTAGGAGGTAATGCTAAATGGTAATCTACAGGGTTGATTACTTCAACTATTTCAAAAGGTCCCACATAACAAGGTGATAACTTGGCATCCTTGATAAAAATTATAGAGCTCTTTTTGGTTTAACCCGAAGAAATACCTTCTCACCAAGTTCAAATTTCCTATCAACCTGCTTTAAATCAGCATAACTATTTTTCCTATCTGTTTCTTCTTTCAAGCGTTCACGAATCATTTTAACTACTTGTTCCATTTCCGTAAGGATTTTAGGTCCAATTACCTCTCTATCCTCAATGTTGTCCCAACTAACGGGGGTTCTGTATTTTCTTCCGTATAGTTCTTTGAAAGGTGTCATCTTAAGAGATCCATGATATGTATTATTATAATCAAACTCAACTAATGAAAGGTACTCTTCCCACTTATACTACTTGATCCATACAATACATTCGTAAGATATCCTCTAAAATTTGATTAACTCTTCTAGTCTTGTCCATCCATTTCTAGATGATACGCAAAACTAAAATTTAGATTAGTTCCTAGATATGCATTAAGTGTTTTCCAAAACCTTTAATTCATTATAGGATCTCTATCGGATATGATTAATTCAGGTACTCCATGTAATCTAAAAATTTCATGTACAAACCTCTTTGCCAAAAAAAGAGAATCATCCTTCAAATTACTAGCAATAAAATGTGCTACTTTTGTTAGCTTATCAAAGACTACCAAAATAACATAATGTTTATATCTTAACATAGGAAACCCTTATACAAAATACATGCTTATTACTTGTGATTTGTACTATGGTATGCTATGAGGATACAATAAACTGGCTGGATGCATATGTTCAACTTTAACACATTGACATTCTAAGAAATGTGTCACAAAATCAATAACGTCCTTTTTCATCCCTTTCTAGAAATATTTTTGTCTTATATCAGCAAGCATCTTTATAATACCTAGGTGTACACCGAAAGGTGAATTGTGAAATTTTGCTAACAATTTCTTTCTTAAATCATTTAGCGAAGGTATGTATACTTTGTTTTCAAATCTTAATATTCCTTCTTTGTCAATGTGAAAACCTTTATATCTCACATCATTTGGATTTACAAAGAGCATTGTTTTTACTTGTTGAAAGTAAGAATCAGATTCCATAAAACTTTTTACTTCATCCTTAAACTGAGTTCTCAATGTTATAAGAGCATAAATGTGCTTCCTATGACTTAGAGCATCAACTACTTTGTTTTCCTTACCTTTGGTGTAATTTATGTCAAAATCATATTAAGACAAAAAATCTAACCATCTTCATCGTCTTGCATTTAAATTTGGCTGAGTGAAAATATACTTCAACCCAAGATGATCAGTTTTTAATTCAAAAGGTTTACCAAGCAGATAATGCCTCCACACTTGTAGTGTATGAACAATGAAAGAAATCTCTAAATCATGTGGAGCATAATTCAACTGATGTAACTTTAGTTTTCTACTTTTGTAAGCTATGACATGATCATTTTGTAAAAAATACCTCCTAGACCTTCCCGAGATGCATCTGTTACAATAGTAAAGTCTCTATTAGAGTGCTGTACCACTAGAATAGGTTTTGATGTTAACTCGATCCTTCAAAGTTTTGAATGAAGATTCACATTTATCATTCCTCACAAACTTCTTATCTATTTTCTGTAATGAAGTTATTGATACATCCACTTTAGAAAAGTCTTTTACAAATTTTCTATAATAACCAAAGCAAGACCAATGAAGCTCCTAATTTCATATACATTATTTGAGTGCGGGACACTCAATTATAGCTACAGTTTTAGAAGGATCTAAAGAAATTCCATTCTTACTTATTATATGTCCCAAATAGTGCACTTCGTGTCATAGAAAGAACATTTAGATAACATACCATATAACCATCTCTTTCTCAAAATTTCCAAAACTATCTTCAAATTCTCATGGTGTTCCTCAATACTTTTAGAATATACAAGAATGTCATCCAGAATACAAGCACAAATTTTTCCAAGTATTCTTGAAATATATTATTCATTAAATTCATAAAAGTTATAGGTTTATTTGTTGATCCAAAAGGTAAAACTGGCAGAGCTCATAATGTCCATACCTTTTTCTAAAATTTGTTTTATGAATTTCGTCATCCTTAATCCATAATTGATGATATCCGGATCAAAGATCTATCTTAGAATAAATTGATGCTCCATGCATCTAATCAAATAGATCATCAATTCTAGGGAGTAGATATCTATTCTTGATTGTTGCTTTATTTAACATTATGTAATTAATGCACAATCTAAGTGTTTCATCCTTCTTTTCACGAAAATTACTGGTGCTCCCCAGGGTGAAACACTTGGTCCGATCAAACATTTAGAAAAAAATTGTGCAATTGAGCCTTAAGCTCTACTAATTCTATAGTTGTCATTTGATATGGTGCCTTAGAAATAGGTTCAGTTCCAGGCTTGATTTCAATTAAGTCAAATTCCCTTTTGGGTGGAAGACCTGGTAACTCTTCCGGAAACACATCATTGTAGTTTCATAACAGCAGATATCATTCCATGACATCGTTGTTCTCTTCAGCAATTTCTAAAATATTTACTACATATAAGGTACAACCTTTATTTTTGGCCTTTTTAATTTGCATAGTGTGGTTTCCTAATAGAGATCTCATGTTTCACACCTTAAATCTCTCCTTTTTCTATAGGTCATCTAAAAACTAATATGTTTTTCAAAATCATCCACTTTTGCACGATGTTCAAATAACCAATTAACACCTATGATTAAGTCATAAGATCCCAAAGGTGCAACATAAAGATCAAATTCATTAGAAAAACTAGGTAAGTCAAGGACTGCTCCAAAAATACACATACTAACTATATGAACAACATTGTTTCCATAATGTACAGTCCATGTTTTATCCATGTTTCCATCTTTTCTTTTTATTTTTGATGCTAATTTACTAGAAATAAAACATTTAGTAGCTCTGGTATCAAAAATAATAGTTATAGGTATGCCAAATAACTTACCCGGAACCTCTATGGGTGTGGCCTATTTTTCAGCTTGTTTGTTAGCTACTGCAGTATGTATCTTGTGTTGCTGATTACGATCA
The DNA here is from genome assembly GCA_018340775.1 of Taxus wallichiana var. yunnanensis. Lineage (NCBI taxonomy): Eukaryota > Viridiplantae > Streptophyta > Pinopsida > Cupressales > Taxaceae > Taxus > Taxus wallichiana. Next base: position 940,875,146 of record CM031240.1, on the reverse strand, counting down.
TCATTTTTCAAAGGAAATTGATTTGTGTAATGATCTTTTCCACAGTTATAACAGCCTCCTATATGTCCCTTTCTAGGCTCGATTTATTTCCAACCTTAGAGTTATCATTCTGACCTCCATAGGACTTTTGTCCGTTATTATTATTCTTGACAAAGTTGTTTCATGCATTACTAGTAGAATTATTTGTTCTTTTTTTTATTATCAGTTGAAAACTTACTTTTCATTCTAAATTTCTTCCATGGTCCTTTCTTAGGTGCAAGAAATGATGAAGAGGAGTTGGGAACTTTCTTCCTTACTTCCTCTTTATGAGTAGAAATTGCCTTCAATTTCTATTCCTACCTTATGGATTTTTCAACAACCCCTTCCATCGTGGTTAGATTGTGAACATCCACCTCTCCTCCTATAATTGGATTTAATCCCATGATGAATTTCCATATCCTAAACTTATCGTTAGTTTTATACTGAGGTACATCCTTAAGGAGTTTAGTAAACCGCTCCCAATACTCGATTCCTGTGACATCCCTGATTTTGTCACTCCAACTCTAGAATTTTTTTATTTTTTTATGCAACTGATTTAAATACCCATATATTTAAATCTACATAAATCTTAATGCAATTCCATTCCATAACTATCATGAACCATGTGTAGTTGTATGAGAGATTACTTGAACCTATTCATTCTCCCTCTATGCTATGTATGAGCTCATACATAAATGTATCCTTGGGTTCTCCTTTATCAGAATATGATAAAGATATAAGTGAAGACTTCTAAGTGTCTACCTGGGTTCCACCTATGAAATCCATAGGAATCTCACAGCTTAGTCCTATCTAAGTGCCTACCTGGGATTCCACCTATGAAATCCACAGGAATCTCACAGCTTAGATCATAGTGAAATCTCGACAGTGTAATCAGCATCTTACACCACTTTGCACAAATTTTCTGAGTCATGAATGTCATGCTCATTTCCATGATGGCACACTCGTCATTAGGAAATTGTTGTTTCACTTTTATTCACTTATTCAGTTATATGGATGCATAACATAATTGTTGTAAACAATTACAATTCTTGAACAAGGTACAAATTCAGTTTAACCTACAACACTTAAATTACCTTTCAAGATCTCATGCCCAAATTAACCATAAATGGAAAACAACACTATTCAGATCTATGATTGGTATTACCATTTAAATACTATCCTGGCTTAATAAACTTAAGCCCATGTTTCTTTATTTTACATTCCAGAGATATGTGCTTACATAAGGCTAAGTATTAAGGTATGATTCATTCCCTTTTGTCAAGTACCATAGACTATCTATGGCAGTACACAATTAAGCACAAGCACTTCACTTTTCTTAGTTGTAGCTTAATTCAGAGTGTTCATTTGTTTTAATATGTCCATCAAGCAAGTTATGATTGGAGACACTACTTGCCCATTCATCCTCTCATGTTATAGCCTTTGTACGTAAGACCTTTGATCCTTTTAACAATAATCATTTACTAATCCTCATTAGGGATAATAACCATATTAACTAGTTAGGGTTCAAGTACTATGTTCTTCCCAACTTAGTAAGCATGTTTCCATTTTACTTCCATTGTAACCAGATATCTTAATTATATGCTCATAATGATGCATTATGGGACAACCCTCAATAAAATTCGTCATCATCTCCTAGAACAAATATCACATTCTATAATTCTTGGACCAATCTTATTATACCCTCATGTCAACTTCCTTGGTGATCGTAGTCATATGACAATGTACATCAGCCATAGGACCAACATCCTCTTTCTATAATTTGACTTAAATCCACACATTCTTATGGTTGCATTAAACTTATCTATATGCAAGAGTGGACTCCAATCCTTCCTAGAGGTATCAACATACCTTGGTAATTGATTAGTTAGCCTTGCATTCCCTTTCATTTGCATACTTAATAGGCATAAATGGTATATCTGACCACACACTTTTTTCCATAAGGATTTAAAATATTATCTGATTGAACGATAGGGGTAAGTACGAAATTGGGGGGCCAAAAAGTGGACAAGAATGTGAAAAAAATCCAAACACGCTCACGTTTTAGTTTGTTTGGCTTGGGAATCACCAAAGCATAATGCGTACGCATTATATAGCATGCACACATTATATAACACATACATGTTACATAACGTGTATGCATTATGTTGACTATAAACAAAAAAATAGGCCCAAGCCTCTATCATTTTTCCTCCCTCAAACACGAGTTTTAGAGCTTGTTCGTGCCCTCGCGTTTTTCCATTCAGTTGGATCTCAAGCTCAAAGGATCATTTTTGGATCACCGGAAGATCTGAATCGATGATGGTGCCACAGAGAAGAGGTAAGCACATTTATTTTCTCAAAATTGCATTGAAATATGATAATTATAGATTAAAATTTGAATTGAGTACATATTTTTTATTATTACAGTTAGAGGTCAAGGGAATCAACCACAACCAAACCCTATTATTCCTAACATCCCTCCTGACACTCCCACAATTTCTCAACATTCCTCGGGTACTCAATAAGATTTATTAGCCCAAATAGTTGAAAAAAATTGAAATTGAGGATTTAATCAAAACAATGAGGGATGCATAATCTAAAAACCCCACTTGCACCTCTTTTGCAAACACATTGGAGAAATCAATTTTTCAAATTGACACAACAATGGGGAAAATTGATTGTTTGAAAACTTACAGAGAGGGGTTGTAGGGTTTATTATTCCAAAAAATTGTCATATGTGGATGTAAAGAAAAAAAAAATTCAAAAGAACACATATGCGCCTTATTCACGAGACCCCCGCACTAATATTACTTTTCCTTTGACATGTAAATGATTTCCCATCCATTGGTGCAATAATAATTTAATTAGAAATAATTTTTGGGACCGATGGTGGATGGTGTTTTATTTTCCACTTTGTAATAATAATGAGGTGCCACTATACTTTCTGAGGAAACCCTATTGCAAGTTTATCCTCAACGAGATCCCAAATTATTTTGATTTCCAAGATTTCTAAGGCCAAGGAAAAGGATCTACACATGATCAAAAAGGTGCACAACATGTACCTATTCAGCAGGGTAGATTCCCCACACAGAAACCCCATCACCTTGAGATTGTCCCTCAAGAAATGAAGGAGATAGTAGAGATTGATACTCCATGCGCTTCAGGGGCTACCTGCGACCCTTGTTTGACATACGAGGGAGATTTTTGAGCTAGATGCTCTTTAAGGTAAACAGAGTATTCCCTTAGGGAGTACTAGCACGAGGCCACATTCTTGCTCGCCATGTGGTAGCATATGTTTGGGGCTTGAGGAGAACGATACTTTCATGTGTAATGATTTTGGTGCACTGGTGCTAGGGATGAACACAATAATGTCACTATGTCGGATGTCCTTTTGAGTGAGACATTTGGATTACATTCATCGGTGTCACCTACATAGGTAAATTTTTATTTTTGTTATGTGTGTTACAAAAATCTTGGAGTACCTGATTTACTTATATATGTTAAATTTTTTAAATAATTGTATTTGTACATGTACATCCATTAATATTACAAAGACGTGCAAGGTTCATCTTCATCCCGACCATAGGTGGTGAGCACCATGCATACACAAACATTCACGAGAGGTAATTTAGAATTTTAATTATGTAAAATTTTCACATACATGTGTGTGTGTGTGTGAGCATATATGTGTATATATATATATATGTATGTATATATATATATGTATGTATATATATATATATGTGTATATATATATATATGTATATATACATATATGTATATATATATATATATATATATATATATATATATGTATATAATATATATATATGTATACACACACACAAACACACACACACACACACACACACACACACACATATATATATTAGTTTTGAAGTCAAATATATGTATGTTCTTGTATGTCCATCTAACTCACGTGATATACATGTTTGATTAAAATGTTGACTTCACTAGACACCCCACCATCTCTGCGACAAGTAGATAAAGATGTTGCCACTTTGTGATTTCATCTACGCAAAGAACTCACCGAGGTATTCAAAAACACATAAATTTTGTTAAATTTCTCGTGTAATTCATATTATGTTAAATTATGAGTTAATAATGTATTTCATTATATTATTATTAAATTATGTTAATAATGTCCTTCATTGTGTGTATACATGCAGGAGTTACCTACAAAAGGACATAGCCCCATTCATTTGATTCGCGAGGTGTGGTGGGGTAAAAACAATAGTTCTATATTGATAAAATTAGTTAAAATATTGTCATTATGTAGATACATGTACTTAGCTCTATTTTCACTAATTCTGATGTTAGATTTTTTGATCTTATGTGTATGTAGGGAACTTCAACCCCCTCCATTTTGACTTCGAGGGCATGGACTCCTCCTTGTCATCTTCGTCCCCCGTTTGTACTCTGCAGAGCTCCGATGACTCATCTGAGCGTGAGATGAAAATTCGGCATGATCGACAACTTGTGGTAAGTTTGTGTATTTATGTAAATACTTTCATTCTAGCATGGTCTTAAATACATGTTGAAAACATATATAAATTAAGTTTTGACAAAAAAACATTGTTTACATTTATAGGCTCATCTATAGGTGAGTATTTAGCGAAGAAGACTCAAGCACGGGCTTGGGCGATCCAAAGTCATCTCATGGATATCCATCCTCACCTAAGGGAGGACCTTCTTCGAGCAAGGCCAAAAGAGGGATAGATTTTGATGAGTAGGAAAAATATATGTCTTACATGACATTGTTTATGTATGCCTATGTGCATGGCATTGTATGTAAGCCTATATGGCATTTGGAATTGCTGGTATATGACTGTTTGTTTGGGAATTTTTGTATTTATTATGTACATTAAAATACTATTTGGAACTTGATAATTTTGTATGAGACCTTACATTTCTGAGATTATTTTCATATGAATCTAATATGATGTGCACTTGACAATATTTAAGACATTATGGATTATTTTTTCATTTATTGGTGATATACATGTACTAGCATTTTCAATGTATAATATGCATCAAAATTTGGAAATTAATATTTATATAATGTATGTATATAAAGAGTTACCTAATATGAATAATTATTCATTCAATTTATCAATGTGTATATGTGTATTTACCTTACTTGTGCTTCTTCTTGCTCATGGTCTCTTTGTATTGGTTCCTATCTTATCATGCACTTTCTACATTATTTTATGCTTTGTAGTATTCTCCCTATTAAAACACAAGACAGTCATCACAATTTTATGCCTTTCATCTCGTTGATATTTTGAGAATGTCTCTTCATATACATTACTCCAATGTTTGAGAATGTTTCTAAATGCAATGACATTCTGATTTAGACACTCAATGATTCTTGATTGTCTAATCTGTCCCAATTCATGTTACTAACTTCAAATCTGTAGGCATTTCAAGTTATTTGAAAATCACATCACACCCTTCACTAGGATTGATGACTACCCATATCCTTTTTAAGGTAATTTTGAAAGCATCCATGGGTTTATCATAACATAAATTATCAATGAATGGAAGGTCATTAAGTTGTAGGCTAATGACTCCCATCAAAAAATAAACAAGAAAGATTTACTAGGAGATTGATAAATCCCATGTGTTCTTAGACATACCCTGTCAAATTCATTCTTAAGCTAATCTATTCATTCAGGGGCTCTTAAGTGATTGTGTCCGGATGGGGTAGCCCTACACTAAATTAGATCGCACTATTTATCACGTTTACAAACAATAGGAAAACGAGAGAACCGGATGGATATGGAGAAAACCACGAGAGGACTTCATAGAGGGACCTGACATGGAGCTCTCAGTTCTAATGAGACATCTCTAGGTGCCATGGAGTCTGAGAAATCACATGTTGAAGATATGGTGTGTTTAGGCCTAAGGGCTCTTAAGCGAATACACCCGGACGAGGTAGCCCAAAAGCACGGGGAGCGTAAGGAACAAAAATGAATCCTCCACTAGCATTCAATAGGACACCATGACATGTTGGCATATCTGGTTCAGTCCCATGAACTCCTGTTTGTAAACTACAGCATCTAGCAGCCCTATACTAACTAAGACCGCACTATTTCTCACATTTACAAATAATAACACGGTGAGAGAACAAGATGGAGATGGATAAAACCACAAGAGGCTTTCATAGAGGGACCCGACATGGAGGTCTTGGATCTCGACGAGACATCTCTAGGTACCATAGAGTCTCGAGAAATCACCCGTCAAAGATATGGCATGTTTGGGCGTCAAGGCTCTTTAAGCGACTACTCTCGGACAGGGTAGCCCAAAGCATGGGGAGAGTAGGGAACCAAAAAGAAGCCTCTAATAGCATTCACCAGGTCACTCGATGTGTTGGCATACTTTTTTTGGTCGCACAAGCTTTTGTTTGCAAAATACAACCTCAGTCAACCCTACACTGACTCAGATTGCAATATTTCTTGCATTTACAAACAATAGCACAACGAGAGAACTATATGGAGATGGAGAAAACAACGAGAGGATTTCATAGAGGGCTCTATTGACACTAAAATTTTCCTCCGTAATTTCTATTTCATTAATGTATGTATTAGGAATAGGATGTTGTTAAGTAAAACTAGTAGAAGCGTCCGATAGAAGATAACGGCGCTGCCAGTACGATGCCACCAATAATGTATAGTACGGTAATAGTCAAAAGTACAATAGGAATTTTGTGGTAAAAAGTAAATATTCGCGTAAGTAAGTGGTCCGGTAATGTTAAAATGTCAAAGTTGGGGTAAGTAGAGAAGTGGGGTCTACATGATTAGGAATTAGAAATATTATATTGGTAATAAGGACAAGGAGTGAGGTCATAAATATTTTGTGTATTTTATTTGTAAAAAGTCTAAAAATTTAGAACCCATGTGAAATGATAAGGTTTATCTTATCTTAAAATATAAGCTTACATATACAGATAAGAGTTAAGGTATGGAATATGATTCGTCAGAGTGGATTTCTTATCCTATCTTAGAGATAAGATGGATAAGCCTGGAAGTTCTATAAATAAAGAGGCCACCCCCCTCATTTAGCATAGAAGGAAGTAGTGAGAAATATTGTATGAGTAAGTGTGTAAAAGAATCCATCATTTTGAAGGTGTGTTAAAGAATCCATTAAGAGGTGTAATTGTGAAGTTTCTCCCATAGTATTGGTGGAAGGCAAGTGAAGTCAGTAACACTTGAAGTACCTCATGGGTGAGATTGTAACAATCTCATGTTAATATTATAATTTACTCGATATTTCAGATTTTTCATCATTCCTTCTTATCATAGTCTATGTTTGTTGTTGTGTTTCCAGATTACATCCACCAAACTAAAAGTTGTGCATTAGTTAATAATCATAGCACAAGGAGCTCCCTAGGTGAAGAATTATCATAGTGCCGGATTGGTGATGACAGCTCCAACATGGAGGTATTGGATCGATGATACATCTCTAGGTGCCACGTTGTCTAAGAAATCACCCATCGAAGATATGGCATGTTTGGGCCTCAGGGCTCTTAAGTGACTATGCCCGGATGGGGTAGCCTAAAAGCACGGGGAGCATAGGGAACCAGACAAAATACTCCAATAGAATTCACTAGGCCACCCTGGCATGTTGACATAGTTGGTTCAGTCCCACGAGCTTCTGTTTGTAAACTATAGCCTTTGGCAGCCCTACACTGACTCAAACTACACTATTTCTCAAGTTTGTAAACAATAAGATAGTGAGAGAACCATATGGAGAAAGATAAAACCATTAGATGATTTCATAGAGGTCCCCAATGTAAAACACTCGGATCTCGACGAGAAATCTCTAGGTGCCATGGAGTCCAAGAAATCACCCGTCAAAAATATGGCGTGTTTGGGCGTTAGGGCTCTTAAGCAACTACGACTGGACGGGATAGCCCGAAAGCACGGGGAGCGTAGGGAACCAAAAAAATCCTCCAATAGCATTCACAAGTTCACCCCAATGTTTTGGTGTAGTTGGTTTAGTCCCAGTGTAGACACCAAATTTTTGTCTTACGACCCCCGTGCCCCGCATCTCATTTCGTAACCTAACCCCACCACCTAAACCTTACATAATTATTTATTAATTACCTTATAATTAATAAATCCACATCGCCATACCTGCCACCTCATCATAACCTAGTCTTAACCCTAAACTAACCTAATTAAGACCTATAACTTGGTCCACATCCACACCCATGACTAATTACTCCTGACCCGCACCTAAAACCAACCTCATAATGACTTGACCAAGCCCGCAACTAATCCCTCGGGAGAAAAGGAGGGAAAGCTAGCTATTTTACCAAAAATAGCCCGCTTTGACGTGACCGACATTGGTTCCTACTCGACCGCCGTCGGTTGTGTAACCGCCATCGGTTCCCTGTAAATGACCACTTCCAACCAAAAACAAGGGATCGGATTTTCATTTGATCGGGAAGAGGAGAAATCATTGAAAGGATCCGGATTTGCTTGGCCGAGCAGAGACAAGTGAAGAAAATAGATAAGTTTGCAGAGAAGGACATCAAGCCCAAGATCGCAACTGAATAACCAGAGCCCAGTGACACTCATCCGAGCATCAGAAGAGGAGATAGCTCATCTTGGATTGTCAGATCATCCCACTTGAGCCCTGTCTTCGTCATCACAGTCCTGGAACCTGCATCTTCATCAGGAACGAGTAAGTAGTGTCTCGTATGTTTCTAAGCACCATTTCTTGAGCCTGTGGATTAATAGTAATTATAAGCTCATTCCTAGATCTACCACCTACCAGCACCCTGCACTGAACCTTCATCCATACATCTTTGTATTGCCCAGAAGACCATTTTATCACACTCTGAGCCTTCCCTGTCCTCCCATTATTCCCCTCAGCCATCCACCAATCTTAATAACCCCACGATCACCTTGCAACCAACCTCTATCCAGAAGCACTTAGATTGCTGACCCTACCGGTGTCGTTTATCCCCCACCGGCGGCGGTTCTCTAACCGCGGTTGGTTATCCAGTGACCGGCGTCGGTCACTGTGACTTATACCCCAAAACCCTTTTCTCGCCTATTTGTCACCTAACAACCCTAGATCCAGTCTGGTTTATCCCTATAACTCAACCTGAATGTATCAACGACCAGTAACTGAACAAACAACGTGACGCTTTATTATTGATAGTTTAGCTTCTATTGCTTTGTAACGAGATACCTAAATCATGATTTTGCAATAGCTTTATTTGTTATCATTTGTGTTAATTCGTATTAAAAGGGGAACTGACCACATTCGAAAGGAATTTTTATATTTCCGGCCTAAGGCGAGATCCCTCATTTATTGTCTAATTAAAATCGGTGGTCTTGTATTCTTACTTGCAGTAGTCCTTCCAAGACAAAAGGAGTTCTTCGCAATCGATCTGATCTTTCTCTGGGTATGCGCACACCATCTCAACATTCAATGTATTCCTCCTAGCCCTAACCCTTATATATTTCTCAAAGGAATGAAAGGATAGAAGCAAGTCTATTCCGCAGAGCCAAAACATTCCACACGAAACACCCCGAGCTTCCATTTGCAAACTACAACCTCTAGCATCCCTACACTGATTCAGACTGCATTATTTCTCGTGTTTACAAACAATAGGACAAAGTGAGAGAACCGGATTAAGACGGAGAAAACCGCGAGAGGATTTTGTATAGGGCCCTAACATGGAGATCTTGGATTTTACAAGACATATCTAGGTTCCATGGAGTCCAAGAAGTCACCCATCGAAGATATGGCATGTTTGGGCCTCAGGGCTCTTAAGCGACTATGCCTGGACAGGGTAGCCCAAGAGCATGGGGAGCATAGGGAATGAAAAAAAATCCTCCACTATTGTACACCAAGTCACCCCAATGTATTTGCGTAGTTGGTTTGGTCTGCGAGCATCCGTTTGCAAACTACAACCTCGGCAGCCCTACACCGACTTAGAATACACTATTTCTCACGTTTATAAATAATAGGACAGTGAGAGAACCAAATGGAGATAGAGAAAACTGCGAGAGGATTTTTTAGAGGACCCTGACATGGATCTCTTGGATTTGATGAGATGTTTCTAGGTGCCATAGAGTTTGAGAAATCACCCATCAAAGATATGGCGTGTTAGGGCCTAAGGGCTCTTAAGCGACTATGCTCGGGTGAGGTACCCCAAAAGCACGGGAGCGTAGGGAACCAAAAAAAAGCCTCCACTAGCATTCAATAGGCCACCCCAAAGATCTTGGCATAGTAGGTTTAGTCCCATGAGCTTCCATTTGCAAACTACAACATATGTCAGCCCTACACTGACTTAGACCGCACTATTTTTCACGTTTACAAACAATAGGACAACGAGAGAACCAAATGGAGATGAAAAAAACCATGAGATGATTTTATAGATGGATCTAATTTTGAGCTCAAGGATCTTATGAGACATCTCTAGCTGCTACGGAGATCGATAAATCACCATTCAAAGATATGGCATGTTCGGACCTCAAGGCTCTTAAGCAACTACGCTAGGACAGATAGCCCAAAAGCACAGGAGTGTAGGAAACAAAAATGAAGCCTCTACTAGCATTAAACATGCCACCTTAATGTGTTGGCATATTTGGTTTGGTACCATAAGCTTTTGTTTGTAAATCTGCGACATCTAGCAGCCTCTACAAAGGTGACTTAGATTGCACTATTTCTTATGTTTGCAAACAATAAGACAACGAGAAAGCTGGATGGAGACAAAGAAAACTGCGAGAGGCTTTGATAGAGGGATCTCACATGGATCTCTTGGATCTAATGAGATGTCTCTAGGTGCCATGGAGTATGATAAATCACATGTCGAAGATATGGTGTGTTTGGGCCTCAGGGCTCTTAAGCATGTGATCTTTGAGAGGTGATTTCTCGGACTCCATGGCACCTAGAGACGTCTTGTTAGATCTGAGAGCTCTATGATGGGGCACTCTAGGAAAACCTCTCATGGTTTTCTTCATCTCCATCCAGCTTCTCTCACTATCCTATTATTTGTAAACATGAGAAATAATGCACTTGAAGTCAATATAGGGGGCTGTAAGAGGTCTGTGTAGTTTGCAAACGAAAGCGCGTGGAACCAAACCAACTATGCCAACACATCAAGTGTCTTTGTGAATACTAGTGGAGGATTTATTTTGGTTCCTTCTCCCCATGGTTTTGAGCTGCCCCATCTCGGGCGTAGTCTCTTAAGAGCACTTGAGGCCCAAACACGCCATATCTTCGACATGTGATTTCTCAGACTCTATGGCACCTAGAGACATCTCATCAGATCCAAGAGCTCCATGTTAGGGACCTATAGGAAAATCTCTCGTGGTTTTCTCCATCTTCATCTGGTTATCTCACCGTATTATTGTTTGTAAATGTGAGAAATAATGCAATCTGGGTCACCGTAGGGTCATTTGTGAGGCTATAGTTTGCAAACGAAAGCTTGTGGGACCAAACCAACTATGCCAATAAGTCGGGGTAGCCTGGTGAATGCTAGTGGAGGAATTTTTTTAGTTCCCTACACTCCCCATGCTTTCGGTCTACCCCGTCTAGGCATATTCGCTTGAGAGCCCTAAGGCCCAAACACACCATATCTTCAACGAGTGATTTCTCGGACCTGTGGCACCTAGAGACATCTAGTTCTCTCACTATCCTATTATTTGTAAAAGTGATAAATAGTGTATTCTGAGTCGGTGCAGGGCTGCTAGAGGCTGTAGTTTGCAAAATGAAGCTTGTGGGACCAAACCAACTACGCAAACACGTCAAGGTGGCCTGGTGAAAACTAGTGGAGGATTTGTTTTTGTTCCCTACACTCCTCGTAATTTTAGGCTACCATGTCTAGGAATATTCTCTTAAGAGCCCTAAGGCCCAAACACACCATTTTGGGGCCCTCTATGAAAGCCTCTCGCAGTTTTCTCCATCTCCATCCGGTTCTTTCGTTGTCCTATTATTTACAAAACACGAGAAATAGTGTAGTTTGAGTCAGTGTAGGGCTGCTAGATGTTGTAGTTTTTAAACATAAACTCATGGGAGAAAACAAACTATGCCAACACATTGGGGTTTCCTAGTGAATGCTAGTGGAGGATTCATTTTGGTTCCCTATGCTCCTCTGTGCTTTCGAGCTACCCTGTCCCAGTGCGTAGTTTCTTAAGATCCCTAAGGCCGAAACACGCCATATCTTTGATGGGTCATTTCTTAGAATCCATGGCACCTAAAGAAATCTTGTCGATCTGAGACCTCCATGTTAGGGCCCTCTATGAAAGCCTCTCATTTTTTTCTCTGTCTCCATTTGGTTCTCTAGCTATGTGATTGTTTGCAAACATAAGAAATAGTGAAGTTTGAGTCATTGTAGAGGTTGCTAGATGCTATAGTTTACAAACGGAAGTTCATGGGACCAAACCAAATACACCAACATGTCAATCTAACTTGGTGAATGCTAGTGGAGGATTTTTTTTTGTTCCCTACACTCCCCGTGTTTTCAGGCTACCCCATCCGAGCGTAGTCACTTAAGAGCCCTAAGGTCCAAACATGTCATATCTTCGACAAGTGATTTCTAAGACTTCGTGGAACCTAGAGAAATCTCATCAGATTTGAGACCTCCATGTTGGGATCCTCTACAAAATCCTCTCGTGGTTTTCTTCATCTCCATCCATTTCTCTCGATGTGCTATTGTTTACAAACGCTAGAAATAGTGTAGTCTAAGTCAGTGTAGGGCTACTAGATGATGCTAGACTTTTCAAAGAGAATTTTATGGGACCAAACCAACTATGCCAACATGTTAGGGTGGCCTTGTGAACAATTTTGGAGGATTTTGTTTTGTTCTATATGATCCCTATGCTTTCAGTGGTACCTCGTCCCGACATAGTCACTTAAGAGCCCCGAGGCCACAACATGCCATATCTTTGACATGTGATTTCTCAGACTCCATGGCACTTACAGACATCTCAATAGAACCGATAACTCCATGTTAGGTCCCTCTATGAAATAATATTTCAGTTTTCTCCATCTCCATCTAGTTCTCTCGTTGTCTTATTGTTTGTAAATGCGAGAAATAGTGCAGTCTGAGTCAGTGTAGGGTTGTTAGAGGCTATAGTTTACAAACGGAAGCTCATGGGACCGAACCAACTACGACAAGATGTCAGGGTGGCCTATTGAACACTAGTGGAGGATTTGTTTTGGTTTCCTATACTCCCTATGCTTTTGAGCTACCCCATCCAGGTGTAGTTTCTTAAGAGCCCTGAGGCCCAAACATGCCATATCTTTGTGGTGTTTTCCTAGAGTTTGTGGCACCTAGAGACATCTCATTAGATCCGAGACCTCCATGTTAGGGCCTTCTATGAAGTATCTTGTGGTTTTCTCCATCTCCATATGGTTCTCTCACTATCCTATTGTTTGTAAACACGAGAAATAGTGCGATGCAAAATAGTGTAGGGGTGCCGATGTTGTAGTTCACAAATGGAAGTTCATGGGACCGAACCAACTACGCCAACACGTTGGGGTGGCTTAGTCAATGCTAGTGGAGGTTTTGTTTTGGTTCCCTACGCTCCTTGTGCTTTCTTGCTACCCCATTTGAGCTATAAAATCCTCTGGTGGTTTTCTCTATCTTCATTCGTGATCGAGTCAATTTAAGGTTGTCCATTGCCAATCACCTGAATAATATAGGTGGTGAAATGAGAATTTTAATAAGATATTTTTACAATATAGGTGGTGAAATGATAATTTTTGTTTGTTGTTCCTTTCTAATATTTAATTTTTCTTAGCTTCACTTGGCTTCGAGAATAATAAATTCTCTACTAACAGTGCCAACCACGTGAAGGTGGAAGCTTTTTTGGCACCACTAACCTACATAAACATGTTAGTAAGAAATTAAATAGAATTTTAAATCATAAAAAAATTGAACAAAATCATTTAAGTAAATATTCAAATTAAATTCATGAAGAACATACCTTTGCAAATTCAATCCAATGAACCGCAAGGATCAACTCTATTCTTGACAGTAGCAAGAATTACTTCATGATATAATTCATGAACCTTCCACAGATTTTTGTTTGATGGCTGACCTTGATATTTGATCAATTTAATATTTTTTGCAAGGACCAAATGTGAATAGTGAAGTATCTTCCAATGTACTTCATAGTCTTGAAACAACCAAATGTTTGATTATTTGATAGGATATCGTCGAAGCCAAGTTCTAGTAACTACCACTAATCCAGTGGGATACTCAAGGTCTTCACCATCAATGACTATGGAATTCAATTTTTTCCCCTCTACACGGTGAGATAAGAAGTAGTATGTTCCCTTCAATAAATTTCATCGTAATAACTACAAAAACGCTCCCTACATATCATAAAGTAAAATTTTTTAGTCAATTTATAAATACATTAAGAGTTAACCATTTAGTAATATAAAAATCGAAAACATGGCATATACATATATGTATGTACCTTGTTGCACTAAATCAGAGACTTGGTCAAAGTCAGGTGATGTTGTCATTTGATCTAAAGACCTTGCAAGTTATAATGCTCGTGGAGCTTGATGTGTATCAAGTGGAATTAGAGGTCTATAAGTCCACTCATCCACCCACTATTGTGACTCACATTCATTCCACACAATATCAATGCATGATATACAAAAACATGTCATGCACCTAGTATAAATAGTCCAAGCATTTGCATTTGAACTACGAAATGAGTGCATATCACTTGATCCTCAGAATCGTCATACAATCTTCAATATCTATGAACCATTGATCTTTCTTGAGATTCATGGCCCATATTCTTGACACACCAATCAACAATATTTTTTGCATCTGTAAATTTAGTACCATCCATGAAATTTAACTCTTCTCTTGCAAGTGATCTTTTCACACATGCTCCTGCACCACCATGCTCTCTTTTTCCATGCCCTGCCTTAGTAAAACTCCATATATGTTTTACATTTGTTTCTTTGTGCATCCTACTTAGCCAATAAAACATTCGTGCATTCTTGAATTGTGATGTGCAGATGTCCGACCAAATGTAATGTTGATCGAAATTAATGTTCCTCTCATTCAAGTTCACATAAAACACCTAGAAACACCCTTATACATATTTTGTATAATGTTTCTGATCATCACTAATGTAGAAATGATACTCTCTCAATATTTTTTGATCTTGTTCAGTGCTTTCAGGAGATTGCATGAATGTTATAAGCATGAAAATAGAAACTTGCACTGAGTTATTATATTGAGATTGAACCTCCATTTGTGGCCGCAATGTGTAATTCTCTGTGAAGTAAACTATTGAAACAATAGTACCAAGAGGGAATGTTTCCTTAATTAACTTGAATTTTTCATCCAACCATCGAGCTCTATGTGTGTGCCTTACATACTCTCATAAAAATTTCCTCTCTAAATTTGACCATATATTCGATACAGTAATTGTATTGTAACAAGATCACACCTCTTAGATTCTTTTCCATCTTTTAATTGATATGCCACCAATATATATTTGGTGAAATCAACCAATTCTTTTCCTATTGAATATGTACTCTCCTCATTGAGACAAATTTCAAGATTTGGCAAGCCACCGCATACATTACACGTTCTATCCAAACAAGCTTTGTTATAAAAAATGTCTTGTTGATTTTTCACAAAATATTGTTGGAATCAATTGCCTTGAATATTTTTGTGGGACATTTATTCCACACTCCTACAACATGATTTCAATATGCAAAACACTACGTATTTGACAAAAAACATCATAATGCATTAAAAATTCAACATGATGCTTGCAACAACAAGTGGTACGTGATTGATTGATTTTCACACAAAAGGGTTTGTTCATTTCAAAGAATCTTTGCCTAATGTTAATTTGTGGGTTTTCATTTTTAAACTTAGAGAAAATTTCTATTTAAGTCATATCTAAGAAATTTTTGCACACAATTCACGATTATGAGAACCTATGCTTCTTATTACTATATCTCTTCTATTTGGTGACACCCTTGTGTTCTCATTCCAAAATTTTATAATTAATTCTTTTAGAATATCATATGTATTCTTTTCTTTTCATGGATTTCTGCTAGAGAAATACCGATAGTCATGTTATTGATCTCACTCAAGATTTTTACGTCTCTCTATTGCTTTCATTAGTGTTTTTTTGTTTAGCTTCAAATCACTGCTTGTTTTTCTAATCAAGCATTTATTAATTGTTTTTTCACTTACTATACAATTAGTTAGTGCACGTCATGTAGCATTACTATCTTTGGTGCATTTTTTGCCACCTACATCTTGGTATGCTTTATGTATGTTTTCGACAATTGATGCATTTTAATCAAAAACATTAGATGTTCTTAACCCTAGGGTCTTCATTATAGGTCTCATCTTAATTAACTTAATAAATGAAACAAATAATTGACATCTTTATGCATCATTTAAATTCTCAAAGTAATTATCCCAAATTCCACTAGCTTTTCTTCTCACATTTCTTCGTAAATTTTGTCGCATTAGTTTTATAATGTTTTCATCAATTTCAATTAAGTGAATTGGTTTTCTTCATGAAATGGAAGGAGGTATTCTTATAGGTGAAGATTTGTTTACAAGGTTACTTTCTTCATTTAGTGTTTTTATACAAATTTTGGGGTTAACATTTGGATTCTCAAGTAAGGGTTCAACAATTGGATTCATATAAATTTCTTAATCCATGCCAACATTATCATTCAATTCAATATCATTATTCATTACAAAATCATTATTCTCTACATTTTCATTATGTATTTCATCCCAATTTTCTAATACATTAGCTACATTTGATATAGCGGATGTACCTTGCCCTACTCAAATTTTTTGCATTCTCTTCAATTTATTTATTCTCTTCTCTTCCAATTTCTCTAGTGTCTTATTCTTGACTTTCCTCTTGTCCTTAGCTCAATGTTTATTGCCCATAATTAGAAAAAATCAACTAGTGGGGTAGGGGACAAAATGAAATACTAAAAAATCATGCAAGAATGTAGAGAATAATGCAAACAAAATAGAATGTTTACATAATTCTTGTGAAAGATATGAAAGGGATGTTGGGGGGCCACAAGATAAAAACAAATCAAAACACCTACGTGTTATGTAATGCGTACACGTTACATAACGCATACGCATTTTTTGTTTTCTCTTTTCTAAGCCATGCCTCAAGGCTTGGGATCCATTGATCCCCAAGCCTAAGGCATGGACCTACACAAAACACTACAAACAATGATTGTTTACCATAAAATATAAAAAATGACACTTCCTCTATGAGAAATCAAAATAAAACAATCGATCCATTTTAAAAAAATTATACCACGACGTAGAGCAGAGTCTCTTCTTTCTTAAAATATAATTTTCCAAATTTTCTGACTAATATAAGGTATCCATATTATTTATTTTCTAACTATGCCTTTTTATAGATATTTTTGAAGTGTAAATATGTCTATCTTTCATGGTGTATCTTTTTTTTTGGTGATTGAAATTTAAAAAAATTATACTACCCCAAACTAGGCATTATTCTATACATATTAAAAAAAAGTAAGTTTCAATATTTTTTGAGGTAGTTAGTGGGGGGCATGGTCGAAGCTCCATTATTTTGCAAAACATAACAATTTTGTACTAGAAAAATCATAAAAAAAAAAATTCGCTAAAAAAACTTTTAAAAATGGAGCCCAAACTAGATGTCGCTAGCTATCTTTCTACCAAAGGGTTTTCAAAAATACTAAATAGTGCTCAAAAATGGTGGGGGCATGAAAGTCACTCTATTATGTTTTTTAACAAAAGTAGGAGGATTCATTGGTATTTTAGTTATTTAAACCACTTAAACTTATCCATTTTCAATAAAATTTTGGAGGTTAGAAACTAGACTCAAAATGCTATGATTCATATTTCTACAACATCTTCCAATTTTGAGTGTAACTATTTCAAAAACTCGCATAAGTTGAAGTTTTTTTTTCAGAAAAAAGCATCCACTTAAGACCCCATTTTGGCCCCCCAACTTGGTGCACTTACCCATAGTCAACATCGCATGCTTTAGTATACCATTTAGCACTTGATCTCTATATTATTACTTCATTTGTAATTTATCCTTCCCGAATTCCAATCCTTCTACTTATTCCATTACTATTTCCATACATGGCATCACATCTTAATTTAATTAAGAGTGAGCCTTCACCATTATTGACAATGATTTAAACTTTAAGATTATGTTTCACTTTAGTTGGATTATATTACATACCCTTTTATGGTAATAACTAAGATTCATTACTTGAGAATATGGTATTATTACCTATCTGCTGAAGCTATTGGTGTTTCCCCTTTTATTTCTTTAATAATTTACTCTAATATTATTATTTGAATTCACCGTAATTGAGATTAGAGTGCTACAAGGTATCCATACATACTACCAACACATATTCATATTTTTCCAGTCAAGCTAATTGGTCAAGTTATTAAGACCCCTTTGGTATAAGGTTACTTCATCAATTATACCAAACATGATTTAAGCAAATAGCGTTTGGTTATATTCTGATGATACGCAATGTTGTGCATGCATCATTACCTATGCTGCCATGCCATCCTACTTTCAATAGTACTTGAAATAATCTAAATTATTTCTTTATTTACCTCATTGTTAATGTGTAACATAATAGAATATTTTCTCAACAGTTTTATTGGGTAACAATCCATAATAACTACATGCTTGTAGCTTGACGATAGTGGTTAAAATAACCAATAGCATTTCCAAGTATTAAATTTATTATAAACCATAAAATGAATTGAATCTTACATCCAATTGGAAATCATATAATCATAACTTATATTTATTCAAGTAGTTGATCTGTAAAGATCTTCGATTTACATCACAGCAATTAAAGAATAAGATAAAGGGAACAAGTGTCTAATCAACCTTGATCATAAATTGAAATAAGATTATTGCCTCTAGATAAAACAAAGATCTTTTCTATACATCTACCTTGCCTTATATTATTTTTTTAAAAACACACTATCAAGGAGAAGCTCATAAGTGAGCCATTATATCTTAAGCTCCATAACCCTCATATTCACAATATATCAAGACTGAAATTTCAGTTTCAAAACAATCCAATCACTCATGCATTCTAAGGCAAATACATTTTGCACCATCCAGACTTTGCCACAAAGTTCCCTTTTTCCCGCACTGAAAAATTGATGTACAAAATTACACATGGTCAGTCCAACATGACTGGCATGAATAGCCCTTTTCCCCACCTAATAACTTATGCAATATGATTTTTAATTAAATGGTAGGCTGCAACATTACGATTATAGTAACAACACAATAATGCAAGGATTCAATCATCAAATGTTACAATAATTTCTTTTCATCCATCTAAAAACTATTTGTTGTCATAATTTTTTAAATGTCTTAATAAAAGGAATTCACAGAAATAGAACACTTAACAGCTTAGGATAAAAGCATTCATGGAAATCATTCCTCATTCAACATCATGGTAATTTATAAGTCAAACCAGCTGCTATCAATAGTTTTACTAATCCAACACAAACAAAGTGGAAAATAAGATACTTGCATGTAGAATACGAAATAACATAATGACTCCCATTCTCGATGGGACTAGAGATGTCAAAAGTTAAGAAATAACAGAGGGTATCTCACCCTTAGACTGAAACTAATATTCACTAGATCAATTGTATGAAAGTGATGAGATCCTATTATCTCATGATCTCGTTTTCCAATAAAGGAATATGGCATAATTAATAGAAGCTAATGGCTTAATAAAATTGAGCCAATGGTAGCAAAACTTCTAAAAACTCATAACTATATTCTTATACCTTTTTATCCTTAATATATTATTCTTGGCATCCATATGGACTGATTTCAGCATGCTACTTTCGTACACATAGCGAAAATTTGCTAGAAAAGATTTTCAGAATAGCAACCATCAAAAACGTTACTCCTCCTTACTTTCCATTAGGCATCTATTACTAGAATAGGTCGATATCTAATTTAGGAAAATAATATACACTTCCTTTCAGAATGACTTATATAATCCTATAAGTATAATTTATTATTTTCTTTAATCCAAGATAAATATATCTTGCTAGGGAATCTTTATTTTTCCCAAATATAGAAAACACTAAACTCAACATAAGACATTAAGCTATCCAATCTCCAGGTTTTAGAAGTTAATTAAGTAAATTCCAATTACCCTTAACTGAATCGAGAGCTTTCAAAATTATCTTCTACCATCTTGCTTAGTTCAAAACCCTTCCCAACTAACGTCAATACTAATCAATGATGCAAGGGAAATCACTTATTACTGGCTTGTTCGCATTGTCAGGAGGTCTCTATATTCACATTACGGTGACCGATAAGATTTAGCTAAACAACATATACAAAGCTTGGAGCTCCCTAGATAATCATTCACGCTCAAACATGCACACCAAATTACCAGCTAGATCAATTTATCATATACGCAGTATTAATCATTTTATGCACCCAGACTGACTGGATAAAACTGCTCAATTAAAAACAACCAGATCAAAAAATCCCTTATGGGTTTTTATGTAAGATTGTCACTGTATTCTCTAAAATGGAATTGACCCCATGGTCTAGGAGGTAAAACAATTTGAAACTAAACATGGTTTTAGTTATACAACGAAGCCAACATAGTCCCCATAATACCAAAATCACTGAGCATGCCGGTTAAGGTAATTTCCCTAATCGTATAAATATTCAGGCATCTGGGTAATACCCAGAGCTAATAAATTAATATTCAAATAGAGAATAATAGAACTCAGGTAAAAGAATTTACACTTTCCCATAGTATAACAACACACAGTTTAACAATGATAGTCACACATTACAACAACACCCAAACTAACAGTTAATACTGTAGATCTCTGAAAGCTCAAACACAGTCACTCATAATTTCACAAGAATCATACAGTACATAGTAGTGACCTTCCTCATGCATATTCAAACCAAAGAAAATGTTACAAAGCATATTATCTATTCAAATATAAGATTGAATAAGATATTAAGAGGGGGAGAGAGTGATTCATGCCTGATAAAACTGAAATCCTTTCACCTCACAGTTCCAACAACTATTCTTCCCTTCCAAGATGTGATTACTAGTATTTCTTGCTCAAGGCCACACAAAACATAGTTCCAAATGAAAATAAAGACTCATCTATCTCATGTATCCTCCTTCTCTACAAATTATTGAGCTCCTTTTAATCTCACAAAGTTTCCAATGAGCTACCTTTCAAGAACTGCTACAAATTTGGTTCCCAAAAATGGAACTTTCGAAAGGAGGAGGGTTTGCAGTTGCAACAAGAAAGAAAAAAATAAAATGAACCGCTTGCATGCTGATAGCTTCTCCAGGAAGCTTCACCACTTCCAAAGCTTATCTCCGCAATTAAATGCATTAAATATATATTCAATGCTATTTAATATTCCAACCAGACTTCTACCGCCGGTAAGATTTTCCCTCCACAAATGGCGCAATTTATAGAAAACTTATATTCTTCTTCCAAATTTAACCATTTGCATGGATAGGCATATAACTATCCATTCCAAAAGGTGAATACCTTCATCAAATTCGAGGTTGGTGATTAACCAAGCCTGGTAGAAAAATCATAAATTGTATTAATTTATACTTGGTGGGTCTTCAATATAGTCATTCGACTTATAGACCCTTAAG
Source organism: Taxus wallichiana var. yunnanensis (assembly GCA_018340775.1). Classification (NCBI taxonomy): domain Eukaryota; kingdom Viridiplantae; phylum Streptophyta; class Pinopsida; order Cupressales; family Taxaceae; genus Taxus; species Taxus wallichiana. The sequence continues at coordinate 940,853,396 of CM031240.1, read as the reverse complement.
TCTCTTGCATGGCCTATCTAATTAATAAAGATACCCAGAAATATTTGATTTCATTTTTGAATTATAGGTAATATTAATCAAACAACTATCTCATAGTCTTTCAATTATTTTAATAATTGAATGCCTCTATATAGCTTAAAATTTTTACAATTAAATATGTAAACTTATAGAAGTTTATCATAACAAGAGTTTGCACAGAGGACATTTAGATAGGTCAAAGGTGATGATCACATCATCTTCATAGCCAAGCTCACCGGTAATTAATCAAACATTTATCCCATGCTACACAATGTAAGATTTGATCAAACTTAATATAACGGTTGTGAAAGAAACCAAGTTCAATATGTGGTTTAGTACCTTCCACAATATCATTATTTCCTTGTACTTGACTAAAGTATAGAAGTTGTGTGTAAGTTCTAACCATATTTTTTTACAACTTAAACTCATCCAACATGCAAAAGTAAAACAATAATAATAATAGCCATGAAGGGACAAATGCCAGTTATGCATCCCCACAGTGAAGGTTTATCTTCTCTATCCAGAAGATATTTCACAAGCACACAGCATGACATAATAGCCATCTGAGATGATTAATAAAACCATCATTCTACAAAAACAAGATAGCATGCCAACACGTCGAATGAATTACAACCTTAGTTAGTTTGTAGCTATGAGACAACATGAACCATTACGATGTCACGTGTACAATTATGCATGCATATGCATACCCTTTTAGCTATGCATACATGTCCATAGTGGTACAGAAATAACATAGCGATACCAGCTACCATGCTACTCACAATTTATTTCAATGCTTCAATTCATTTTATGACAAAAGAGAATGAGGGATTGAGGGGTGTAACAGCTTACGATTAGCTTTCCTTGAGCTAAGTTCTCGAATTCGAGATCATTTTCTAATCATAATAAGTTGTTGGTAGCCAATGTTTCCTAAAGTAACCTTTAAATTGATCCCAAGTGATATTAGTTTCATCAATATTCAATTCATCCTTACAGCTTGTCCCACCATGAAGATGCCTCATGGGAAAGATGATATGCTCCCCAGATGGCCTTTGTTTCTTCTAAGAAATTCCTTATTGCAAACTACTTCTTCATTTTTTTGAGCCAGTTCTCAACTCCATCTCGTAATGTGGTGCCATCAAACTTAGGTAGACTTATCCTTTTTATATCATTAGTGAGTTCAGCTACCAACCTAGCCTTTTGTTTTCAGGATGATCAGGTATGTTCACATTGTTATTATCAACACCTAAATTGGTGTTGTCCTCAGGAGGTGGCTGATTATTATTACCAACATCTTCTTCCTCCTCATTTCCCATTACTTGTTGTTCAAGTACAACCAAATGATCCCTTGTGTCCAATAGGGAAGTAAGGATCTCATCAAGTTTTTGGGCAGTTGTTGCTCCTTCCTCAAGTGGAGGATTATTTGAAACATTTCCTCTTGTTCTAACCATTTTCTATTAACAAAAAAATTTAAGTTTTATCAGATTATGGAAACAATAGGTCCAAGAGCTGCAACCTTCAACTCTAATACCAAGATGTAACATTCCCATTTTAAGAATTTACAAACAATGTTTTTATAAACAATGTTCACTATTCTAAATAAACATAATTTGTAACACACATTCCATGCCAATAAATCTCATAACAGATAACCATATGCAGCTATAATGACTCGGTAAATTACTCGACCTCTCATTTCATGACTCGGTTACTAACCGATCTCTCATGTTTGTCTTAAAGTATAGAATACTTTGTGTATACTACATATATTTGGTTTTCCTACGCTATTCCAAGTACTGAGTGATCTATTTAAAGAACCTATCTGAATATTTGTTACCAATATTCATCTGACATCATGTTTCTTTAAACTAGGTGACATAGGACAACACAACTAGCAGCTTGCGATACTTTGGCCAAATATTTTCAACATATTGTTCATGTTACTATTCCTAGATGACATACTCGTCAATTTGGAATATGTCCTTCACCTCACTCTATTGTTATCTAGAATGGTCTTTACTGACTTCTGTCAGTCCACTTGCCCAAGGTTTGACCCTAACCTAAGTTAGCGACATAATTTGTTATAGGGAGATGCTCATGATGACTTAGGGTATATGGGCATACTCAACTAACCTAAGTCGACCGAATGTGCCTAGGTACCCTAAGTCATAGAAAGCTACTTCCTATTCTAAACATGCTACTAACTTGACCTAGAGAGAAACTAAGTTCAAGTCTAGATGTGTGTAGATCTAGATGAAAAAATATGAAAGGTGTTGCCACATCTCAACTGCAATATTGTGTCCTCAAGAAGCCCTTAGTCTTCTTAAAGGTACAGATTGCAATTGGTGTGTGCCAACATTCATTAGAAATGATTCATCATGATGTACATACCCCTTGGTGGTCATTAATTCATAATTAAATTTGGATTAAGATTCATATTGCAATAACCTTACAAAACCCTAATTCCAACATTCATTAAGTTCTTTATCCATAATTAATCTGATTAATATTAAGAACTTCATTAACTCATGATTGCATTTATGTTCATTAACTCGACATAATAAGTAGTTATCCCAAAAATAGGGTAGAAAACATCAAATGGTTAGTTTAATGTAACTTAGCTATCCAAAGAAGGTGTATCATCCACCTAGGTTCAGCTAGAGTTTACTTCATATAAAACGAAGTACAAAGATTAATGATCATAACCACCATTCCTTTTATTTTTCATTATTTTAAGAGAGGAAGAGTCTTCCTCTAAATGATTAAATGTTAGGGTGAGAAGAACCTTTTTATCATTCACCACTCATATAGTTTAATTGTATGTCCAATACATATTTCATTATTATACTATAATTGTTTAGATAGAGAACGACATCTTATGTAACTTAGCAAGTTACACCTTAGTAAGGGATATTGAACTATTCCCTTATTCCAACTTATTAAATCATAATAGTAATAGGTATACAAACATATATAAATAATATCGACAAGATACCATTACTATTTCCTCCATATAAGGTAAAAGAGAATTTACACCATAATTTGGAATTAGTCTCCAAACCCTTCAATTCATCATGATAAAATATACACTTTACATGAATATGCATTTCAAGCATACTACATGTTGAACAACATTAAGATCATAAAAGAATATAACTTTTCTTTTTCAATACAACTCAAGAATGAATCAAAATTCTTTACAAAAGAACCAGACTTTAAATCAATCAATACATCATAAAAGTTTTTTCCTTCTTTTATCACTTACAAAGCCCATATGTAAAAATTGCTAGCATGGGTTACTTCATTGAATTGAGCATGATAAGCACTAAGCATTAAAATGAAGTGCATTCCACTAATTGTTCCATTAAAACAACTCTACTTTAATGAAACAATTAATATATCATACCAATAAGCATAAGTAATAACAACCATAAAATAAGTACAACTAATAAGTCTAAATTCACTTTTAAGAAAAGATTATAATATAATCAGCAACTACTACATTATATCAAATAAGAATTGACCCAATCAATTACTTATTTAAAACAAACAAAAGATCTAGTCGTCTAATTATTTCATAATTCTTTACGAATTAAAATACATAAATTAACTTTACTATTCAACAAAAGAGTTACTTTCGAACCAAAAACCTTATTGTCATATTACCACGTTTCTAGAATCATGTACAGACAAATTCATTTCAGCATAGTACATATTTAGAATGGCTCATCCTACAACCTAAATAAATAAGAAGAAGAATCAATATGAACAATCTATGATTCACCATTCATCTAAGAGATAGAAATTAGGCTCGATAGTACATAACGATTATGTACATAATTGCTTCAATCAAGGAAACCAATAAAAGGATTCACCATTTAAGAGACAACATCTGATAACAAGAATCCCAAACCAATCCGAGAAGGGAGAGAATCAAAACAGTCATCATCCTACTTGTAAGCCTTAAGTATATTCTACATTATAGAAGATATCATTCTAGAGATCTGAAACCATACGTTCCAAAATCCAAAGCAAAACTTACACAAGGATTATCTCTTACTCGTTTCCATCTAGGGAAGATTCATAATATTATTGAGTGCACAAAAGGAGTCCATCCAAAAACAATATCCTAATGATGCATGACTCATTCATTCAAAACATTCAGACTAGAAATGATTATGTTTTCCTTTCTACATGATAGACTCAGCTGCACACTTCTCGAATCGACACGATCATTGATTCTATACAAATTAGCCGAGATCAAGAAAGATCTAATAGGAACGAATTGGTTTTCCCAGTACAAAAATGGCAGTCCCAAAGTTTCCTGAACATATAACTATTCCCATGAACTTTCCACAACCAACTAGTAACAAGTTAAACTAAACAATCCACAAGGAAGTTTCATTTCTAAAGAGTGAGTTCACATTACTTCATACAAGATAGAAAGGGCAGAAAAACTAAACTCAAGAATTTGAACAGGCCTAGGATAGTAATCACTCTATAACATGGAAGAGAGTCGATCTATAGAGAAGTTCAAACAAACAAAACTTAAATTTCCAAAGTTAAAGGAAACTCAATAGAAAGGATCTGATCCAAGAATTCATTCACCATTGTTTCATCAATTGAATTCTAAAATCATAATTAAAACCCAAAAGTTCTTTCACAAGTTCTAAAAGAGAACACAAACCAAATGCGAAGATTAAACAAAACATTACTTCTATTTTTCCTTATGAGATCAAGTTGTATCAATAACATAAAGTACCAGTACTAACTCGGTTCATACACAAATAGAAATCTAGGACAAAAATAATGCCAAAATCCATATTCATCTATTCAACATTGTTTAAACACAAGTTGGGTTCATACTGGAGACACTAAAATTAGCTCACACTCCCCTTTCGTACCTCGACTAATAACCACCCTTTATTAAATTTACCTAGCCATGACCCCATTCACGCAACTAATATTAATTTAACTAAATTAATGCATTATCCTCACTATATTTATTATTTAAATATATTATTTAAATAATATTCACACATACAATTCACTTAGACACCTCATCAAACCAACTCAACCTAAGACCTATTCTTGGTAAGTTGTTATAACTAACTAAGACTTACCCAAACCCTAAAAATCAATGCCTACATTCCCTCTAACCACATTCTTGCATGCTCACAAGAAGCTTCCAGTCTGATCCATGGGATAATGACATGAGATCTAAGGAAATTAGGAGGATTTCCCTAGTTTAGTAATCCTAGGAAATCCCACCTTCACCGATGTTGGTTACCCCTAACCATCACCGGTTAATCCGGACCACCATCGGTTACCCCTTTTAACCCCTAAACTACCTTATTCTCAAGGTTAGCAAAACATTGGGAAAATTTTTGAGAAAGAACACATCTCATGGAGATAACACATCTTCGAGAGTAAATTCCAATGAAAACTTGCATCGAGGAAGGAGATTGAGCATCTTCTCCTACGCAACCATCCCACCATGATCTTATCTCTATCCAAGCAAAGAGGAGTGTACATGCAGCCCATATAGAATCTTTTCTTCAGTTGGTGATCACTTACAACCTTCAAACCCATCAAAGAACACCTCCATCCCTCACACACAGGCATTCGAAATGGAATCCAAGTAAGTATAACATCATACTTTCCTGGTTTATTCCATTTCATCATCATTTTATCATCCATTGTTTACCTTGCCCCCTATTGACCTTATCCACATTTTCACCTCCATATACCCATTAAAACCTTGCAAAATCCTACTCCGGTAACCCAATACCTCATATTGACCAACCAAAGTCCCTTGTGCAATCACGAAGGAGACCCAAAGCTTGTTTTGTGACATTTCTAGATCTCAAAGTAACTGGTACCAGTTACACCTAATTTTCGCCGATCAACCCCGATGACACCGGTCTATGTATTTTCCCATACAACCCTGAACAGAGACCTACCAACCTAATTTCACCTCACTTGTCATTCACCTATGATCTACCCGAGACCTTTATAAAATCAGAGAGACCCAAAACCAATCATTCGACCTTTGGATTCTATTCTAGCTCAAACTTGTTAAATTAGATCTATTTCTTATTGTGTTTTTAAGTGAGATACCTAAATCATTTTAAATAACAATCAGATTTAGTTTGTTTATAACATTAAATTGTTTAAATAGTGGATGATAGCCACCTAGGAAGTATCATACTTCCCGGATCTAGCATACACTAGGTAGTTCACTACCCATATTGTTTAACTCCTTCTAGTGGTCTTTTTTTCATTACGGGTAGTTCCTCACACCCAAAAGGAAGCTTTCACGATCAGTTGTGGATTCGAAGTCATACGCGTATAACAACCCATCAACCAATAGTTGAGCAGTATTGCTCCTATGCCTGCATTACCCTATCTGTTTCATCAACACCGTAGACACCAAATTTATGTCTTATGACACCCCCGTGCCCCACATCTCATTTCACAACCTAACCTCACCACCTAAACCCTACACACTTATTTATTAATTACCTTATAATTAAAAAATCCACATCTCCAAACCTGCCACCTCATTTTCCACCTCATCATGACCTAGGCCTAACCCTAAACTAACCTAATTAAGACCTATAACTTGGTCTACATCCACACCCATGATTAATTACTCCTCACCCACGCCAAAACCAACCTAATAATGGCTTGACCAAGCCCACAACTAATCCCTCGGGAGAAAAGGAGGGAAATTTGGCTATCTTACTAAAAATAGCCCACTTTGACTTAACCGACATCGATTCCTACTTGACCGCCATCGGTTACGTAACCGCCATTAGTTCCCTGTAAATGGCGGCCCCCAAAAAAAAACAAGGGATCAGAAAATTCATTTTGAAAGATTCGAATTCACTTGACAGGGCGGAGACAAGTGAAGAAAAGAGAAGAGCATCGAGCCGAAGACTGCAACTAAGCCACTGGATCGCTACCACCCCTGTTCAAGCATTGGAAAAGGATGAGGATAGCTTCATCAGCTCATTTTCTAATACCAGATCATCCCAACTTAGTCTTACTGTCACTACCACATTCCGTGGACCTGAATCTTCATCAAGGACGAGTAAGTAGTGTCTTGTATGTTTCTAAGCACCATTTCCTGAGTCTTTTGATTGATAGTAATTATAAGCTCACTTTTAGATTCCCCACTGCCAACCAGCACCCTGCAATTAACCTTCATCCATACAGCCTTGTATTTCCCAGAAGACAGTTTTATCACACTCTGAGTCTTCCCTGTCATCTCACTATTCCCCTCAGCCATCCACCAGTCTTAAAAACCCCACAATCACCCTGCAACCAACCTCCATCCAGGAGCACCTAGATTACTGACCCCACCGGTGTCGGTTATCCCCTACCGGCAGCGGTTCTCTAACTGTGGTCGGTTATCCAGTGACCGGCATCGGTCACTGTGACTTATACCCAAAACCTTCCTCTCACCTATTTGTCTCCTAACAACCTCGGATCCAATCTGGTTTATCCCTGTAACTCGAGCTGAATGTATCAACGACCATTGACCAAACAAACAACGTGACATTTTATTATTGGTAGTTTAGTCTCTATTGCTTTGTAATGAGGTACCTAAATCATGATTTCGCAATAGCTTCTTTATTATCATTAGTGTTAATTCGTATTAAAAGGGGAACTGACCACCTTCGAAAGGAAGTCTAATATTTCCTGGGCCCAAGGCAGTTCCCTCATTTATTGTCTAACTAAAATCTAGTGGTCTTGTATTCTTACTTGCAGGTAGTCCTTCCCAGACAAAAAGGAGTTCTTCGCAATCGATCTGATCTCTCTCTACACGCATTGCACACCCTCTCAACATTTAACAGGTATTCCTCCTAGCCCTAACCCTTATCTATTTCTCGAAAGAATGAAAGGATAGAAGCAACTCTATTCCAGGAATGGAAACATTCATGTGAAACAAACACTTTAAAGAAATGATCTAAGAATCGGGTGAAACATTTTGGTACACCCGGTGGGACCCATCCGGGGTTCCTTACATTTCATTCATTCCTAGGAAAAATTGTGTGTTTGTTTCCCTTCTAAAAATCATACACACTAATTTTATTCCCTGGTAACCCACCTCTTCTTTGTATTTTCTCTAAAGGAAACTTTTCTTTTGGTATAATTAAAAAGAACCATTTCTTCATGTTTTTTTTTATTGTAGTGAAAGATCATCCCTCTTCCTCTTCATCTTATTGTGTCATCCAATTTCACATTTTCAATTTGGGTTTAAAAATAAGTGCATTCCATTATGATTTATTGCATTAGCTCACATTAATTGAGGGCAACCTATATGTTGGAAGTCATGCCCAGCTGATGGTTGACAAATAAATTGTAGAAAGAAACTTCTATCCTTTTCTCTTTATCTGAGTCTTACCAAACCTCACAAAAATTCAAAATACATACATTCTTAAACAACATCCTACCTATAAGAAGATGTAGGTGATCACATTATCACAGCACAGTGGGCACTCAGCTCACTGCTCTGTCGATTCATACTTCAGAGCGAAGCCCGCCCCCACCATAACATACCTGAAACCTCACCTTTTAGATCTCCTTCTTTGTAGGAAGCCATCCTCACCAAAAACTATATTTCACAATTCATGTGTCAATCCCTAAATAGAATAAGCTAAAAAAACATAATAGAAACGGCACTCCTAGGATCACATTTTCTTAGTGTTTTTGCTTGGCTTACATTTTGAGGTGAGAGATCACATTCGTCACTTTTTTGTTCATCCTTGCACGCTCTTCATCACATCTAGTGTATTCCACTTCACCCGAGTGTGCCTAGGCCATGTCATCATCCTTATCATAATTATGGGTTTGATTCTACATCATATTTTAATTCACAATGACTTTCTTTCATCACTATTTCAATTTCACAAGAATAGCTTGTTGTCGGTTACTTCGACCGCCATCAGTTATACCCAACCGCCATCGGTTCCAGGTCCTTTTACTAACCTACTCAAAAGGACATTTTACTTCACTTTCTTCCACTTTTCATAATCCCTGTCATTTTCATCATTCCCATCGATGTTATAAACATCATCACATTTGGCATATCTATCGATTTCACCTTCTTCCTTGTTTTTCACTCACCGTCCATTTTCTACAGTGACTAGTAGCGGTTACCCCTGACCAACGTTAGTTTTCCCGAATCGGCATTGGTCATCTTGTTTCACATTCTAGGACCCATTTGGCACTTAATCCACTTTTTGCCAACAAATTCACCTATTCTTATTGTTCCCTATGTCATTTATAGAGAAGCAGCCCTATCTGATCAATACTGGCTCACATGGTGCTGACCCGAAGATAAGCAAGCACCCTCGTATTTCATGCCGCCAACCACTCACACCTAGTCCTTCACCACCTTCTATTTTATCACTATCCATGGATCCCATCCAACCTATTACTATCGCTACACAGAGATGAGGAGTTCACATGACTCCTTGAACAAAACCCCGTCACCTTACGGTTTTACCTTTCCCACTCGCCCACTTGAGATGCCTCAGGTCAGTTGATATACAACATGCTCGTATCTATCCCTCTAACCCTCATACCCACTTCCACATTGGCCCCATCTGGCTCTGTGTTGCTCGCATCCACCTTACCCCATCCATTTTGTAGTTAGGTCCTATACCCGCTATGACTACCACGTCTGCTACCTTTGTGGTACCCATTAGATACACTTGTACCCTCGATGACTACCCCAAACACAACCTCATCTGCCACTAATGTCTCACACATACCTATAGCTACATTCCCACCTCTAGTGTTGGTGACCCCTACCCCATTTCAGAACGTGGTTCTTTCAATTGCACAATCATTAGCCCCTATTACCACTAGGGTTACCACGACCCTTCCACCCTCATATACATATTACCAACAACCTCTTGTTTAATCCATTATTCATTCTAGGTACATACATGTTATTTCACTACCTTATTCTCGACCACCCTACATGGCAGCCCCATACACTAGAGTGCCACCCCTGTTGTATGCCCAAAACCAACCTCCTCATGCTACAGGAGGCATCCAATCATCACAACCCACTAATGACCTAATTAAATTGATGTTGGACAAGATGCCGACAATGGAGCCACCCATTTCTAGATCCCGCAACACTCTCACCTATGACAAGATTTGCAATGAGCCTATTCACCCATCCATTCCTATATTTTCATACCATGTGCATTGGGAAATGCCTAAATTCAATCATTTCAATAGCAAAGAAGACCCACAGTAGTATTTGTGGTCATTCAAACATGGGTGTTATCTGATCGCTCATGATGATGCCTTGCTTTTGAGAACCTTTCCCATGTCTCTCACTGGACTTATATTAGATTGGTAGAGTGGATTACCTAAACACTCTATATTCTCATTTAATCAGGTAGCCCAAGCCTTCTTGGATCATTTCTCTATAATTATCATCAAGAAGGATACCATGACCGATCTATATTCCACACATTAGTATGAGGATGAGTTGTCGACATTAAAATTTTCCTCCGTAATTTCTATTTCATTAATGTATGTATTAGGAATAGGATGTTGTTAAGTGTAATTAGTAGTAGTGTCCGATAGAAGATAACGGCACTTTGCCAAGATCTGACGCCGCCAATAATGTATAGTACGGTAATAGTCAAAAGTACAATAGAAATGTTGTGGTAAAAGTAAATATTTGTTGTAAGTGGTCCGGTAATGTTAAAATGTCAAAGTTGGGGTAAGTATAGAAGTAGGGTCTACATGATTAGGAATTATAAATATTATATTGGTAATAAGGACAAGGAGTGAGGTCATAAATATTTTGTGTATTTTATTTGTAAAAAGTCTAAAAATATGGAACCCATGTGAAATGATAAGGTTTATCTTATCTTAAAAGATAATCTTACATGTACAGATAAGAGTTAAGGTATGGAATATGATTTGTCAAAGTGAATTTCTTATCCTATCTTAGAGATAAGATGGATAAGCCTGGAATTTCTATAAATAAAGAGGCCACCACCCTCATTTAGCATAGAAGGAAGTAGTGAGAAATATTGTATGAGTAAGTGTGTAAAAGAAGCCATCATTTTGAAGGTGTGTTAAAGAAGTCATTAAGAGGTTTAATTGTGAAGTTTCTCCCATAGTATTGGTGGAAGGCAAGTGAAGTCAGTAACACTTGAAGTACCTCATGGGTGAGATTGTAACAATTTCATGTTAATATTATAATTTACTCTAATATTTCAGATTTATCATCATTTCTTCTTATCATACTCTATGGTATTCTTATGTTATGTTTGTTGTTGTGTTTCCAGATTACATCCACCAAACTAAAAGTTGTGCATTATTTAATAATCATAGCACGAGGAGTTCCCGGTGAAGAATTATCATAGTGCCGGATTGGTGATGACATTTTGGTTACATTGCGGAACCATTCCTCATTAGTGGATTTTACGGAGAGATATTCCCACTTAGTCAAAAATCATTTGGAGGGTAACCTTGTTTTTACTATGCATATTAGTTACCATGGTAATGTCATTTTTTCCATGAATAGTATTTACCGCAGTAAACTCACTTTTTACCGTGAATAGTATTTACCGTAGTAACTTCACTTTTTACTGTGAATAGTGTTTACCATAGTAAATTTAGTTTTTACCATAGTAAGTCAAGTTTTACCATAGTTTACCGTGGTCATTTCTATTTTCTATTATAGTGATTCCAGTTATTTGTGCACATAAGTCTTGTTGATTGTACTTGTGGGTTGGTATTTCACTATGGTTACTTTTGGAAATGGGGAAGATTCCTGTTTTTTCAGCCCAATCTAATGAAGATGCTTCCTCTTTCATTCAAGAGTTTAAACAATATTGTATTTGTAATGGCCTTATAAGAAGGGAACAATGGATTGAATTTTTTCCTACCTTTTTGGATGGTTCAGCCCTTAGGTGGTTTGAAACACTAGGTGATAATGTGAAAAACTCATGGGATTTATTAACTGAAAGTTTTCTTGAAGAATTTGGTGAACAACAGAAATATGCAAATCTCATGATCGATATCACAAAGTTATCCCAAGGAGAGAAGGAGAAGATAAGGGATTATCATGCTCATGTTCTAGAGCTAAGGAGGAAGCTCGATGCCTAGATCCGAAAGAAAGGATTAGTGGATGGGTTGATGAATGGCATGGATAATCTCCTCTGTAAGCACTTTATTCTTGGGATGAAGCCAGAGATCAGACAATGAGTGAAGTATGACCACCCAGCTACCATTGAACAAGCAAAGGAGATTGCAAGAAGGCAAGAAGAAAGCATAGAAGAGGAGCCCAAAAAATTGTTGCTAAAGTAGAGCCTACACCAAGCACCTTTAGTTCGAAATCCACAACCACTCTCGATGAGCACAAATATTTCTCATAGTACATCTACTTGAGTATGAAGATCTGCTCAAGAAGATGGGTCAATTAACTATTAATCTTCTTCAAGGAAAAGAATTTATTTCTCAGGGAGGAGATAGAGGTCCAAAAGAAATATTTCTAAAGTTTTATGTTATGGTTGTTATAAAAATGATCATTATAAGTATAATTATCTAGATAGAGCTTCTACATACAGGTACAAGAGATAATGATAAAGGAAAAGAACTCATGAATTCTTTTTATGTAGTAGATAAGAGCATAAATAATTAAGTAGATGTGTTTGTAACAAAAAGAAAGAAAGAAAAAGATAATCAAGACGGAAATGATCCTAAGAAGATGAAAGGAGAAACTAGTAAGAAACATAGGAGAAGAAAGTTGGGTGTGCGGGATTTTATGATTTCACGTACAAGGACCATACTCCATCTTAGAAGATCTGTCCAAAGGCCTACCAATATTACATATGGTCAACTCTTGGCTATGCCTTCGAAAAGAGGCGGGAGCTGCAAAGTGGAATCAATTCTCGACAAAGGAAGGAGGTTGAGGTCCCTATTTTGGAGGCGAGATCCCTATGCTTCACAAGCCGAGGTATTATGTAATGGTATTTCAATTCATGATGTCTTCGTTGATGGAGATGCTACCGTTAATGTAATGAATGAGTCTGTAATAAATATGTTGGGTTTAAAATTGATCACCCCTCAACACTTATGTTAAGGTCATTAAATAAGGGAAAAACTAAACCAAAAGGTGTAGTTTCAAATGTGGCAATACCTCTTATGGGTGTTGTATGTGTGGTATACTTTCAGGTGATGAAAAATGGTACTGTTGCATACCCAATATTGTTGGGAAGGCCATGGCTAAGGAGAGTTCATGCAAGAAACTACTGGAATGAAAGATTCATGACACTTAGACGTGGTAGAGAGAGGGTGAAGATAAATGTGATCCTCAGCATCATAAGGAAGAACTGTGGATTCAAGTGATGAAACTAATGATTAGACATCCTCTCGATTACTCTAGTACCAAAGAAGTGGACATAGAAGATGAAGAAAGTGATGTTGATGTTTTGGTCATGGATATCCTTCTAGTCACACCAACTCATGAACCCATAAAATTATCTCAAGAAGAAGCGATGATCATCACACACCAATCCGGCACTATGATAATTATTCACTAGGAACTCCTCGTGCTATGATTATTAACTAATGCACATCTCTTAGTTTGGTGGATGTAATCTGGAAACACAACAAAAAACATAACACAAGAATACCATAGACTATGATAAGAAGGAATAATGATAAATCTGAAATATCAGTGTAAATTATAATATCAACATGAAATTGTTACAATCTCACCCATGAGGTTCTTCAAGTGTTATTAACTTCACTTGCCTTCAAACAATAACTATGGGAGAAATTTCACAATTACACCTCTTAATGGCTTATTTAACACACCTTCAAAATGATGGCTTCCTTTACACATTTAATCATACAATATTTCTCACTACTTCTCTCTATATAAATGAGGGGGTGGCCTCTTTATTTATAGGAATTTAGGCTTATCCACCTTATCTCTAAGATAGGATAGGAAAAATCTTCCACCAATCATATTCCATGCCTAAACTTTTGCCTTTACATGTAGGCTTATTTTCTAAGATAAGATAAACCTTATCATCTCACATGGGTTCCACCGTTTTAGAATTTTCCACAAATAAAATATACAAAATATTTATGACATCACTCTTTGTCCTTATTACAAATATAATATTTCTAATTCCTAATCATGTAGACCCTACTTCTCTACTTATCCCAACTTTGACATTTTAACATTACTGGACCACTTACAACAAATATTTACTTTTTACAACATTCCTATTGTACTTTGATTGTTACCGTACTCTACATTATTGGTGGCACCGTACTGATGACACCATTATCTTCTATTGGATGCCACTACTAATTATACTTAACAACATCCTATTCCTAATACATACATTAATAAAATAGAAATTACGGAGGAAAATTTTAATGTCGACATTTTCCCCCTTCCTAACTTCTACTCCGTCCTCGGAGTAGACTCTTATGGACATTCTGAAGCTGGTGCTTGGAAAATCTTTAACTTGTCATGGTTGACCCATTTTGTAATGGGAGTACCATCCAATTCCTCTAGTCGATATGTACCATTTTCATGCACAACTGCTATTTTGTAGGGCCCCATCCACTTTGGAAGAAATTTTCTCTATCTTCTTTTTTGTATCTGGAATCATATACTAGAACCAAGTCATTCACATGAAATGGAGACCAATGGATATTTTGATCAAAGTATTCCTTCTGCTTCATTTTCTTCTTATAGCTTGTATCCTTCGCTATTTCCCTCATTTCCTCTAGCAAATGAAGATGTACCAACCTTTCTTTTATTGAATCACTTTCATCCATCCTTTCATTTTTCATAACTCTCATAGTGGGAATATCAAACTCAATAGGAAGAACTGGATCAATGCCATAAGCCAACTGAAATGGGGAGTATCTTGTTGCTAACTTTGATGTTGCCCTATATGCCCACAATGTTGCATAAATCTTTTTATCCCACTTATGTACTGCAAGATTGTATCTTTTGCTAGAATTTGACACAACACAAAATTTGTTCGTTCTACCTGTTCATTTGTGCTTGGCTTGTATGTTGTTTCCTTCCCGTGCTTAATAGAAAACTTGTTGATTAGGGCTTTTACCACCTCATTAATGAAGTGGATTCCTTGATCCATTCTACAATTTCTATTGACAACTAAATCTGTGACAATGCGTTCATAAATGGACCTTACCACTTCATCCATGGAAGTTGTTTTCAATGGCCTAGCTTCAACCCACTTGGTTAAATAATTTGTGGCAACTACAATATACTTATTTTGGCATGGGGTAGTTGGAAGTGGACCTACAATGTCTATTCCCCACTTTTCAAAGGGACCAAGTGGAAGAATAGGGCATAATGGATCTGATGAAGTCTTACGGTTACCATGTATTTGACAAATATCACATGTATTACAATAATTATAACAATCTCTAAAAAGAGTGGGCAGGTGATAACTGCGTCCAAGATCCTTCTTGTTGTAACTTGTCCAGAGAAGTGTCCTCCACATGTACACATTGTGGAATTCTTCAGCTCCTTCCCTTGATCACGTCCAACTACCCTCTTGTATTGTCCATCAGGTCCTATTCGAAATAATACTCCATGCAAAATAGAATATGGACGACTGGCTTGAGTAATATTCCTCTTAATATTTGCATTGGCACCATCAGGAAACTTAAATTCATTTAGATAATTCTAAATATCTATGTATTCACTAGGGATTATGTCAAGAGATAACAATGTTGCATCTGGGAAATCATCATCATCACAAGGCAAACCTAAACCATCATAGGCTCGAGAGAGTGCATCTTCATTGACATGCTTCTTTCCTGGCCTATCTATAATATCAAATTCAAATTCTTGTAGCAAAATTATCCATCTTGCTATCCTCCCTAATGTTATAGGCTTATTGAGAATATATTTTAGAGCTTGATGATCTTTTACAACTATAAATTTATGCCCTAGCAAGTAATTTCTAAACTTCTTTATAGGAAAAATGATAGCTAGAGCCTCTTTTTCAGTTACAGTATAATTTACCTCAAAGCATTTCTCATTTGTCTGCACTCCTAAAGTAAATTAGATGATCATTCCCATTTTCATCCTTTTGGCTCGGATTACTTTCTAGTGTTGCATCGAGGCATCAGATACACAATGAATGGCTTGCTCCAATCTGGATTCTTTAAAAGAGGTGAAGACACTAGGGATTCCTTCATTGTTCAAAAGCTTCAAAGCTTCATGCGCCTTATTTTCTTGTTCATAAGTAACATCCTTCTTCAAGAACTGGGTTAGTGGTTGTGTAATCTTTGAGAAATTCTTGATGAACCTTCTATAGTAACCCACATGGCCTAAAAAAAGATCTCAACTTACTTCTATTCATAGGAAATGGTAACTCTTTGATTTTGAAACTTTATCGGGATCGACTGAGAATGGAAGAGGTAATGATCCTTCTTTATTACCTTATTGAGTTTCCTATAATCAACACAAATGCGTAGCTTCCCATTCTTTTTTATTGAGATCACAATGGGAGAAATCCATTCTGAATTCTCCATAGCAAATATAAATCCCGCATCAAGTAACTTATCTATTTCTTCTTTTATAGTCTTGGAAAAATTAGGATTCATTCTATATGACATTTGCTTTATGGGCTTAGCACCATCTACCAAATTCAATAGAATGTTCTACCCAATTTACTTCACGGAGTTCCTTGTAATCAAAAGTGAATATGTGTATGTACCTTCGAAAGAGTTTGAGGTAGGATTCCTTCTCACTCTCCATCACAGCATCACCAATCTCTATTTGTTGGAAACGATCATCAATTTCTTCTTTAGATAATTTTATGGGATCATGAGTCGGTGTGACTGGAAGGATATCCATGACTGAAACATCAACCTCACTTTCTTCATCTTCAATGTCCACTTCACTAGTACTCGAGTAATCAGAGGATGTCCAATCATCAGTTTCATCACTTGAATCCACAGGTTCTACCTTATGATGCCGAGGGATCATGTTTATCTTCACCCTCTCTCTACCACGTCCAAGTGTCATGAATCCTTCATTCCAGTAGTTTCTTGCATGAACTCTCCTTAGCCATGGTCTTCCCAACAACATTGGGTACGCAACAGTACCATTTTTCATCACCTGAAAGTCTACCACACATACAACACCCATAACAGATATTGCCACATTTGAGACTACACCTTTTGGTTTAGTTTTTCCTTTATTTAATGACCTTAACATAAGTGTTGAGGGGTGATCAATTTTTAAACCCAACATATTCATTACAGACTCGGTCATTATATTAACTGCAGCACCTCCATCAACTAAGACATCATGAATTGAAATACCATTACATAATACCTCAGCTTGTGGAGCGTAGGGATCCGCCTCTGCCTCTAAAATAGGGACCTCAACCTCCTTCCTTCATTAAGCATTGAGTCCACTTCACGCTCCTACCTCTTCTCGTAATACATAGCCAAGAGTTGACCATATGTAATATTTGCGAGGCCTTTTGGACGAGATCGTCTAAGATGGAGTATGGTCCTTGTCCCTGTAAAATCAGAAAATCTTGCACACCCAACTTTCTTCTCCTATGTTTCTTACTAGTTTCTCCTTTCATCTTCTTAGGATCATTTCCATCTTGGTTATCTTTTTCTTTATTTATTTTTGTTACAAACACATCTACTTCATTATTTATGCTCTTATCTACTACATCAAAAGAATTCACAGGTGCTTTTCCTTTATCATTATCTCTTGTACCAAATGTAGAAGCTCTATCTGGACAATTATACTTATAATGACCCTTTTTATAACAACCATAACATACAACTTAAAAAATATTTCTTTTTGGACCTCTATCTCCTCCTTAAGAACTAAATTTTTTTCCTTGAAGAATATTAATAGTTAAGCGACCCATATTTCTAAGAAGATCTTCATACTCAGCAGATGTACTAGGAGAAGGATTTGTGCTCACCAAGAGTGGTTGTGGATTCTAGACCAAAGGTGCTGGTGTAGGCTCTACTTTAGCAACAATTTCTTTGGGCTCCTCTTCCATGCTTTCTTCTTGCCTTCTTGCAATCTCCTTTTCTTGTTCAATGGTAGTTGGGTGGTCATACTTCACTCGTTGTCTGATCTTTGGCTTCATCCCAAGAATGAAGTTCTTACAGAGGAGATTATCCACGCCATTCATTAATCCATCTGCTAATCCTTCCTTTCGTATCCGGGCATCGAGCTTCCTCCTTAGCTCTAGAACACGACCATGATAATTCCTTATCTTCTCCTTCTCTCCTTGGGATAGCTTTGTGATATCGATCATGAGATCTACATATTTCATTGTTCACCAAATTCTTCCAAAACTTTTAGTTAATAAATTTAATGAGTTTTTCACATTATCACCTAGTCTTTCAAACCACCTAAGGGTTGAACCATCCAAAAACGTAGGAAAAAATTCAGTCCATTGTTCCCTTCTTATAATGCCATTACAAATACAAGATCATTTAAACATTTGAATGAAAGAGGAAGCATCTTCACTAGATTGGGCTGAAAAAATAGGAATCTTCCCCATTTCCAAAAGTAACCATAGTAAAATACCAACCCACAAGTACAATCAACAAGACTTATGTGCATAAATAATTGGAATCAATGTAATAGAAAATAGAAATGACCATGGTAAACTATGGTAAAACTTGACTTCTATCACGGTAAAAACTGACTTTACTGTGGTAAACACTATTCATAGTAAAAAGTGAAGTTATTGCGGTAAAAATTGACTTTACTGTGGTAAACACTATTCACAATAAAAAGTGAAGTTACTGCAGTAAATACTATTCACAGTAAAAAGTGACTTTACCATGGTAACTACTATGCACAGTAAAAACAAGGTTACCCTCCAAATGTTTTCTGACTAAGTGGGAATATTTCTCTAGAAAATCCACCAACGAGGAATGGTCCCGGCAACGGAACCAAAATGTCAACACCAATCCGGCACTATGATAATTCTTCACCGAGAACTCCTTGTGCTATGATTATTAACTAATGCACAGCTCTTAGTTTGGTGGATGTAATTTAGAAACACAACAACAAACATAACACAAGAATACCATAGACTATGATAAGAAGGAATAATGATAAATCTGAAATATCAGTGTAAATTATAATATCAACATGAAATTGTTACAATCTCACCCATGAGGTTCTTCAAGTGTTATTAAATTCACTTGCCTTCAAACAATAACTATGGGAGAAACTTCACAATTACACCTCTTAATGGCTTCTTTAACACACCTTCAAAATGATGGCTTCCTTTACACATTTAATCATACAATATTTCTCACTACTTCTCTCTATATGCTAAATGAGGGGGTGGCCTCTTTATTTATAGGAATTTAGGCTTATCCACCTTATCTCTAAGATAGGATAGGAAAAATCTTCCACCAATCATATTCCATGCCTAAACTCTTGCCTTTACATGTAGGCTTATTTTCTAAGATAAGATAAACCTTATCATCTCACATGGGTTCCACCGTTTTAGAATTTTCCACAAATAAAATATACAAAATATTTATGACATCACTCTTTGTCCTTATTACAAATATAATATTTCTAATTCCTAATCATGTAGACCCTACTTCTCTACTTATCCCAAATTTGACATTTTAACATTACCGGACCACTTACAACAAATATTTACTTTTTACAACATTCCTATTGTACTTTAATCATTCTGTACTCTCTACATTATTGGTGGCACCTTCTTGTGACGGCACCATTATATTCTATTGGATGCCACTACTAATTATACTTAACAACATCCTTTTCCTAATACATACATTAATAAAATAGAAATTACGGAGGAAAATTTTAATGTCGATAGATCGTCTCCAACAAATAAAGATTGGTGATGCTTTGTGATGGAGAGTGAGAAGGAATCCTACCTCTAGCTCTTTTGAAGGTACATACACCTATTCACTTTTGATTACAAGGAACTCCATCAAATAAGTTGGGTAGAACATTCTATTGAGCTAGTAGATGGTGGTAAGCCCATAAAGCAAATGTCTTATAAAATGAATCCTAATTTTTCCAAGACCGTAAAAGAAGAAATAGATAAGTCGCTTAATGCAGGATTCATATTTGTTGTGGAGAATTCAGAATGGGTTTCTCCCATTGTGATCTTAATAAAAAATAATGAGAAGCTACGCATTTGTGTTGATTATAGGAAGCTCAAAAAGGCAAAAAGAAGGATCATTACCCTCTTCTATTCTTAGATCGATCTTGGATGAAGTAGCTAGCAAGGAGTGCTATAGTTTTGCTAATGGATATAACGATACAATCAAGTTTGTATAACAGAGAAAGATTAGCTGAGGACCATGTTCACCACTCCTTGGGGAACGTTTGCTTATAAAGTTATGCCTTTTGGGTTGTGTAATGCTCCGACAACGTTCCCAAAGATTTCATGAATAGGGTGATCAAACCCTACATTAGGAACTTCATCAAAGTATTTCTGGATGCTTTTTGCATCCATGGGAGCAAGATGGACCACCTACACCAGATGGAGACAACATTTCAAAGGTTAGATGAAGCACAAGCCTCACTAATACCTACAAAGTGTGTCTTTGGATGTTCTAAAGGTGTTTTGTTAGGGCATGTTGCATCCAGAGATGGTATTGGTACCGATCCGATAAAGTTTCAAAAATCAAAGAGTTACCATTTCCTATGAATAGAAGTAAGTTGAGATCATTTTTAGGCCATGTGGGATACTATAGAAGGTTCATCAAGAATTTATCAAAGATTACACAACCACTAACCCAGTTCTTGAAGAAGGATGTTACTTATAAACCACGAAATAAGATGCATGAAGCTTTTAGACAACTGAAGGAAGCCCTGGTGTCTTCACCTGTTTTAAAGAATCCAGATTGAAGCAAGCCATTCATTGTGTACACGATACCTCGGATGTAGCACTAAGAAGTACTACGAGCCAAAAGGATGAAAATGGGAATGAACATCAAGTTTACTTTGGGAGCGGATAAAATAAGCGATCTTTGAGGTAAATTATATTATAACTAAAAAGAGGCTCTAGCTATCATTTTATCAAAGAAGTTTAGAAATTACTTGCTAGGAAAGAAATTTATAGTTGTAACAAATCATTGGGTTCTAAAATATATTGTCAATAAGCCTAACCCATCAGGGAGGATAGCAAGATGGATAATTTTACTACAAGAATTTGAATTTGATATTATAGATAGGCCAGGAAAGAAGCATGTCAATGCAGATGCACTCTCTTGAGCCTATGATGGTTTAGGTTCATCTTG
Organism: Taxus wallichiana var. yunnanensis; assembly: GCA_018340775.1. Taxonomy (NCBI): domain Eukaryota; kingdom Viridiplantae; phylum Streptophyta; class Pinopsida; order Cupressales; family Taxaceae; genus Taxus; species Taxus wallichiana. Next base: position 940,832,039 of record CM031240.1, on the reverse strand, counting down.
TGATGATGATGATTTCTCGAGATGCAGAATGTTATCCTTGACACAATCCCTAGTGAATACATAGATATTTGAAATTATCTGAATGAATTCAAGTTTCTTGATGGTGCCAATGCAAAGACTAAGAGGAAGATTACTCAAGCCAGTTGTCCATATTCTATTCTGCATGGAGTATTATTTTGAATAGGACCTGATGGATAGTACAAGAGCGCAGTTGGACATGGTGAAGGGAAGGAGCTGATAGAAGAATTCCACAATGGTATATGTGGAGGGAACTTCTCTGAACAACTTACAGCAAGAAGGATCTTGGATGTAGGTTATCACTAGCCCACTCTTTTTAAAGATTGTTAAAATTATTGTAAGACATGTGATATTTTTCAAACACATGGTAACCATAAGACTTCATCAGCTCCATTATGTCCTATTCTTCTACTTGGTCCCTTTGAAAAGTGGGGAAAAGACATTGTAGGTCCACTTCCAACTACCCCATGCCAAAATAAGGATATTGTAGTTGTCATAGATTATTTAACCAAGTGGGTTGAAGCTAGGCCATTGAAAACAACTTCTATGGATGAAGTGGCAAGGTTCATATATGAGTGCATTATCACCGATTTAGTTTCCTATTAGAAATTGTAATGCAGATCGGGAAGCCACTTCATTAATGAGGTGGTAGAAGCCCTAGTCAACAAATTTTCTATTAAGCACAAGAAGGAAACAACATATAAGCCAAGCAAAAATAGACAGGTGGAATGAAAAAAATTGTGTTGTGTCAAATTCTAGCAAAATACAACCTTGCAGTACATAAGTGCGATAAAAGGATTCATGTAGCATTGTGGGCATATAGGGCAACATCAAAGTCAGCAACAGGATGATACTCCCCATTTCAGTTGGCTTATGGCATTGATCCAGTTCTTCCTATTGAGTTTGATATTCCCACCGTGAGAGTTATGAAAATGAAAGGATAGATGAAAGTGATTCAAGAAAAGAAAGGTTGGTACATCTTAATTTGCTAGAGGAAATAAGGGAAATAACAAAGGATACAAGATATAAGAAGAAAATGAAGCGAAGGAATACTTTGATCAAAAGATCCATTGGTCTCCATTTCATGTGAATGACTTGGTTCTAGTATATGATTCCGGATACAAAAAAGAAGACAGGGAAATTTTTTTCCAAAGTAGATGGCGCCTGAAAAATAGCAGTTGTGCATGAAAAATGTACGTCTTGACTGGAGGAATTGGATGGCACTCCCATTATGAAATGGGTCAACCACGACAAGTTGAAGATTTTCCAAGCACCGAATAATAGTCTACTTTGAGGACGAAGTAGAAGCTAGGAAGGGGAAGATGTCAACACTAAAATTTTCCTCTGTAATTTCTATTTCATTAATGTATGTATTAGGAATAGGATGTTGTTAAGTGTAATTAGTAGTAGCATCTAATAGAAGATAACGGCGCTGCACAAGATTTAATGCACCAATAATGTATAGTATGGTAATAGTCATAAGTATAATAAGAATGTTGTGGTAAAAGTAAATATTTGTCGTAAGTTGTCCGGTAATGTTAAAATTTCAAGTTTGGGGTAAGTAGAGAAGTAGGGTCTACATGATTAGGAATTAGAAATATTATATTGGTAATAAGGACAAGGAGTGAGGTCATAAATATTTTGTGTATTTTATTTGTAAAAAGTCTAAAAATGTGGAACCCATGTGAAATGATAAGGTTTATCTTATCTTAAAAGATAAGCTTACATGTACATATAAGAGTTAACGTATGGAATATGATTCATCAGTGTGATTTCTTATCCTATCTTAGAGATAAGATGGATAAGCCGGAATTTCTATAAATAAAGAGGCCACCCCCTCATTTGGCATAGAAAAAATTAGTGAGAAATATTGTATGAGTAAGTGTGTAAAGGAAGCCATCATTTTGAAGGTGTGTTAAATAAGTCATTAAGAGGTGTAACTGTAAAGTTTCTCCCATAGTATTGGTGGAAGGCAAGTGAAGTCGATAATACTTAAAGTACCTCATGGGTGAGATTGTAACAATTTGATGTTAATATTATAATTTACTTTGATATTTCAGATTTATCATCATTACTTTTTATCATAGTCTATGGTATTCTTGTGTTATGTTTGTTTTTGTGTTTCCATATTACATCCACCAAACTAAAAGTTGTGCATTAGTTAATAATCATAGCACGAGGAGTTCCCGGTGAAGAATTATCATAGTGCCAGATTGGTGATGACAGATTCTATCATAGATTTGTCACTCACTAGCGTAGCTCCGATCAATCAACTTACCTTCCAACTGCCACAAGCTTAAATCATCCAGCTCTTCACATGGACTTGTGCTAAACATATCTCCCTGACCTTGCAAATCTAAACCTTCTGAACATTCGATGAGGCATTCACTATGGCACAAAAGTTAGAGATTCAAGCCATCAAAGAGAAGAAAATCTAATTACGCGATAAGAATTTGATGTTCAAGCCGAATGATACGTCTTCTAATTCCAAACTACAAATAAATTATTCAAAAGCTAAGGGCACTTTGCTAACATAGTGGTACTCAAGGCTATCCCAACTCATCTCACAAATAAGGCTATACCCTCATCTAATCTCTCACTGTCCAAACTTTTCAATTCGGATGAGAGTAGTGAAAATATACCCCAATTGGGGAACCTTACTCTTCTATCTTAGATATATCTTTTCCCCGGGTAGATATAGACAAGCAGAAGAATGGAGAAATCAAAGAAGCTCAAATCCCTGACATGCACCCAAGGCGCACAGAAGTGCGCACGACAATGAGTGTCGATAGAGGAAATGGTGTGCCCAAGGTGCATAGAAGTGGCGCACGACAATGAGTGTCGACAGAGGAAATGAAAACCCAAGGCGCACGTATGGCACACAAAAATGAGTTTCGACAGAGGAAATGGTGCACCCAAGGCGCACAGAAGTGGCGCACGACAATGAGTGTCGACAAGGAAATGGTGCGCCCAAGGCGCACATATGGGCGCACGACAATGAGTGTCGACAGAGGAAATGGTGCGCCCAAGGCACATAGAAGTGGTGCACGACAATGAGTGTCGACAGAGGAAATGGTGCGCCCAAGGTGCATAGAAGTGGCGCACGACAATGAGTGTCGACAGAGGAAATGGTGCACCCAAGGCATAGAAGTGGCGCATGACAATGAGTGTCGACAGAGGAAATGGTGCACCCAAGGCGCATAGAAGTGGCACACGACAATGAGTGTCGACAGAGGAAATGGTGCCCAAGGCATGTATGGCGCACGACAATGAGTGTCGACAGAGGAAATGGCACCCAAGGCACGTGCAAGTGGCGCATGACACGAGTGTCGACAAGGGTAAATCATGCGCCCAAGGCACACGTAAGAGGATGTCGACACACACATGGATGCACCTATGGCACACCTTCAGGAGGCGCAACATTTTGAGCGCTGACAGGAAGCAGACCCTGGCGCAGATATTCAAATGGCCATAACTTTTGACTGGGAGCTCGGATTCATGCAAGGTTGGACTTTTTGGAAAGCTTACGAGGTCCTCTGTCCAACTACGACTGGATATCTTTAATTGGGTGAGAACAAATTCTTAAAAATGCAAAATACAGTTCGCCACTTTTGGGTTCACTGGGGTTCTCACCTACCATCATAATGAGATGAGTTAAGTGCATTCTGGAGGTGGTTGGGGCAGATTTCAAATTCCTCTCTCTTTTCTCTCTCATTCTTCCTATAAATTGTAAGGAGGGGCTTCTTTCTAAAGGTTGGACATTCTTGTTTTGCCCCTCCCTTCTTCTCTTCGGCAGTGAATCTGGGAGTTCAAACCTCCTATCTAAAACTCAGTAATGCAACCTTGCCTCGGCATTTTGCAGGTGTCAGTATCAATCTTTGGAGCAAATTAATGCATGTCCGTGGATGATTCTCAACCCTCTCTCGTATTCATTTACATCCCCTTGATCTTTCACCGTGAATCTGCTATCTCGTGTATGATCTTGCATTGCATTTTAATGGTCTCGTGTTTATTGGCAAGACAGTGTTCTTCATTCCTGCATCACCTCCTTAGCTTAGGTTTATTTTTATGCATTTTTCTCTCCCGTCTCTCTGGTAGTTAGATTTAGGTTTTTGGGTAAACCTCTACATTTTATTGGTGCATCTGATAGAGGAATAGGAGCCGGCCTTCATCCGGAGAGCTTTTCCATTTTCGCAAGGTCCCACACTTGGGAAAAGCTCCATGTTATGCAATCATACTGAGAGTCTCAACCCATCGCGTTGCAGAGTCCCAGGGGTGCTGTGATTTCACATCAATAGTTTTGGCACGCCCGGTGGGACCAAGAGGTCATTCCACAGTTTTGAAGGAACTTTCAAGAAATTCGACTTAAAAAATTACAGGTTTTACAGTTCAGTTTTTTCCACCTTCCAGGCTGAACTTTAAAATCAATTTTTAAGGACTTAACTCACTCGAAACAAGTCAAAATTTCACCAGTTGATAGATCGGGGATAATCTTCAAAAGGGTATTCTTAGATTTTTGAGATTTTGACTTTCAAAATTTCATGGTTTTTTTATTTTCGGATTTCAGGTTTTCGGAAGTCTGGCATTTTTGGGTTTTCAGGACTGTCATTCCAGAATCAAGTTCCAAACTCTAAAATATCAAAAATACAGGTCTTTCAATTTTCCATTTTTAAATATCACAGTTTGGTGTGTAACTTGGCAGGATCTAGCCTTTTGAGGCTCACTTTCTAACACATCTGGCGACTCCGAAGGGGTAGAATTCAAATGCGGTGTGTGTAAGTAAAAAGTTGCCTGCATATGAGAAGAATTCAACCAGGTCTAATACTCGAGAAGAGGGGCTATTTTCCAATCGCAACTATCACCAGGTGAGGAAGGAGAGAGAAGAAGACCACAAAGATCACCATCTCCACCTAACAGACTTTGTCTACACCTCCACCCGGTAGGCCTTTTCTCGCATCGACTGTGGTTCTTAGGCCAATCATAATGGCACATCTACCACCGAATCCCTTTTTCAATTTCACGGGAAGTAGTCCACTTGCCCTAAATGCTCGTAATCAAATTCCAATTTGCAGCACTAAAGAATATACCCTATTTTACAGAGAAAATCATACTACTCCTATTGATCACATCCAGATATTGCTAATGCATGTGCAATCCACGAAATAAATGAAATGGATGTCATAAAATAAGTCATTGGCTTCATCTTTCAAAGGCAAGGCCTTACAATGGTTTAGAGCCTTACAAAGCAGGCTCTATTACGATCGAACCAACTTTGTTCTCTTTTCAGCCCAATTCGGGAGAGGGCTGGACAATTTATCTTTATGGAACAAATTGACAACAATCAAAAGGGCTCCTAACGAACAAATGGCAGATTTCAACTTCGATTCCAACGGACATGGGACAGATCCCAATAGCTGTTAGACCAACCAACCGCCAAGGAGCATTCCTTTATTTCTTAAAGGCTATAAATTCGCAGACATAGCCATGATGATCCAATCAATCAAAGGAGGGACAACGCCGCCAGGGTCCTATGACACAAAGATCAGAGCAGAGAACTGTTTGATCCAAGCCGGAAAGCTTGCACCAAGGCCACCAATGCCTCTCTATCCAGACATGGGAAATCCTACAACCAGTCAAGCACCAGAGTTGAATCCCATTCCAACTCCTAGAAATCAAAGCAATAATGAGGCGTCGACTTCTTCAAATACTTCAAAGGAATTGCAGGAGGTCATGAAACAATTGCAGAACCTTGGAAATGAGCTTGTGACTATCAAAAGACAGCAAGCTCAAAGTGCTAGACCGTATCAGCCTCAAGCACAAGTACTGCTAGGCCCCATACCAACAAAATAGACCACCACCTCAGCCGCAAATCAAAACTAAACCAAGGACAACTCAAGCTGCTGTGCCATTTCGACCGTATGATCCAAATGCAACGACGTCCTCAAGAGCCTTGGTTCCAACACAAAATAACATGGCACAGGAGTACGACTGGTGTTACCCTTGCAATCTACCTCACAATCACCAAAGATGTTTCAATGGTGCACTGAATCAGGCCTTGATGGTGCAAACCATTGGTGTTGCTCAAGAACCAAGCCAGGAGGAGAATCAACAGCAACAAACGCAACAAGAAGGACCTCCAACAGAAACCACATTGGCAAATTGGCAAACGGAAGACTTCTGTGGAGTTAACCAACAACCTTTTCAAGGCGTGGCTGCCAACACACGGTCAAAGAAGAGAAATATAGGAGAGGGACAATCGTGTAATCCAGTTGTTTCTCAACCCACTCTTACACAACAAGGGGTCAGTAGACCAAACGCAGCTCCAAATGTGCAAAATCAACCCAAGGTACCTGTTGTAGCAACACACGCACATGCTCAAGCTCCAGAAAAGTTTGCACCAAGTAAGGGACATCAAAAGGACAATTCATCCCCTTTCAACATCATTGATCAAATGAAGAAGACGAACGTGAATATATCAATGTGGGAATCTTTATCCATCCCAGGACAAAGAGATCTTCTACAAGCTGCCATGAAGAATTGGTCAACTTCGAACCAGCAAGCCCATATGCAAGAGAAGGTCCTCACGAATGCTGCTCAGCCTGAAGGGAATCATGGAGGACAACAAGGTAAAGTTTTGAAACCCCCTCCATTCTATATTTCATTAATCATCGGGGATAAATTAGTACACAATTGCATGATTGATTCTGGGGCAAGTAGTTCAGTGATGCCGAAGCAAATAGCGGATCAGCTGGGTTTGAAATATGAGCCAGTGCTGAAAGGAGTAGTACAACTAGATGGAACGGCAGTAGGAACTGTTGGAGTCATCAAGGGGTTAAGCCTAACTCTACATTCCTGTCCTAATGTTACAGTTTTGCAAGATGTGTCTGTGATTGACCTTCCGCCACTCTTTGCGTTGTGTCTATCAAGAGACTTCACTGCAAAAATCGGTGGATATTTATCTGCAGATTGGTCGCACATGATTTTTAGGACAAGGTATGGAGCCAAAGCAACAATCAGGTCAGAACCAATTGCCCATTTCCATATTGAGCCTCATGTACCAAATCCTATCAATGCAAATTGCTCGGTTTTTGATCAGGAGGAGTGTTCAAGTGATCTAGAAACAGGTACTAAGGTCGAGGGAATTCCTGATTTAACTTTGGATGAATGGGCAAACAAGAGTCATGAATTTGACCCATACAAGGAAATTGAAGAATCTGAATTGGGCGTGTATTGTATACACGAAGAAAATTCACCCATTCCCGACATCATTCAACCTGAACAAAAGGATGAAAACAAAGTTTGGAAATTATTTTTCGATGGTTCGAGAAGCAGACAAGGTGCTGGAGGTGGTGCAATGTTGATTTCACCACAAGACATCAAATATTTTTCAGCTTTTCGTTTCCAGTTTTCCTGTTCAAACAACACGGCTGAATACGAAGCATTGATTCATGGAATTCATTGGGCTAGGAAAAGGGGCATAAAGAACTTGCAGGTGTTTGGAGATAGCGAGCTAATCGTCAACCAAGTTAGGGGACAACATGCCACAAAGAATGACCTGCTAAAGAGCTACAAAAATAGGGTATGGGACCTCATTGAGGATTTCGAAGCTTTCAGCATTGTGTCCATACCCAGGAAGAAAAATGAAGCCGCAGATAGGCTCGCAGCAGTTGGAGCAACGTTTGATGTGGTTGACAACATCAGAAGGGGAAAAACACAGCCACATATCCATGTGATTGTGAGGCCAGCAGTTCCAGATAATAACACAAGCTGGCAGGTGTTTGAGAACGATCAACAGATCGTCAATTTCTTACAAGAAGAGGCTGAATTCTCAGCTAGGAATCAGGACAGATTAGAGCAGCAGTATGGGGATCGTGTAGTGCAAACATGACAAACAAGCTTCCTAAGGGTTTAGTAACATTGGAGTCTATCTTCAACCCTAACGACCAGTTTCGTAAGGAAAAGGCAAACATACAGGTTAAGAGAGAAGATTCAGAGCCAATTCCGGTTGGGGAAGGCAAAACACTTCAAATTGGCAAAGTGGCCACTGAACAGGAGAAATCAGATTTCGTACAACTTTGCCAAGAATTTCCAGATGTCTTCGCTTGGAGCTATGAAGACTTAAGAGGATTCGATCCAAATTTGGCACAACATACCATAGAATTGGATCCAGATGCTAAGCCCGTTAGGCAGAAGCAGAGACCAGTCAACCCTCACATGGAGCCTCTAATGAAGAAAGAGCTAAATAAGCTGATAGAGGCAAGCATTATATTCCCGATCAAGCACTCAAGCTGGGTTGCAAACTTGGTTCCGGTCAGGAAGAAGAGTGGAGAAATCAGGTTGTGTGTAGATTTCCGAGACCTCAACAGGGCATCTCTCAAAGATCATTACCCACTTCCTTCAATGGAACAAATATTGCAAGTAGTATCCGGTTCAGAGAGATTCTCTCTCCTAGATGGCTACTCAGGGTATAATCAGGTGATGGTGAAAGAAGGTGACCAATTCAAGACGGCTTTCACCACCAAATGGGGGACCTATGCCTACAAGAAGATGCCATTTGGGCTATCAAATGCTGGGGCCACTTTCCAAAGGGCAATGGATATGGCATTCAAGGGGTTGATCAATAAAATAGTTTTGATATATCTTGACGACATCACTGTATTCTCAAAAAATGCAGCGGATCACCTCTATCATTTGAGGCAAGTATTTCAGAGGTGTAGAAGATTTGGGGTATCATTGAATCCCAAAAAATGCATATTCTTGGCTCACGAGGGAAAACTTCTAGGCCATATTGTTTCAAAGGAGGGGTTGACAATTGACCCAGAAAGAGTTGAAGCAATTCAAGCATTGCCATTGCCAAATCACAAGAAGGCTCTTCAAAGCTTCTTAGGAAGGATCAATTTCATCCGCAGGTTTGTTCCAAATTTTGCAGCTCTCGTAAAACCAATAACGCTGATGTTAAAGAAGAGCATGGCATTTAAGTGGACATCTGAAGGCAAGGCAAGTTTTGAGGCAATAAAAGAGGCTATATCTCAAGCCCCAACTCTCGTCAATCCAGACTTCTCTAAGGACTTCGTGCTATATGCCTTTGGTGGTGGGGACACGATTTCTGCAATCCTGGTACAACAAAACAAAGAAGGATTAGAACAACCAGTTGCTTTCTTCAGTCAAGGCTTGGAGGAATACGAAACTAGGTACTCTTTCATCAAAAGCATGTCCTCATGGTAATCGAAGCTTAAAGAAATTCAAGCACCTAGTCTCAAACAACAAGATCCAATTATTAGTCTCTCATGCGGGAGTTGAGTCAAGACTTCCTTCTAAACAAGGATCTCGAATGAGAAACGTGTAGGATGGATAACTCGTGTCATGGAATATGACATCGAGATCAAGGTCACCAAACTAGTACGTGGGAAGGGACTATGTGAGCAGCTAGCCTTGAGTCAACAAGTTGAAGCTGGTGATGAAAAGGAGACTACCTTGGTACTACAGGATGATCAAGAACAAGAAAATGATGACGTGCCTACTCCTTGTTGGACTCAAAATATGATACACTTCCTACAGCATGTGCCTATGCCCTCCAGAAATGAGCAAAGCAAAGAGGAGATACTTCAGATTACAAGCCATTCCATATGTGCTTGTTGATGGTGTTTTGTTTAAGAAAGACATCAATGGAGTTCTATTGAGGTGCATTGGGATAAGTCAAATTGAGAGGGTGTTACGAGATTTTCACGATGGAGATTCTGGAGGACATTTTTCCCCACGAGTAACAGCTCTCAAGATAATGAAGGCAGGGTATTATTGGCCGACAGTCTTCAGTGACTGCTATACATGGATAAGAAAGTGCAAGAAATGTGCACTCTTCACAGGCAAAGAAAGACAAGCAGCACTTCCATTGCACCCAATTCTGGTTGACCAACCATTTATGCAATGGGGATTGGACTTCGTCGGGGTCATCAATCCAAACTCAAGCCAAGGCCACAAGTGGATTCTCACGGCAACGGACTATTTCACCAAGTGGACTGAAGCAGTAGCGCTCAAGGAAGCAAATGAGTCTAACATACTAGACTTTTATGAAGGAATAGTGACTGTGTTCGTGTGCCCGCCACTATCATATCGTATAATGCATCGGCATTCATAGGTTCCAAGATTACATAGAATGGGCTGTCAAGAATGGAATCTATTTGAGCACCTCTTCAAATTATTACCCGCAGGGTAATGGATAGGCAGAGTCCACGAACAAGAATTTGTTAAGAATCATCAGAAGGACTCTAGATGAAAACCAAAGGACATGGCATACCAAGCTAAAATCAGCATTATGGGCTGACAGGATAACGCCAAAGAGATCTACAGGTAATTCTCCCTACAAGTTGGTATATGGGAAAGAGGCAGTGTTGCCTATATCATTAGAATTGCCAGCATTGGAGCTCATGAAGCAGTTGGAGTTGTCTGAGTTCGAACCAATGGAGGCTAGGTATGCAGAGTTGATGGAATTGGAAGAAATAAGAGAACATGCAGTTCAGGCGATTGAAAAGGATCAGGCCTTAGTAAAAAGATGGTTTGATAAGAAAGCGAGAGCAAGGACCTTCCAGGAAGGAGACCTAGTTCTGAAATGGGATGCAGATCGGCAAAGCCAGGAAGGCATTCCAAGTTTGATGCCATTTGGAGTGGCCCCTACATGGTCACAGGATGTAAGAATAGCAATGCCTTCCGATTGTCTACTTTGGATGGAGGAGAAATCCCGATTCCGGTTAACTGAATCTATCTTAAACATTGCTACTAAAAGGAAAAGGTTCACCCTTGTAAATATTAGCCTAGATTTAAATTCCTCTAAGTGCGTATGCACATTGTCTTGTGGTAGTTAGGTTTTTGTTTCCCTAAGTGCTTCGGCATAGGTTTTGTTGCTCTCAGGTTGATTTCTACAATTCGTAATGCTCATCGAGAAGAAGTTGTGGTATCGTGTTCGGATCGATATCAAGTTGGTTTCGTGTTATTGCTTATGACTCCATGCCCAATGGATTGCTAAAAGGCCACTGATCTGCTACCTAGGCAGTGTAGTGATCCCATTGAGTCGCCAAATTGTTGTATATATCTTTTCCCCGGGTAGATATAGACAAGCAGAAGAATGGAGAAATCAAAGAAGCTCAAATCCCTGACATGCGCCCAAGGTGCACAGAAGTGGCGCACGAAAATGAGTGTCGACAGAGGAAATGGTGCACCCAAGGCACACAGAAGTGGCGCACGACAATGAGTGTCGACAGAGGAAATGGTGCACCCAAGGCGCATGTATGGCGCACGACAATGAGTGTCGACAGAGGAAATGGTGCACCCAAGGCGCACAAGTGGGCACGACACGACAAATGAGTGTCGACAGAGGAAATGGTGTGCCCAAGGCGCACCCAAGGTGCATGGGGCACACGACAATGAGTGTCGACAGAGGAAATGGTGCGCCAAGGCGCACACAATGAGTGCATAGAAGGGCGCACGCACGATACAATGAGTGTCGACAGAGGAAATGGTGCGCCCAAGGCACACAGAAGTGGCACACGACACAGAGTGTCGATAGGGTAAAGGATGCACCCTTGGCACATAAAGAGGATGTCGACACACACATGGATGCGCCTATGGCGCACCTTCAGGAGGCGCAACATTTTGAGCGCTGACAGGAAGCAGACCCTGGCGCAGATATTCAAATGGCCATAACTTTTGACTGGGAGCTCGATTCATGCAAGGTTGGACTTTTTGGAAAGCTTACGAGGTCCTCTATCCAACTACGACTGGATATCTTTAATTGGGTGAGAAAAAATTCTTAAAAATGCAAAATACAGTTCGCCACTTTTGGGTTCACTGGGTTCTCACCTACCATCATAATGAGATGAGTTAAGTGCATTCTGGAGGTGGTTGGGGCAGATTTCAAATTCCTCTCTCTTTTCTCTCTCATTCTTCCTATAAATTGTAAGGAGGGGCTTCTTTCTAAAGGTTGACATTCTTGTTTTGCCCTCCCTCCTTCTCTTTTGGCAGTGAATCTGTGGAGTTCAAACCTCCTATCTAAAACTCGTAATGCAACCTTGCCTCTCGCATTTTGCAGTAGTGTGTGTATCAGATCAATCTTTTTAATGGAGAAATTAATGCATGTCTCAGGATGATTCTCAACCCTCTCTCGTATTCATTTGCATCCCCTTGATCTTTCACCGTGAATCTGCTATCTCGTATGATCTTGCATTGCATTTTAATGGTCTCGTGTTTTATTTGGCAAGACACTTGTGTTTCTTCATTCCTGCATCACCTCCTTAGCTTAGGTTTATTTTTATGCATTTTTCTCTCCCTCGTCTCCTCGGTAGTTAGATTTAGGTTTTTGGGTAAACCTCTCGCATTTTATTGGTGCATCCGAAAAGAGAATAGGAGCCGCCTTCATCCGAGAGCTTTTCCATTTTCGCAAGGTCCCACACTTGGGAAAAGCTCCATGTTATGCAATCATTTAAAACCATTTCCCAACCATGCCCCTTTCATCCAATCAAACCAAAGAGACATATACCCCCCACGCAGGTTCCATGAGGGAGCTCCCATCATCTCCTCCACCCATCATGACCCATCTCCTCCATCACCAATGAAGGGGTTGAGACATTTACCTACATCCATCCATCTCCTCCATCTCCTCCACCCAAAAGACATGCCCATCTGTTCACTACTCCCACATTCCTCCACCCATCATAGACCAGGTTGAGATACCTTTGCCTCTTACGGATCATTCTCCATCCACTACCCAAAATCCAACATACCTACTTTTGTCTCTCTTACCAATGGAAGTTGAAGCTAGCCAATTCCACGTATCTAAGACACATTTTAAGGGAATTTCCATTAGGTCCTCACCTAACTCCACCCACGATGTTTCATTCTCACATTTTACCGATCACTTAGATTATTTGGATAGGGCTTTACTTGGGGGCGCCTCTTACTCCTTGTCTCAACATCATGCAAAGATACCTCGCCGATACCTCCACTATCTACCCAAACACATTTTGACCAATCCAACCAAATACAACCACCTCTATCACAACCCCTTCCATGATACCATTAGCGCTCAAACCACATCCTTAGCCATAACCTAACCTACATATAAACCCATACCCACACCTATAAAATTTGCATCAACCAAACCTATTACCACTTTAGGGGTCACCCCGACCACCAACCTTACTCATCCACCTATTAAACTAGATTTAGCTACATCCTCCAATGTCAATACCATACCTACTCGACACCCAAACCAAAGAAACAAACTCATTGACCTCATACCCCAGACTTGCACCAACCACGCCTACACTTGTCTTGTCTGCATTTAAGACCTCGGCTACCCAACATGGTCAAGCAACCTTCACCCTTCCATAAACCAATAACACAACCCATTCCTTCCTCAAAAACCTATAACCTACATAGGCACACAACACAACTTACACACGCACCTATAGTCTTCTTACCACCAATACCTCTAATACATTTAGATATTTCTTCACTACCCACTACACTTTAGTCATTTTCCCTCACACCCAAAGTACGACCCACATCATCTACCTTTGTAGCAGACCCCATTATCCCCATGGGTAGCTCACCCTCTTCCTTCATCTACTTTTCCTTCTAGACCTCGTACACCCACATCACCTTTATCCAAGAAAGTGCAACCCAAAACAAAATCCCACTACCCCACAATAAGGTAGTCAAAACAACCACACACCCTCCTACCTATTCATCTATTGTACCTCTACCCAAAAAATGACCAATATCTAAAATCACACCGATCCTAAACCCATAGCTCAACCCGTTCCTCCTCTTCTAAAAACATTCCCTCGACAATCAACCACACCTACACCCAAACCCATGTTTACTTCCCATTGTGATCCACTAGCGTAATCCTATGCCCAAACTTTAACAAACATCCTCGAGACCTCTGTTATCACATTACCTCCACTCCGAACTTACGAACCCCTCAAACCCAAGCAAAAATGGTTTGATGATGCTAAAATTTTCACATACCATCATGCGCTGTGGCATGATGTGGAGAACTCGAAAGGCCTCAAAACCATCCTTATCTAATTATTTCCACTAAAACCAACTTTGACAATGATGACCTTCTCAAAAGGATCTTGCTTCACCAACACCATTCCCACACTACCCACTCAACAACAACAACCTCCACCCTCACCTCTACTAGAGCCATCCCCAAGATTTGAAATTAACATGGTTCACATCGAGAACTTGCCATGCCACCACCCAAATGTAGTTGTGCCTAACTAACCTCACAAGGTTTTCTCTCCTCTCGGTAGATTTTTTTCCCATTATGTCATTATACCACTCACCCTACACCTTATCCATTTTCCAACTCCCCTTAAATCAGCATGATACACGTCACTACACGTGCATGGAAGGGCAAAGAAAAGGCAACTAACCTACCAACCAATCCTATACCCAACATACCATCTACACCATACCTAAAATAACTATCGGCCCCCCCATTTACCTATTTCTAATGGTGTCATAGATCTTACCATGCTTAAACAACTACACCAATCTCCCCTCAAAATGTCCTTATATGACCTCATCCAAACCTCATAATTCCATCGTCAAACCCTCATGGATGTTCTTCAATCTATTGAGGTTTTACCCAGTGACCCTACACCCATAGCCTCCATTGTAGCACCCTATCATGTAGGCTCTCTCACCAAATTACCACCTTCATCTTCACCCCATCTTGTTCACCAAGTGGCTTTCCTTAGCTTCTCGTAGAGGAGGAGATCGTGCACACCAAAACAATGACCTAAACCCATCCCTCTTCATCTCCATCCACATTGATGACATACAGGTACACCATGTGATGATTGATGGAGGTGATAGCATTAACATCATTTCATTCCATGCATTTTCTCAAATGCGCATACCTAATAATTGCATGCATAAACATCCTGGTCATGTTGTGTTCATTAATGACACTATCACCTCCACACTAAGCACTTTCATTCTTCACATTCACATGGGCCCCACACTATTCTAGAATTGTTCTACATTTTGGAGGGGGAATTTCAATATAACTTATTGCTTGGTAGACCCTGGATCCATGTCATGGGTTACATTCCTTCCAATTTGCATCATTTTGTAAAGTTTGAACATGAAGGACACACTTATACCATTCTAGCTGACCCATCACCTTTAAAAACATGCAACATGCTTTACCAACCCAATGATGTGTTCATACTTGTCATTCCATCTACCTTTGCAACCACTAGCACTTCACCTACACTTTCACCTACTAAGTACAAATGCATGCTTTCATTGCACATACCTCCTCTATTCCTACCATAGCTATAAATTCCATGGATGACGCATTAGCTTCTTAATTTGTTAACTCCACCTCTGCATTGACCTCGACACATCATCCATTCCAACTACCTACATACCAACCACTCGACCCTTGGAAGGTTTTTTTCAATGCCTCACTCTACTGGGAGTACCACCTATATAGTGTCACACATTCTTTACTCCACACGAGTATGGAAGCCTTCACAACACCATCACTATGATCACCGCATAGGATAATGCATCTTTATGGTCCTCCTTATCTTCATACTATTCTCACATATGGGGGACTTGATACTACCACTTACACACCTAACCACCATCACAACCCTGCCCATTTTCTGCTAACTTCCAATCATCATTTCACACACACCTTCCTACACCTTTGTGCATGGAAGGGTTTTGGTTTCAGATTTTATGAGCAAGGTTGCCATACTTTTATTTCATGTACCACCCAAAAATATAATGACCGTAATGGTATTGGCTTCCCCAAACTTCCTACAAAATATGCCCACATTGAACTCATTGAGGACCCTAGCCCTTCTCCACCTTTATCTTCATCACCACCTTCACCCGCTCCACCTTCATCACCACCCTCACTGAAAAAGTTGATGGATCTTGAATCTATCCCCCCTAACTGGTTTTTTCATAAACACCATTTCCTTGGGGCCTTTGAATTACCAATGTGAAGGCGAGGCCCCTTCCACTCTTCCATTCTTGTATCTTGAGATGATTGATGGTGAAACACCTATAATTAACATCATTCAATGTCAAGATATTGAATCCATACTCACCTACCTTGGTGCAGAAGACTCATATATTCATCGGTCGTTACCCTTTGAGACGAAACCATGTTAAATGAATTGACTATTAAGATCAACATTCATACTCAGGATGACCCGCACATCCTAAAGATCAGACAATCTTAAGATGCTACTGAACAGGAAGCCATCACTTCTTTTCTCCGATATCATAACCATGTTTTCACTTGGTCTTACGCAGACATGCCTAGTATTGACCCCACCATAGTGGTCCACAATATCATAACCATTCCCTATGTCAAACCTATCAAACAAAAATGAGGAAAAAATCACCTCTCGTATTGTGCTTCTCACCAAAGAAGAACTTTAGTTCCTTATTTCCATTTCCTTAATCTTACCCATTAAATAACCTCGTTAGATTTCTAACATTTTCCCTATTACTAAAGTAACAAGGGGACTCGCATTTACACGGACTTCCGTGACCTCAACCTAGCCTACCCAAAAGATGACTTTCCCTTACCCAAGATTGATCAATCAAGTTGACCCCACCGCTGGTCATGAGATGCTCTCACTCATGGATGGCTTCTCGGTTATAACAAAATTTTCTTACCCTAGAAGATTAGCACAAGACCACATTCATTACCCTCTTGGGAACCTTTTGTTATCGAGTCATGCCTTTTGGCCTTAAAAACCGGTGCTACATATCAACGTGCTATGACTTACATCTTCCATGATATCATGCATCAAATATTGGAAGATTACGTGGATGATATCTTGGCTAAATATAAATGTTGCTTTGAGCACCTCACCATCCTCGAAACCATCTTCGACCACCTCATTAAATATTACATCTTCCTTTAGCCTAAAAAGTGCATCTTTGCGGTTCTCTTAGGAAAGCTCCTAGGATTTATTTTTTCCCTTTATGGTATAGAAGTTGACCCTACTAAAGTTAAGGCCATTCTAGAAATTCCTCCGCCTACTAACCTTAAACAAATCCGTAGCCTACAAGGTAAATTGCAGTCCATTTGCCATTTCATTTCACAATTATCTAATCGGTGTCAACCATTTTATCATTTGCTTAGGAAGGATGTCTCCTTTAAATGGGATGATGACTATCACAAAGCTTTTGAGGCCCTAAAAAAATACCTTCTCTAGCCACCCATACTCATTCCACCTAAAGACAATCAACCTTTTTACCTATACATATCAGCTACCGATCATTCCTTAGGAGCCATGATTGCTCATCGCGATGAACAACACAAGGAGTAGGAGTCTTATTACATAAGCCATACACTTTTGGACTATGAAACCTGATACAACCATCTAGAAAAAAATTTCTTAGCCTTAGTTTTTGTTTCCACCAAAATCTACCATTACCTACTCAACCACAAAACCTATGTCGTGACCAACACCGATCCCTTACACTTCATGTACGCCAAACCTTATCAAAATCAGCATGCCGCATGATGGCTTATGCTTTTAGTTGATCTTGACCAAAAATTCATTCATCAAAATTCCATCAAAGGCCAAGCTATCACCGAACAACTGGATGATGCACCTATTTCGAGGATCAACCCTCTAATTTTGACTTTCCCGATGAGTCAATTACTACTCTTTCCTGGATGAACCCCTTACCAAATGAAATTGTTCTTCAATGGTTTCGAGAGTCAATGTGGGGGTGGGGCTGGTATTATCCTCATTCCTTTGGATGGAGAACCCATGCCTTTCTCTTTCAAACTAGACTTTGAATGCACCAACAATATTGTTGAGTTAGAAGTGCTTGTACTTAGGTCCGTAAGCCACATATGCCCTAGATGTCCAATCAATCCACATCTTTGGTGATTCAAAATTGGTCATCAACCAAGTCAATGGTATGTAATAATGTCGTAACAAGATACTTCAAAAGTATAAACATCATATAGACATACTTTTGACAACCTTTGATCATTACACTATTCAAACCATCCCACGTTCAACCAAAAATGTACGATAACATGGCATGCTTAGCTTCCCAAATGCACACTTCCCCGCCAATTCCAAATCTTTTTCACTATATAATTCCTCCATTCACCTTATTATTTACCTCATGATGTTTACTCAATAGAAAATGACACCCCGACCCGAGTGACCTTTTGTATAAAAAATACTCTAACTACCTTTCTCTCTCCATCTTACCTCCTGATCTCACCCGTAAGGGACAACGCACCTTCCTTAAAAAGGTCTCTCATTTCATCATTCAAGGGGACTCCTCTATAAACGTGGCTTTGATGGTATTCTCTTATGATGTCTCACATGTTCTGAAATTTCTTATACCATTAAGGAGGTTGATGATGGCATATGTAGAGGTCACTTTAGTTGCCTTGTTGTTGCTAAGCGTATTCTTCACCTTGGCTATTACTGGCCGACCCTTAACCATGATTGTTGCAACTATGTCAAAAATTGTGTAAAATTTCAACAACATTCCAACCTTCATCATACACCCAATCAAGCCTTGCAGGTCACTCATGACCTTTGGCCCTTCTCTCGTGGGGTTTGAATCTTGTTGGAGAAATCAATCCTCATTCCTCCCAACGTCATCAATGGATCATAATCGCTACCGAATACTACACAAAATGGGTGGAAGCCATACCACTCATCTCCATGAAGGCCGAGAAGATATGTGAGTTCATTAACCATCACATAATTTGTCGCTTTGGTGTTCCTCATCACCTCATCACCGATAATGGAAAACAATTCAAAAACAAAACATTGCAAAAAACTTTGCGATGCCTTTGGAATTCAACTTAGTTTCTCATCACCTTATTACCCACAAACCAACAACCTAGCCAAATCCACTAACAAAACCCTCAACAAAATTTTCATGAAAGTGGTTGATGATACTGGGAAGGATTGACACATGCACATTCCTTTTGCTTTATGGGAATACCGCACTAGTATTCACACTTCCACTGTGGCCACACCCTTTTTGCTAGTCTATGACACAGAGGTTATTCTACCTCTCAAGGTCCAAATCCCCTCACTCCACATTTCTCTCCATGACATGCTTACCGATGATGACTTTTGTCAAGACCACTTAGCACAACTATATTTTTTAGATGAACGTCGTCTTAACGCTCTGGATCACCTTTAAGTTTACCAATAAGGTATCAAACGAGATTATGACAAACGTATTCATAAATGAACTTTCCAATTGGGTGACCTTGTATTGAAAGAAAATCAACATGTAACCAAAGAAGAAAAAAGTTAATTGGGGAAAATTCACTCCTAATTGGCTTGACGATACATTGTAACTCATACCTATGGATCAGGTGCCTATCGTTTATCCTCACTTGATGGTAAACCCGAACCTGATCCCCTTAACACATTTCATCTTCGACCATTCTATTGTTGACTCATTGTCCTACCTCACCCTTTGTCTCTTTACATGCTCATCCCTTGAGTGATATCCACTCCATACACCTCCCTAACGATTAAACAAGATTCATGTGAGTACTGTCACTTGTTATCTTCTCTTGAATATGTGTACCAAGACACTCGCACATAGCATGATTTTCATGGATACTTTCATCTACTTGATGCAAAATCACACCCTTCGACGTTGATCATATTTCTAGGTTGATCACTCTAGCATCCAAAGGTGTGATTGCATAACATCAATCCTTTCTTTGAGTGTGGGACTCGTGAAAATGAGAAAGGAATCTCCAGAGAAGGCTGGTTCCTCTTCCTAAACTACACCGCCATAAGCTATTCCAGGTGCGAGCAAGCTAATTTAATCCTAATCTAACTGCATCAAGGAGACAGGAGAGAGAGAGAAGAGAAAAAGAACAAAAGCCTACACTAAAACCATGATACACTGTAGAAGGAGAATGTTGAAACATCTATCAAAACTACCATGGGACAAAGAGAGGTGAGCGATGGGAAGGATGGACGAGATGCATCACAGCCCAAGGATAGATTTCACACGAAAATGTCTCAAAACTCCATGAACACAAACTCAAACCTATAATGAAAATTAGAATATGAAAAATACCTGCAATGAAGAGAGGCAAGAAGAGAACAAGCAAAAGAATGAGCAGGGATGGAAAGATGCATAACAAAACACGTTTTTGTTGCTCCATAAGTTTGCACAGAACATCATTTCAATAGTAAAAGGCAAAAACACCATTACAGAGCAGGGGAGGAGGTTCGAACTCTATTTTCAACCCTAGAGAAGAAAATAAGGGAGGGCGAGTAGAAAAGATGAACCACTACTGAAAAATGAGCCAAATCTGGGTTTTTACAATGCATGGGTCGAGCCCAGGAGAGAGAAACGTGAGAAAATGTGCAAGCAGTCCAACCATTGACCAAAACGCATTCTTCATTAAAATCGATGGTTGAAACATCACTTCGTCCCATGTCAAGAAGAATGTGACCCATGTGCATTGAAAATGGCTACTTGAAACATCAGTTTTGGCCATGCTGAAGAAGAATGTGACCCATGTGCATTAAAACTGGTTGTTGAAATGTCAGTTCTGGCCATTACCACGTGCCAAAGACATTTCTTGATTTTCTCTCTCCAAATTGAACCAAAATGCAAGATTGACCCTGAAATCATGTAGAGAATTTTACCAGCTTTCCATTGATATAAAGAACGTGAAAATCTGAGCTCTGGATCGAAAGATATGGCGATCTGAAGATTTAGGGCAAAAAAAGGCCAAAACGGATATTTGAATTTTTTCCCATGCTCTACCACTTGGATGACACGTGTCGGGCTCTGATTGGCTAAGCAATTCTCTCTCCTCAACCTTTCCATGGGTTTTCCTTGAAAATTTTGACTTTTCTATAACTTTGGAAAATTTTCCATTTTTTCCCTACGCCCCCGCCACTTGGGACACGTGGCGTGATTTGGTTGGGGGACAGGGGTGCGGGGTCATCCTTGTCTTTTAATTTTTTGGCCCAAGACTTTTGTCAAATTTTCCTAAGTCTTTCCCTGGCTCCGAACTCCCCTACCTTAGCACATGTGTCCTGTGTGTATTAGCTCGGGCCGACCCTTCAAACCTTGCCCTTTGAAATTTTTTGGCCAAAAAACACTTAGCCAATTTCCATTGTGCTTCCCCTTGTGACACGTGTCACACTGTGATTCATTGGCAGCTCTTTCAGCTTTTCACGTCCCTCGCATACCTCGGCCCAGGATGTCCCAAACCGTCTGGGAAAAATTTCTCCAAACCGCCCGATTCAGGCTTCCTTGTCCATCCTTGCGGTGAAGACACGTGGAAAAATTTGATTCGTTGGTGGCTCCTTCGATTTTCGCGTCCCGCGCATACTTTTGGCATGAATGTCCCAAACGAAAGTCTCTTGTTTCGGCTGAACCGCCGATCCATGTCCTCCACGTACTTTTGTCCCAACTATCCCGGACTGCCTGGGACAAATATCTCCGAACCACCACGAAATGGATGACTGCGCTGCTAAACCGGACGATCCGCATCCTTCGTGTACTTTTGGTCCTATTGTCCCAATGAAAGCGAAACAAGACTTAGGCAATTTTCTTCATTTTTTCCGACCGATTCGGCTTTTCACGTCCCACGCGTCCCGACATCCCAACTATCCCGCAGACCACCTGGACTAGGACTTAGCTGATTTTCTTCATTTTTTCGCCCCAAGCTCGGTACGATGAACCTCATTTCAACCCGAACTGGTACAACCTGAGCCCTTCAAACCCAAACTGCCTCAAAACAGTCCTGCAACCTTATTTTTGCATTTCTCCCATTTTTTCTAACTCGTTGGGATTTCTTCTTGACAGGAGAGTTGAAAGAACCCGAGGGACCCCAGAAACATGATTTTGGGCCTTGAATCAATCTATTTTCCTGGGACTTGAATATTCTAATTCATGTTATCAAAATTACCTTGGGGGTGAATTTTGGATAACACTACCTTTAGATGAGATCCCATGGTCGTTCCAACTTGCCTTTTGAACAAGAGTCCTATCGTCCACCTTGGTCTTGTCCATGATTTCAAAGACCTCACATGGGACCAAATTCCTTGAGTCAAATTTCTAATAAAATATGACTCCCATGAAAGGACATCTTCCTCTTGACTAAATTGCTATTATAAATAGATCTGCTCCCTCAAAGGAAAGCTATGTGAAGATTTACAAAAACATTAAAAATGAGAGAAACTGAAGCTTCCCGCATCGATCAACTTCACGAAGACCTCAAGGAGTACCATATTATTTATCCCATATAGACTTCTTGCATCGATCAGTCTATCAAAACACAAAAAAATTAGTCATGGACTTACCCACTGTGACCTAAAACCTCTTTCCCAAAAGCCCTGTCACTCAAAACATATAAAATTAACTAACTTTCACCCTCCCTACAACTTCAAATCTCATTATCTCAATTTCCTCAAGGGACATCTTGGAATTTAGATGTTTGGTGATCCTGTGACTACCTTCATCATAGAACTATCAATCATGCAATGCCTTTCAAGTATTATGTTCATCACCCCCTCCAAGGTATGATCTACTTGGTAGGATCCTACCCAATCAGGTGGCTTTAATGCCCCCCTCTTATCTTTTAACCATCTTTGTTTAGGTTTTGATTACCTTATACAGGACTTAGTCCTCGACACTTACCTTTGAGTTAATCCTCCCCTTTCACCATAATCACCTTCACCTGCATCCTTTTACCTATAATCTACCCACACCTATTAAACCTAAACCCACAACATGCCCAAACACCTACAAACTCATTTTCATATTCTTCCCTATCTCATGGGAGAACTACATCGCGTAAGGTCCCTTTTTGCCAAGAATATGTAGGCAACACTGAGGGGCATGGGGCCATTGGAGGTTAGCTCGGCCATTCTCTACCACAAAAACAATTCATCAACCATGCCTAACTCACCATTTACATCACATTTCACTTAGTTCCCATTTTCTAAAAAAATAGAAATCAAGCCACATACATAACAAGTTGTTTACCATAAGATACATTTACTACACCTACCATCCCTCTATCATCACAATGCATAGATTATACCTACCATCACACATATGACCCATAATATCATTCATTTCCAAAATAATGAATCATAACCAAACTCCGACTCGATCCATGCCTATAACTCGACTCGATCCATGCCTAACCAAACTGACTTGATCCATGCCTATAACTCGCTTCGATCCATGCCTAACCAAACCTAACTCGATCCATGCCTATAACCTAACTCAACCATGCCTAACCAAACCTAACTCAATCCATTCCTAACCAAACATGACTCGATCCATTCCTATAACTTGACTCGATCCATACCTAACCAAACTCTCGACTTGATCCATGCCTATAAACTAACTCAACCATGCCTAACCAAACCTCGACTCGATCCATGCCTAAACCAACCTAACTCCATCATGCCTAACTCACCTAATTTCAATCTACATCATAGTAACAAATCCATATCTCATCTAACACAAGCCATAAACCAATGTCTCATACACACATCAACAAATCACGAAATACCATGAATCTCATCATATAAATCAATAAATGTGTATCTCAATATACATGTCTATCTCATCTTGTCCATCATCTCAAAAATTTCGGCACACAAGCCGATATATATAGTACAAAATGTCATCAGCACGCAGGCCGGTCTCATATATACAAAAAGAATGAATGAATCAATACAAAATATCTTCAAACGTAGGTGGTATGTGATAAAATACAACTATATTCAAGACCACGCAGTGACATATATATCCAAAAATCACTAGTATACATAAAAAATATGGTGACCGCATATCAGACATCTCACCGGATGTCTTCCATCTCTGTTTCACCTGCACCCTTAGCCTTTTGTGTCCCTGTCAAGGCACCTCACCTAGTACTAGTCACCGTGCGCTAGTGACCTCTCCCTGATCGGGCCTCGAAGCTCACTAACCTCCTATGCTCTCCACACTATGTGTGTGGGATATCTTTGTCTCACTGGACACCTTCTGTGCTCTGTACTCTCTTTCCGTAAGATACGAAGTCTATCCCGCCGCCATGAGCTAATCCTGATAATATCTCACCTTAGCTAGGGCATCCCGTAACCTAGATACGAGGCACGATATGTGGTGGTCCCATAGGTCTTGACCCCTAAACCTACCCCCGTAGTAGTGACCTGCTCTCTGCCATCCTATGAATTGGTACCGAGCTTCCTATGCCCGTGGTGGTTCCCCTATACCTATGCCTATATATGGGCCTGTAAGGCCCCAATCTATGCCTGGTTGTGGCCAACTAGCCCTATAAACCTACCACATGACCACGTAAACCTACCACTGATTATCTCTGTTTCTATCTCCTCCACCCTCTCCATCCACCATCTGGGCATGCGGACTAGCCACTGTGCTCATAGCTCGCTACCTCTAGATGTGTCTATAGTATACCTATCTAGGTGATTAGCATCGCTACTTTCCCCGTAGGGTGTCTCTCTGCACTTTAAAAGGTATCTAAGTCAGGTTGTAATAGTCTAGGTGGTATGGATCATAACTGAGCCACCCACCACTACCTATACTTATCTCGTACATCTCTAGCATCACCAATCAACCGATCCACCGCTCCTCCTCCCTTGTAGGCACTATAGGTTGTGGTAGAGGTAGAGGCCTCTCCATGTCATCTCTTCGATACTGTGGGAAGGATGGAGGAATATCCTGTACAAAGCCTGAAATTCCGTTGGACCCTATTTACCGAGATCATCTCATCCTCCCGGCATGGATACCTTATATCCACCTCTATAGCTGGAGCTCAGCTAGCTCCTCATGCATGTGCCTATATGAAGGGAATCTCACATATGGCCTCCGGATAATGTCCACTCAAACCCCTCCAACAATTACCGAAAATGGGCCACATCATATGTCAACCTATCTGATCTCCATTCTCCTACAACCGACACCCATCTCCTATATCCCACCTACACACATCTCATGGGAAACACATCTACTCAAGGCATCCCTATAGGTCGAACATAGACTATGTGCTCATAGGACCAGCGATGCACTATAAATGTATAACAAAGGAAAAACTTGCGCAAGGAACCGCCCATATGCCCATAACTCTCGGTATAGCTAGACCAAGAATGTTGGTGCCCAAGAAAATCATGTCTCATGCACCATCATATCGTGGAGCACCCCATTAGTGATCTGGGAAGCATTTACCCTCTACATCTAGCGCAGTATATAGCAAAGACACCGCTCCATCAATAGAACCACTAGCCTTGTCTCATCTGGACGAGCTAGGTACATCTCGTCATAGCTCAAATTAGGGCTATGGAATCTCAAATCCACCACCCCCTCACCAAAAATTTCCCGATCAGCTCCTCTAAGGCCTCAGAGGAGATAAAGTAAACCTGGGCCACCAATATGGGTAACCACAAAATTTGGAACACGTCCTCCAGGGTGATAGTCATCTCACCCGTCGGAAGTTAGAACATGTTGGTTGCAAAGTCCCATCTATCGATGAGCATGACCACCAAGCCGGGCTACCGAAAACATGTCGGTAGCACCAAATCCCACTCAAGCCCATTGGCTCCACGTGTATGTGTAGCTCGAAGGGGTCGCTACATTACTGCCTGGGCAATGTCACCGATGAGGGTGGAACCATGTCTTGCATGTGTAATTGTGCTCTCCCCTACATCCATCTAAGCACAACATTAATCCCTATTTACCATGGCCATATACACCAATTATCATTATTCTCCAAACTACCCATCTCAACTACCTAACCTACATCACTTTTACACCCTTGTGCCTAAAATCCTGACCGGTACCAGTTTATTCTAACTGACTTCGGTCACCTTTAAACTAGCATCGGTCACATGTTTGGTGACCACTACCGGTTCATCTTTACCGACCATGGTTACCACTTATCGGCATCAGTCACCTATTTGGTGACCGATACCAGTCTACCTAACCGACACCAACCAAGATTGATCGACACCCGAGCCATCGCTTGTAGAAAAATCTGTGACTTCCCAAACCCCCCTTTTTAAAACCCTCCCACCTGTCCCTTTTACCCCACCTACAATGACCTACACTACCCCAAGACCCCTACCCACCCCACCTATACAATTTACTACCCTCCCCCCCTCTTTTTCCCGTTATTCCGCCCATACCCACATTTAAATTTTTCCCACCCACAAAACCTAAAACCCACAAAACCCTACACATCACACATACAACAACCTCTAATCTATCTAATTAACAATATAGAGTTAAGAACTTACCTTGTTGCGTTGCCACTGTCCCCGGTGGCACATCTCGGCCACCATGTCGGTGGTCCACCTAATCCCCTCCCACCTCTACCATCACCAAATACCTACTTGCAACCTCCTACGATGTCGGTTTTCCTATACCGACATTGGTTATCCATGACTACCATCACCACCATCACCTACACATTACCCTTACTCTTCCATTTTACCCCACCCATTACCTTACTCCTTTACCCCATCCAACCTTTACCCAACCCATTACCTTACATTTTCATGACCTCATCATTTACTACCTCCATTTGTCCTACTTTGGGGACTCATTATTTTACCCCTACCTTGGCCTTACCCATGCTGCGACCTAGATATTTGGCCCTAGACCATCGCTAGTGACCTTTGACCTCATGTGTTCACTATATCTTGTGGCATTATTACCTGTGTTGATTGACCTAATGACCTTACCTAACCTATTGCCATGACCATTTATCCTGACCCTACCTTTGGTGTACTTTGGAACATACTTAAATGTTCTTGCACCTAACCTATGTTGTGTTTCCTAACCATATCTTATACCTTGGATACCAGATTCACTTCAACCTTATTCAGATAAACCTATTGACCTTATATCATGTAGATTTTTCTTGCTCTTCAACCCAGAGCATGTTGTAGTTTATACGTGTGCGTGCATTTGACTGTTGCTACCTTTGACCCTAACCCATTAACTAGATTTCTCGAGTAGACCTTTCACCCTTTTCCCTATACCCACTTACCTTTTCCTCACATTTATCTTTTATCAAAACACTCACCACTTCAGCCTCGCTACCTCATTAGTTGATAAATCCCCATCACCTCACCTACCACCTCATTTTGCCACCTCATCATGACCTAGCCCTAATCCTAAACTAACCTAATTAAAACCTAAAACTTGGTCTACACCTACACCCATGACTAAGGACCCCTTTCTCGCACCTAAAACCGACCTTCTAGTCACTTGACCAAGCCCGCAACTAATCTCTCGGGAGAAAAGCAGGGAAGGTGGGCTGTTTTACTAAAAATAGCCTACTTTTTCCTTACCGATGCTTGCTTCTACTCGACCGCCGCCGCTTGCACGTAACCGCCATCGGTTCCTCAGTAAATGGCCTCCCAAACCAAAAACAAAGGATCAGAATTTCATTTTTGGATCAGAGAAAAGGATTCTTTGAATCAAGAAAGAGCATCAGGAGCGATCGAGAAAACCCTGATCTTTACTTGACTGAGCAGAGACAAGTGAAGAGACAAGGAGAGTTAGCAGCAAGGGAGAGCAAGCCTGATCGCAATCGATACTGTGAGCCCTCGTGATACTCAAATGATTTGATCTCGCTGTGTGCTGCACTATCCTACCTCGCTTCGCCTTTGCCATCAGAACTCTTGGACTTGCATCTCCGCGAATAATCAGTAAGCTACTTCTTGCATGTACTCTTTAATAACATTTCTTCGACTTTTTGAATCATAAGTCCTCACAAATCCATTCTTGGATCCACTACCCAACGTGTCATTGCATCTAACTGTCATTCATCTAGATCTCATCACCCTATTTCCTAATATTACCTATATACAGCCCTACAAATAACACAACTACCAAATAACACCACCACCCCACAAAACAACTAACCTTCAGATCCTAGACTCTACCGATATCGGTCATCAAGAATCCGCCATCTTCATCAAGAATCGCATCATCGGTTATACCGACTATAACCAATAACCAAATTTTTCCCCTACCTACTAACAAAGCAATTTAATTGATATTTTATAGTCTTTTGTGTTAATTCATATTAGCAAGGGAACTGACCACCTTCGAAAGGAAGTTTTATATTTCCTGGGCCCAAGGCAGTTTCCTCATTTATTGTCTAATTAAAATCTTGTGGTCTTGTGTTCTTATTTGCAGGTAGTCCTTCCAAGACAAAAAGGAGTTCTTCGCAGTCAGCCTGATCTTTCTCTACGGTACGCGCACATCATCTCGACATTCTACAGGTATTCCTCCTAGCCCCAACCCTTATCTGTTTCTAAAAGGAACGAAACATTCCGAGTGAAACATTTTGGCACGCCCGGTGGGACCCATCTTGGGTTTCTGTTTCTCTTGCTTATTTTCATTTTAGGAAGCATACTTGTTGTTGCTGCTTTTGTTATATATTTCGTAAAGAATTTGTCTTGCTTTCCTAGTTTCGCATTAGTGAAAGTCATCTCTCTTGCTTCATCGAACATAATTTTTGATTTGGGTTTAAAACACGTGCATTGCATTCCTGCTTGTTGTTTTTCAATTCTAGTGAACGTAGATTAAGTAATGTCGTACACGTGGGGTGATATCCACGGGTATTGACAGAAATTAATCTTACATTCACTGCACAACACATACCGAATCACTTCACAATTAACACAACAGCTCAAACATCCCCTTTTTTTCGCGGTATTCCTCCGCCCGATTGAGGTAACCTTATAAGCCAAAACAACTTGACATTTCCCCTAAGTCTCTTGTTTAGGATTCTCGACATCATTCTACGCTAAAGGCATAAGCCCACGATATAATTAAAATTAACCCTAGGGTTAATCTCTGATTTGTGTGTGCATCTTGCTTGTTTTTAGTTCTGCTTTTCTTTCTCATACTGCTATCTTCTCGTGATCAATAATTGACAAGTATACTAAACGCTGTTAAAAATCAAATTAGCAGCCTTTTTATATCTTGTTAGCCTGATTTCTTACACCGACATCGGTTACTCCGACCGACGCCGGGTTATAGTATAACCGACATCGGTTATTAGACCGATATCGCTATCGTTTTTCCAATTCCCGACAAACCAAAGAACCTACCAATTTTACTACCTGAGTTTGTTTCTATTCCCGATGATTGAAACCCTACTGTGAACTCCTGTCCATGGTTGTTATCACTCGAAAGCAAGCCGCCGCCATGGTTTCACATGCTTGCTCTGTTTTTTTCCCGAATCACCCCCTTCACATTCTGTGGGGAATCCTACGGATACCAGCGAGGTTCCTAAAATTCCTGTGGGAGATAAGGACTTCGCCAAGTTTCTGGATGCTAATTCTAGCACTGTACAATACTATTTGTCTCATACCCCTGACCGTACGCCTGATGGTCAGCTCCTTGTTGGTATGCCTATTAGTATAGCTGCTCATTTAGCTCCCACTCCGCCTGATAATACCGCCTTGCTTCCTGCATCTCTAGCCCCGTCTCCCAATCCGACGGCTTCAGAGGTTCATACGACTCAGATTGGCTTTCCGTTGGTTAACCTCGGACCCCACATATCATTACCACCGACCGCCCTACCTCATCTCTTCTTGCATCGCTCCGTTCATGACTTGCTCTCTGCCACCTATCCACACGAGCTTTCCTTCTCAAGCTCCGCCTACCTTTTCATTCCCATACACGTATCCAGTGACCTCAACATCCTATATGGGACATCCCTATTCGGTTGCCTCAACATATTCATCCTCCACACCTTATCAACACTTAACCCCACCAGTGTCTAGCGGTGGTCCTTGGCCCAATTTGCCTCCGTTTACCACAACCACACCATCATCTCATCCAACTACTGATCTAATTAAACAAATGATGGACAAAATGCAAAACCTGGAGGCTTCGCTTCAGAAGTCGTAGCGCTGACATACGAGCAAGTTTGTCGGAGCCCATTCACCCTTCTCGTCCCCTTCATTCATATCCTCCTCAATGGGAGTTACCAAATTTACTCGCTTTAATAAGTAAAGAGGATCCTCAACAACACTTCATGATCATTTAGACATGCTTGTTATTTGATTGCCCATGATGATGCCTCATATTCAACCTTTCCCATGTCCTTATCAGACTCTACTTTGAGTGGTACAAAGGTTTTTAACCCAAAGACTCAATCTTCTCTTTTAACCAACTAGCCCAATCTTTCTTGATCACTTCTCCATTAACATTGCTAAGAAAGTATCCATCACCGACCTTTATGCCATTCGACAATTCAAGACGAATCTATCGCAGATTTCGCTTGACGATGGCGGGCCTTATCAACCAACTTACATATGCCTTGCCTTTCGCTCGATCAACTTATCGAATCGCTTTCACGCGGGCATGCGCTAAGCACATTCTCCTACCCTCCAAATTCAAACTTTCCGTACATTCGATGAAGCCTTTACTATGGCTCAAAACTAGAGATTCGAGCCTTAGAGGAAGAGAAATTGCGGTCACAAACAAAACCCCACTTTCCGAACTCCCGATTCTACCAATAAACCAAATACCACCACTCCTCACGCGTCCACTTCTTCTAAATCAAAAGGAGCTGTCCACGCGGTGATGGTTAAATCTCAAACACCGTCTAATACCCCACCAAAACCACCTATAAGTATAAAGCCGAGCCCATCAATTACACTCCTCGGGAGAAACTTATGGTGTCATCTTGGAAAATTGCTCAAAG
The DNA here is from genome assembly GCA_018340775.1 of Taxus wallichiana var. yunnanensis. Classification (NCBI taxonomy): domain Eukaryota; kingdom Viridiplantae; phylum Streptophyta; class Pinopsida; order Cupressales; family Taxaceae; genus Taxus; species Taxus wallichiana. The sequence goes on along the minus strand of CM031240.1, from coordinate 940,801,240 downwards.
CCGAGCTATTACATTACCTCTCGTTAAACCTCACTCCGGGTTTGACTCCACTCGCGCCATACCTTCCTCGGTACAAAGAAAATGACTTCTGAATTTTCACCGCGTAAAAGGACATAGTCATGAAAACTCGCAAGATGTTGAAAAACATAGTGCAGAAATGGTCGACGCAGGGATATAACCTCGATAATCCTAATGCCCCCGCCAACCGAAATTTGAAAATCTTCAACAAACCATTCCCGAATCACTCTCCCAACAGTAACACAAACCAGGATATCTTAGCCGAGGAGAGTGTTCATGAGATCCATGCAGTCTTTGATACCCAGCCCAAAGCCTCTATCGAGAAAATTTTGAATCAAGCCTCTTCACTAACACAGGAGCCCGAACCTCCTTTACCACCATCGAACCAAAGCGAAATCATTCCTTTACCCATAAAGGAGTTAACTGCCCAGACTTCTCTTCCCATCGATGAGTCTTCTTATACCACATCCCTACAAGATTGCGAACGGATGTTATCTAACCTATCTATTTCCCAGATTTCCCCTTCTACCCCTCTTGCTGCACAAGAGGAAGGTACGCCACTCCTTTTGACATCCTTAGATGAGGAATCTCTTGCACCGACATCACCAAATTCTTTAACCATGACGGATCCTCTCGAACATGCCCTCCTACCTATTAGTCCTTCATCACCTAAATCTTTTCAACAACCGGTCGACCTCTTGACATCTATTGATACAGTGCCTCGTTTACCCCCTGTATCACACCCACAGTGGACCGGAATCACAACCCACCTTTCTTCCGTACAAAAGTTCACATTCACACGTGAGGACTGTCATTCCACAGAAGATAGACAGGCCCTATGGGAACGTTTGAGTACGCCATATTCTACTCAAATGCAAATGACCGATCCTGAGACCTCCACCATATACCCGAAGTGTTTACAGAAGCTTAAAATGCCCATGTTCTCACCTTCACCCCCTCACCTCTACCAAATGCCCCGTCCACTTCTATTAACTTAGCCAAATCTTCCCCTACGCTTGGGACCTTACCCATACCCAGTCTAACACACCCACCTAAGCGGCTTAGATTTATCTAAAATAAAGGCCCCCCCCACTTAAGAGACAAACTCAATCTCCTCAACCTATGCCTCTATCACAACTAAAACCATCATCGCATACCTACCTTCCATATCGGGACCCCATCCTTCCACCTTACATCAATATATCATACCTCCCGCGCTTTTTTTAAAGCGACCTACGCCTTCGCACACGCACACATACAGAGATCCTGGGTATAAAGAACACCGCACCCGCGTATCCGTCCACCTATCAACCCTAAACAAATTCCATCATCAAAAGATTTGTTTTCGGTCACTCCTATTTCCCGTGGTTGTTTTCTCGATACCACACCATCTGTGGCCTCATCATCCAATATAGCTTCGCGCCAAAGAAACCACGTTTAGTGAAAAACACGTGTCAACACCCCTCGGCTAAACCACCACCCATACGAACCAACCACCCACGCCCAAACATTACCAAAACCCGCGCAATCAATACCCTCATCCTCTTCTCGATTTTGACCCACTCAAAGGATCTTACGCCAATCCTTGCTATGTTAGTAGAGAATGCGACCATTTCCCTACCCCCACTTAGACCTTATGACCCGCCTAAACCTCGACCTATAGGTTATGATGAGTCTAAGATCTGCGCTTATCACCGCACACCAGGACATGATGTGGAGGGATGCAAAGCTTTAAAAACCATCCTTCGTCAGTCACCTCTCCCAGATAGAAAGGTTAAGAAAGACAACTTACGAAGGGAGAGACCTTTAGTTTCCATTCCCTCTCCTATACCATCTGTCCCCGCCTCACCAAGATCTGTCATTATTACAACCCCACCTCTTGAAGACCATGATTTATCCCAATCATCTTCTTCATCTCCGGTCTACGAGATTAATATGATTAGTGTTGCTACTCGAGCGCAGAAAAATAATGAGAAAGCGAAAGAAAGCACACCTGCGCCCTCTCCTTCTCCGTCCAGCATCCCGATTGCACCACCACCCAAAGTGGTTATTCGTGGACCCGCTTACCCCGTCTCTAATGGAGCTGCCCATCGAGCCATGATTAAACAGCTTCACCAATCACCCGTAAAAATGACACTATATGATCTCATTCAGACTTCTGAATCTCATCGACAAGCTCTCGTTGAAATTCTTCAGGGGATCGAGGTCTTACCTAATGAAACCCTTCCCGTTGCCTCCATTCTAACACCCAATCACGTTGCCTCTCTCACCAAACAACCCACCGCCCCAACCACTTCGCCTCTCGTACTCACAAGCCGCATGCAGCTGGCTCAAGATGAAATTGTCGATTTTGGTACAAAGATCCCGACTCTCGCCTCGCTTCATCTCAAACCTACGCCCGGACATTCGTACGCCGTGTTATGATTGACGGGGGGTAGCCTAAACATCATCTCTTCAAAAGCTTTTCAACAAATGAATATCCCTTCTAGCTACATGTGTGCCAACCCCATCATGTCATGTCATTCAATGACGCTATTACCTCTACCTTAGGCACCGTGATCCTCAACATTCGGTAGACCACGACTTTACCCGAACTCTTCTATGTCCTCGAGGGAGAGTTCCAATATAATATATCATGGGTCGCCCTCGATCCGGCCATGGGATGCGTTCCTCAACATTACATGATGCATAAAATTTGAGTACGAGGGGAAGTCCTACACCGTAAAAGCTGATCCTCCCCCCTTTAAAACCTGCAATATGTTATACCGCCCTAACGATGTGCTTATACCAATCAAGACACCCATACATTCAACCCAACCATCCTCTTCAAATGTACCTCAACCATCCACCTCAACCGCGCCTACGCCTTCAACTGATGAAACCACCGTCGCAAAAACCACTTCCCTTCCCGCAGCTAACATCCCAACCTCCGACCCCTTAGTAGATGTTTTTCAACGCCTTACGCTAGGGGAGTACCGCCTATATAACGTTAGTTCTTTCCCTACCCCGCAGAGTACGGACAATTACATGCACATCCCACCTACGACTGCACGCGTGGGGGAGGTAATCTCTTACGACCACCCCATCGCGCACCAACCTAACGTATGGGGGTGTTGACGCATCCTCCATTACCCCGAACCTCCTCTTGTGTGGTTCCCTTCCAATCCGATTTTCAATACTTGACAAATCATCGTTTCGCCCTCACCTTCTTGACTCGCTGTGCTTGGAAAGGCTTTGGTTTTGGTCTTTACGAACAAGGCCGACATACACTCATTCCCGTGACTACCCGCAAACACAATGATCGCAGTGGTCTCGGTTTTCCTGAAACACCTACACAGGAGACACCTCGTGTCAGCTGTATTCTGGAAGAAGACGACGTCACCCCTACCAAACCATCATCACCCACTTTGCCATCATCACCCACAGAATCTATAGACCCTGAATCTATCCCTCCTAACTTTTTTTTTTCATAAATGCTATCTTCATAGGTCCTCTCACTTATCAACGCGATAATGAGGACCCATCTTCTCTTCCCTTCTCGTATCCGCATGATCAAGAGGATTCACCTTTGATTAATGTTGTTGAGTGTCAGGATGACGACTCCATCCTCACTTACCTTGGCGCGGATGATTCTTATATTCAACGAGCCTTACCATCTGAAACCCAAACCATGCTGAATGAATCTACTATAGAAATCAACATCCACACGGAGGAGGATCCTCACATTGTGAAGATCGACAATCCCTTAACACATCGTAACAAGTCACCTTTACTACTTTCTCCGTGCTCGCAACCAAGCTTTCGCTGGTCTTACGCCGACATGCCAGAATTGATCCTACCATCGCTGCCCCATAACATCACTCTAAACCCCGATTCCAAACCAACCAAACAAAAATCGAGAAAATGCATCCACGCATTGCCCTCTTGTCAAAGAAGAGCTTCAACGACTTCTTTCTGCTTCCTTCATCTTGCCTATCGACTATCCTCAATGGATTTCTAACATCGCACTGCTACTAAAGCGACGGGGGACTTCGATATGCACGGATTTCCGGATCTTAACCTCGCTTGCCCTAAGGATGACTTCCTCCCAAGTATATCAACTTGTTGATCTCACCGCGGGTCATGAAATGCTTTCTCATGGATGGCTTTTCAGATACAACCAAATTTTGGTCGCTTCGCCGATCAACACAAAACTACCGCCTTCATAACTCCTCGGGAACCTTCTCATACGTAATGCCATTTGGCCTTAAGAATGCCGGTGCGACCTATCGCGGCTATGACCTACATTTTTCATGACATTATGCACACTATCCTCAAGATTACGCCGACGATCTTCTTGGCAAGTCTAAACATCGCAGTTGAACATCTCGATGTTTTAACCATTATTTTTGATCGCCTGCTACAATATTCTCATCCGCTTCAACCAAAGAAATGTGTCTTTGTGTCCTTTCGGAAAACTTCTTGGCTTTATCGTCTCTTTGCGTGGCATTGAGGTCGACCCATCTAAAGTCAAAGCTATTCTAGAAATGCCCCCACCTACTAATCTCAAACAATTGCGTAGTTTACAAGGTAAGCTCCAATCTATCCGACGTTTCATCTCCCAACTCTCGGATCGATGTCAACCTTTCCATCACCTCCTTAAAAAGGACATTGAATTTCAATGGAGTGAAGAGTGCCACCAAGCCTTTGAAGCTCTCAAAACTTATCTCTTGCAGCCACCCGTGCTTATCCCACCTCAAGACGACCGCCCTTTCTACCTTTACCTTTCCGCCACTGACCACGCTGTAGGGGCCATGCTTGCACATCGTGACTCTGAAAATCGAGAACAAGCCGTTTATTATATAAGTCGTACTTTGGTGGATTATGAGACTAGGTATACACATGTAGAAAAGTTGTGCCTAGCCCTATCATTCGTGGCTACCAAGCTCCGACACTACCTTCTGAATCACAAAACTTTCATCATCACCAACACAGACCCCATCCATTACATGTATGCCAAACCTCATCTAAACCAACGCATCGCCCGATGGCTCATGCTCCTCGCCGACCTCGACCTTGAGTTCGTCCACCAGAAATCAATCAAAGGACAAACCATCGCAGACCAACTTGATGGAAGCCCCTTTACCTGGGGAACAATTTACCAATTTTATATTCCCCGACGAACTCATCGCCACTCTTTCACTGGGGAAGAGTCGATCAAATGACCTCTTCTTCGATGGATCTAAATGCCAACGCGGGGAGGAGCCGGCGTTGTTCTCATCCTCTCGACGCCGAACCTATGCCTCTTTCATTCCGACTTGATTTCCCCGCACTAATAATACAAATGGAATACGAGGCCCTTGTTCTGGTCTCCAAGTCATGATACACTTAGGTATCAAATCTATCAATATTTTTGCGACTCTCAATCGGTAGTCAATCAAGTTATGGGCATCTACCAATGTAAAATGAGGAACTTCAAAAGTACAAATACTACGTGGACTCACTTCTAGCCTTATTTACTCACTATTCTATCCAAACCATTCCCGCTCCACTAACAAATTTGGGATACTATGGCTTGCTTAGCCTCGCAAATTCCAGCTTCATCATCAACGACTCAATTATTCGTCATGGTCCAACAACTTTTTGCCCCATCCTACTCAACCCCGGTAGTTTGTATGATAAATAATGTGTCTACTAATTCACAGATACTTGGTATCACCAATTTCACGACTACCTTACAACCTCTTGTTCTCCCATCCGACCTTACTAGTACTGGTAAACGCACTTTTCTTAAACGTGTTTCTCGTTATGTAGTTATGGGGGGACTCCTCTATAAACGTGGCTTTGATGGTATCCTCCTTCACTGTCTAACCGGCGCGAGGTCACCTATACCATCCAACAAGTCCATGATGGGATTTGTGGTGGACATTTTAGTGGCTTCGCCGTGGCTAAACGAATCCTTCGCCTAGGTTATTATTGGCCTACTTCAATAACGATCGCTACATTAATATGTTAAGCGTTGTGTTATGTGTCAACAACATGCTAACCTTCAACATACTCCTAGCCATCCGCCGTGTGTCGCACGAGATCTTTGGCCTTTCTCACAATGGGGTTTAGACCTTATTGGTGAGATTCACCCGCCCTCTTCACAACGCCACCGATGGATAATCACAAACACCGAATATTACACAAAATGGGTGGAGGCCATTCCACTCGTTTCGATCAAAAAGGAAAAATTGTCGAATTCATTAACCATCACATTATCTGTCGTTTTGGTATTCCTCATCGCCTAATAACAGATAATGGTAAATCTTTTAAAAACAAGTTGTTACAAGACCTTTGTGACAACTTTGGTATCAAACTTAGTTTCTCATCGCCTTACTATCCGCAGGCCAATGGTCAGGCTGAATCTTCTAATAAAACCCTAACCAAAATCCTCATGAAAGTTGTCAATGAATCCGGAAGAAATTGGCACGATCACATTCCCTTTGCCCTTTGGGCTTATCGTACTAGCATTCGTACCTCTACTAATGCCACACCTTTTTCTTTGGTATACGGTACCGAGGCTGTTTTGCCTCTCGAAATACAAATACCTCCCTTAGAATATCTCTTCGATATATTCTCACCAACGATGATTTCCGCCAAGAGCGTTAGCCCAATTGAGCTCCTTGACGAACGCCGCCTTACAAACTCTTCGATCACCTTCAAATCTATCAAAAACGCATCAAACGTGCTTATGATAAGCGACTTCATGAGCGTATTTTTAAGGTTGGTGATCTTGTCCTCAAAGAGAATCAACATGTCACCAAACTAGAAAAGAGCAAACGTGGAAAATTTGCTCCCAATCGATTGGGCCTTATATAATCACTCACACCTATGGATCGTGCACTTATCGCTTAGCTTCGCTTAATGGTAAACCTGAGCTCAACCCCTTAATGCCTTGCATCTTCGACCATTCTACTGTTGAATTTAGTGTTATATCACTTATCTACCTCGCCGCCGTCCCGAGCTCACATACCACCACATGCACTTCGCTTCCTACACCTCATAATAAAATCAAGCTCACATAGTTTGATTCTCACCTCACCTAAACGATGCCTTCCCTTTTTAGTCTAGTCCATGACTTCAAAGTATTAAAATAAGCCGTATTCTTATGGGATTTTCTTGAGTCAAACTTCCTACCAAACTAGATGCTTCACGCCAAAAGAACATCTAGCTATCTAAATTATATATAGACTGCTCCTCGAAGGACAGCTATATGCCAAATTATTGCTGCTATTCTATATAGATCGCTTCCCAAGGACAAATTTATGCACTAAAATCATATCTCATGCTACTATAAATAGATCGCTCCTCGAAGGACAAATTATACACAACCAGCTTTTTATCGAAGCTTCGCGCATTGATCAGCCTTCAGAAGACCTCAAGAATAGCACAATCAATATCCTCAGAGACTTCCCGCATCGATCACCCTATATTCAAGAAAAAAAAAAGCCTCATTCAAAAGAACTTTTGGGTCATGGACTTGTCTATTTAGGGTAGGTTCTCTTTCGCGTAACACTCACTTTGTAATAAGTTCTCTCAGACTTCAGCTATATCATCCACCTCACCTCACCATTTTTTTCAACTCAAGGGACGTAACGCACACCCGATATATCATGATCATACAACTCTTTTCACCTATGGACTTCTCCTATGCACGGTACCTAGGGCTTCAAGCTCGCTTCTACGTTGTGTGGTTTGTTTAGCTCTTTTCACCTACGAGCACTCTTTCCGCTTTGCCTCGTATCTAGGATTGTGTGTTGATCTTAATCAGACATGGTTCCTTCTACTTGGGTAGGCTAACTTTCGCTTCCCTTATACCTTTTACAACATCACCAATTCATTACCGACACCAACAACCTTACCTTACCAATATTAATATCAATATTCTTACCAACCAACCAATTGCCTAAACCGTACCAAATTGCCTGAATTCGCCTCTCCCTGATCCTAAGGGAGAACTACATCGGTCTGAGGCCCCTCCTTGCTTTGTGCAAAGGGCTATGTAGGCAACACTTCAGAGACATGGGGTCTCCCAAGGTTAGCTCGACCATCCCCTACCATAACCTATCATGTGTGGTAAATATAAATATTTTTGTGTATTTCTATTTAATCACATTCCTCTTTATCCTTTTTCAAAACACCGAAAGTCAAAACGAAAACATTCTTATTATTATAACTCAAATCAACATACATATCTCGTTTTATTTAGATGTTAAACAAATACATCTTCTCTATCATCGACACGCAGGTCGGTACTCTTATTTATTCTTATACCTTGCTAACATTTATTTAGACCTCACGCCTCATCCCGAACTAGGTGATGATCGTGATCGCCGACCCTCTCGCCAGCCTCTCTCGTCCTCAAAGGTACCACGGCTATTGGTACCGCCCACTGATCTACCAATCTCTCCTGTAACATATGAATACGCCCTCTCGCATGGAGGACTCCAGCCTCTAGTCTCTCCGCCCGTGACTCCGCAACCACTAACAATCCTCTTGTCTCATTCACCTCGCGCTTGAGCTGCCAACCAAACGCCGCAGACGATCCTCTCTCGCAGTAATCACCGTATGTCGATGATCACGTACACCTCGCAGCTTCTGCTACCCACCATAATCTATAGGCCTCTCGTTCCTGCATCCATTACCCTGCGATCGGCTGCTACCTCTTCAGGCCCTTCTGGGGGTGTTGGCTGGGGAGGTGAGAATACTGCCTCTGCATCGATCCTCATATAGGGTCTATAAGCCTGGGGTATATCCTGCACAAATCCAAATTGTCACCGCACGCGATCTATAGGAATCCTCTCATATTCACCTGGCCTGTGCCCCGCGATCCATCTCAATCGCTCTACACCCTCAATTCTCAAATATGTTCTCTCGTACCATATAGTTCCCGTAAGGCCTCCAATGATATCCGCAATCGTCACTCTCTCCCATACCTGCCTATAATACTCAATGTCACCCGTCACGGCCTGAGATCTTGCCTCTTGTTCTGTCTGGACCCATCGTCTGAATCCCAACCTCTGTACTCCGGTCTCTCCCGATCGATGGATCGCCTACACGTCGCACACACAAACAATGTGCTCATAGGCCCAACAAAGTGTAATAAGTATGAACAATCCAAAGGTCGCCCCGTGATTTCACCTACAAGCCCATAAACCCCTCGTATAACTCCGCCAAATATGCAGTGCCATGCAAAAGTCACGTTCCTTTCTATCATCTCCCAAATAACACACATCAATGCCTTTGAAATCTTCCCCATCCGCCTCGTAACGCTGTAATACCCTACCGCTATCATTAATATCACTGCTAACCTTGTCTCCTCAGGGTGTGCTGCATACATTATCCCATACGTAAATGACAAACCTCGCTGTGTTAAATCTCGTGCGTATGGACCAAATACTACTGTTATCGCTCCCCGTGCCGCGCTAGGTAATGCCTGATATACTGGTTTTCCTGTAATTGGGAGTCTCAAAATACGGAACACATCTTCCAATGTTACTGTCATTTCCCCTGTTGGCAGATAGAAGGTATTTGTCTCAGGATTCCATCTCTCAATCAACGCCTGTAACATAGCATGGTTACGTGCGATTCGTGAATAATAAAGATTCCACTTAACCCCAAACGATTTATCAATGTCCATTCACCGCAACATCCGCTGATTCGTGACAACAGCTACTGTACACTATCATTCATCCTCAACCCTGCCTCTGCCTGCATACATCCAAATAACAAAAAACCATTCAATTCCTCCAATCCCCCGGGTTTTTTCTCAAATTCTGAAATTCCTACAAAGAACCGGATCGCTTATACTAACCGGACGTTGAGTAACCGATACCGTTATCCCTAACCGATATCGGTCCTCAAGTATTTCATACACCTTGCCTAAAACAACCACCTACGACAATAAATTGCTTGCTTATTCCTCTCTCGTATACATACATATATACCCAAACCCTTGATTACCTACCACGTAACACTCACCCCATTTATAACCCTTGTTATCATCTTTTTTTTCTCATATCTACCCACATACTCTCCCCATCTTATTCACAAAACATGCGAGTCAAATCACAAACAAAACGTTACCTCTCTGGTCAGCAGAGCTGAGGTGGCCCTTGTCTTCCCTCTTGTCCCTGCCTGCTGGATGTTTCTCCTCGTCCTGCCATTATTACCACCTTTTTCAAACCTACCTTTCTGTCTTCTGAATCTCAGATCACAATCACCTTCCCTGTCTCTTTTCTCCTTATCACTCAAATTTCTCATGCAATTACCTGTCTCACTATTAAAAAAGCGCCGCTCGCTCACGTATTTAACTTCGCATGGCTCTCAAAATTAGAACTTAAGTCACACCCTAGCTTTTTTATTTTTAGAAAAGCTCATACCTAAATAACCGGTATCGGCTATGTAACCGATATCGGTCTACTAACTACCGCCGTCGGTTACCTAACCGATATCGGTTACACACCTGGCCTTTTGAAACATGGTCTTTTCTTCATTTTTTTACCAAATTTTTGTCGCGCCCGCCTCTTTTCCTGCATCACAACACCATTATCCATATTTCTCCATCCACCACACATATCATTACAATGTCCATAACATCATCTATTTTACAAAAACAAACAAGCCATCAACCTAAGGATACCAAACCAAAACAAAACAAAACAAAAAACTATCTATCTATACCTCATTTGAATCCAACTCATCAGATACATATATAACAATGTCACAAAACCAGCCCAAAACATGCAACATTTCATCATATAACACATCATCCATATATCAACATGTCAATTAAACTCATCATATATTCTATACCACAAACCATTGACGAAATACTTAAAAACATTTTCAACACTGCATATGAATCAAAACATCATCTATATATATATATACAAGTTTTCAAATATACACTGTGCCCTACATCGGGGCCTCTGTGATCTCATAATCCAACAAAGCCGGCACGCAGGCCGCAATAACTATCAATACTCTCTCGACTCGCTCACAGCCGTCCTCATATCAAAATATACTCGCTCGCAGCCGGTACCAACAGATAACCCGTGCACTCGCCTCGCAGTGCCGTATACAATAAATGAATGAATGAATAAATGAGTAATATGTAGGCACGCAGGCCTCTATAAACATAACCGGTTCGCAGACCGGTGCCCATATCCAATATACAAATACAAAAACAATGCAGGGGATCCTCGCCTTCTCCCCACCGCCCTCGCACCTCTCCCTCGCTGGTCCTCGTGGCGCCTCGCGCCTCGCCTCGTAATGCACACGCCGGCCGTGGCCGCACTCTCCCGCGATCTCTCGACTACGCGAGGTCTCCGCTGTGTGCCGCATATGGCTGATATTTCACTCCCGTACTATCAAGAACATCCTCGATAGTACGGCCTCCGCTCTCGCCTCCATGTATCTATCCTGCCACCGCTTGCAGACTGGGCTGGTCTCTCTGACTTCCTACCGCTAGCACTTCGTGCTCTGGCCGTGGTGCTGGTGGCTGCCGCGCTGCATGCGTGGTGGTATCGGCATGTGCGCTGGCGTGGCTGCGTGGTGGCGCCGCTGCCGCCGCTGCCGCTGCGCTGCTACGCACTGCACTCGCACTCGCACTGTGGCTGGTGCTGGTGGTGGCTGCCTGCCGTGCTCGTACTCGAGCTCAAGCTACTACCGCCTCGTAAGACTTCCTATTCGTGCTCGCGCAGCAGCAGCCGCCCCTAAGAGCTGCACTCACCCCGAGCTGATCTCTCTCTCGCCACACAATGCTAAGTCTGGCCGTGGGGGCTGTGGTTACTCTCGCCGCTCTCTCGACTCAAATCACCACACCATGTATGCTCCCGTATAACCAAAGATCATCTACTCGTGTCATCTCGCTGCCTCTCAAAGAACCCAACTGGATCCAAGGGCTGTGGTGCAGTGCAAAGTGGGGCTCTACATCATCCCTCCCGTACCGAGGGAAGGGAGGTGGCTTTCGCCTGCCGCAGCCCCCCCATCTCGCCGCGCACTTCTCTAGGGGTATCCTCTCGTACTCTCCCGCCTCCGTCCCCGCTATCCGTAAAGTGTACTGATCTAGCGAATCGTACTCGGCTCCTCTCAGGTGGGTGATGACCTCTGTAAGGTCTCCATACGATATCTACCACTGTCAGGCCCTCTAACAAATGCCTGTAGTAGGCAACGTCTCTCCCCGCAAGCACTGCTCGTGGCTGCCCCACGACTCCCAACCACCTCTGAAAGCCGTATCTGTATATAACCTGTGGCCCTGGCTGCTGGGTAACCTCTATCGTCTCGATGCATATGATGTGCTCATATGCCCAACAGTGAAGTAAAAAAGTCGAAACAAATACCAAATCGCCGCATCCGGCGATAACCCCAGAGCTCTCTGTATAGCTGCACCAGATACACTGGTGCCCACGCATAGCAAGTATGCTCCTCCACCATCTCAAGCAACACCCCCATCAATGCTCGTGGAAAACGGCCTCCCTCTGAGTCCGGGAGGGCGAAGCAGGTGATCCCAATCATCATCAAGACGGCTACCGTGTCTCGTGTCGGTCAGCAAGCAATTTGGTACATGTCACCATACCCGATACTCACGCTGTGATAGATAGGTAAGCAGCGCGCGCCGCATCTCCAAAACTCGCAGATGCTGTCCATCGCTGCTCTCCGACCTACTCGAACACCGCTCTCCTCGATCGGGCAGCCAAGGATGCGATACACATCCTCCAATGTGATGGTCATCTCTCCGGTCGGGAGATGGAACACATTGGTCGCCGGATCCCATCTCTCGATGAGGGCGACCATCAGGCTGTGATCTCTATCAATAGCTCGGTATCGCTGGACTCCGCCGAGTCCCACCTCGCGCATGATCACCCAATGAGCCGCAGATACGTGTGGCCGCATCCGCACCAACAGCGGGGGCATCCTATCCCGCATCGTCAACTGCTGACGTGCCTGCAAAACCAACCCACAACCTTAGACCAACTCTCTATCACATCATCTACTTTACCCTCTATACTCCCTTTTTTAACCCATACCAACCCAACCCCAAACCCATACAACCCACCCCCAAACCCATACCAACCCAAACCCATACCAACCCAACCCAAACCAACCCCACCCACCCACCCAAAACCCAAAAGCCCCCACCCAAAGCCCAAAATCTACCCAAAACAAACCAACCCAACACCAAACCCACCCCACCCAAAACAAACCCCACCCACACCCCAAAACACACCAACACAAAACAAGCCCAACCCAAACCCAAACCCACCCAACCCCAAAACAAAACAAACCCACACAAACCCCCAATAAACCCACACAAGCCACAAAAAAACAAACAAAACAAACCAAAACAAAACAACACAAACACTTCGGACCGGTATCGGTCCCAAACAACCGACCACGGCCCTCTTCCCACCGACGGCGGTCAACCACCGACCGACGCCGGTCAACCACACAGAACCCAGCCCCTAAAATTTTGCGACCGATGCCGGTCGCTTAGCGACCGACATCGGTCACTGTCATTTCCCGGAGCCGAACCCCCGCGCGGCCCCCCCACCCACATTTTTGCATTTTTCTACTTATCTACCCACCCAAACACCCTAAAAACCTACCCACCTAGCCGCCTTGCCCTATTTTACCCATCTATCCTCTTCGTTTTTCAAATTACGTCCATTTACTCATTATTTCCTAAAACATGTAAATTCCTACCCAAACCCCCAATTTAGCTTAATACCATTCAAATGCACAAAATAAAGAGTTTCGAACCTACCCGACGACACGCATCGCCGGTGGTGGGATGGGTGGTGGTGGTCCACCTGGTCCAGCCTCTCCCGCTCCTCCCCGCCTCGTGCTATAGCTCCACTCCCGATCCGCTGGTCCCGCCAATCAATCTGCCTCCTCCTCACTCGGCCCGCAAACAACTCACTCCTCCAGTAAAAAAGCTCCACCTCACTCAATAAAACCTCCAATCTCAACTCCCACGCGACAAAATCAATTTGGTTTTCAAATAACACAAGTGACAATGACAAGCCGTATTTTTCTTTTTATAGGTTTTTCGCCCTTAACCGATATCGGTTTCATTTTGCCCTAATGAACCGGTATCGGTCCCTTAACCGATATCGGTCATGTAGAATCGACATCGGTTTTTCTGCCAACTTTCCCCAATTTTTTTGCCTTATTTACCATTTGCCCCTTTTTTAACCACATATCGCCTATATCCACCTTTGCTGAACACCATTTGTTTACCTATTCGGCCCGACCCAAGGCCTCAACCTACCTATTCGGCCCGACCCAAGGCCTCAACCTACCTATTCGGCCCGACCCAAGGCCTCAACCTACCTATTCGGCCCGACCCAAGGCCTCAACCTACCTATTCGGCCCGACCCAAGGCCTCAACCTACCTATTCGGCCCGACCCAAGGCCTCGCCCTACCTATTCGGCCCGACCCAAGGCCTCTCAACCTATTCGGCCCGACCCACCCATTCGGCCCGACCCAAGGCCTCAACCTACCTATTCGGCCCGACCCAAGGCCTCAACCTACCTATTCGGCCCGACCCAAGGCCTCAACCTACCTATTCGGCCCGACCCAAGGCCTCAACCTACCCATTCGGCCCGACCCAAGGCCTCAACCTACCCATTCGGCCTGACCCAAGGCCTCAACCTACCCATTTGGCCCGACCCAAGGCCTCAACCTACCTATTCGCCCGACCCAAGGCCTCAACCTACCCATTCGGCCCGACCCAAGGCCTCACCCTACCCATTTGGCCCGACCCAAGGCCTCACCCTACCCATCCGACCCCGACCCAAGGCCTCACCCTACCATTTGGCCCGACCCAAGGCCTCGCCCTACCCATTTGGCCCGACCCAAGGCCTCACCCCTAACCAACCGGCCCGACCCAAGGCCTCACTCCACCAACCATCCGCCCGACCCAAGGCCGAATCCAACAACTTGGCCCGACCCACTTGGCCCGACCCATCACTCACTTCAATACCATACCCACACCCACAATCAACACTTTATTTTATCCATCCATCCTCGCACCTTTTGTTCAATCGAGCTCACCTGCTTCGTGTTTTAGCATGATTAGGGTCCTCGACTTGATCTGTCGACCAACTTTGCCTAGACTTCTAGACCGTGACGCTTATCTCAACCAAACCAACCATTCGCACCGCCGAACACGCCTAAACGCTCTCGTACCTTACCTCGTTATATACCCCGAGCTACTTCCTATGCCTTGATACTGTGATTATATCACCCTTGTTTGGATAAACTATCGACCTTTGCCTATACATTGCTGGTTTTGCTAGTCAAATCATGTACCCTAGTCGCACTATTGCATTTCAACATGCGTCTCGCTTCCTCGACCTACCCCACCACCTTACCATCCTCTCTACAACATTCACCCTTTATCAACCCTATCCCCGATTTCCCGCTCACTCAATCTGTGTGATAGATTTGAGGGGGATTACCTATATCCTTAACAGAGAAAACCACTTCATATTATTGTCCGCGCAGCCTTTACAACACAAGCTACACGACAATAAGGGGCTAATGTAGACACTAAATTCATGTCTTACGACCCTCAGTGACCCGCATCCCATTTCGCAACCTAACCTCATTACCTAAACCTTACACAATTATTTATTAATTACCTCAGAATTGATAAATCCCCATCACCTCACCTACCACCTCATTTTGCCACCTCATCATGACCTAGCCCTAATCCTAAACTAACCTAATTAAAACCTAAAACTTGGTCTACACCTACACCCATGACTAAGACCCTTTCTCGCACCTAAACCGACCTTCTAGTCACTTGACCAAGCCCGCAACTAATCTCTCGAGAAAAGCAGGAAGGTGGGCTGCTTTTACTAAAAATAGCCTACTTTTTCCTTACCGATGCTTGCCTCCTACTCGACCACCGCCGCTTACGTAACCGCCATCGGTTCCCTGTAAATGGCCTCCCCAAACCAAAAACAAAGGATCGGAATTTCATTTTTGGATCAGAGAAAAGGATTCTTTGAATCAAGAAAGAGCATCAGGAGCGATCGAGAAAACCCTGATCTTTACTTGACTGAGCAGAGACAAGTGAAGAGACAAGGAGAGTTAGCAGCAAGGGAGAGCAAGCCCAGGACTGCAACTGGATACCAGAGCCCTGTGATACTCAGCTGATTTGATCTCGTCAGTGTGCTGCACTCATCCTACCTCGGCCGCTACCTTTTCCATCAGAACTCTTGGACTTGCATCTCCGCGAATAATCAGTAAGCTACTTCTTGCATGTACTCTTTAATAACATTTCTTCGACTTTTTGAATCATAAGTCCTCACAAATCCATTCTTGGATCCACTACCCAACGTGTCATTGCATCTAACTGTCATTCATCTAGATCTCATCACCCTATTTCCTAATATTACCTATATACAGCCCTACAAATAACACAACTACCAAATAACACCACCACCCCACAAAACAACTAACCTTCAGATCCTAGACTCTACCGATATCGGTCATCAGTAACCGCCATCGGTTATACTGACTATAACCAATAACCAGCCTTTCCCCTACCCAGTTCAACAAAGCAATTTAATTGATATTTTATAGTCTTTTGTGTTAATTCATATTAGGGGAACCACCACCTTCGAAAGGAAGTTTTATATTTCCGGCCCAAGGCGCTTCTCATTTATTGTCTAATTAAAATCTTGTGGTCTTGTGTTCTTATTTTCGCAGTAGTAGTCCTTCCAAGACAAAAAGGAGTTCTTCGCACTTAGCACCTCGATCTTTCTCTACTAACTAAGACACGCGCCTACATCATCTCGACATTAGCATTCAAGAATGGAATCCAAGTAAGTACAACATCATACTTTCCTAGTTTATTTCATTTTATCATCCATTGTTTACCCTACCCCTATTCACCTTATCCACATTTTCACCTCCATATACCCATTAAAACCTCACAAAATCCTACTCCAGTAACCCAATACCTCATATTGACCAACCAAAGTCCTTTGTGTAATCACAAAGGAGACCAAAAGCTTGTTCTGTGACATTTCTAGATCTCACAAGAACTCAAGACTTTATAGCTAACCACCACCACCACCCCGACCGACACCGGTCTCTGTATTTTCGCATACAACCCTAACTAAAGACCAACCCACCTAATTTCACCTCACTCTCATTCACCTGTGATCTACCCGAGACCTTTATCAAACTTGTAGAGACCCAAAACCAATCATTTGACCTTTGGATTCTATTCTAGCTCAGCCTGTTAGATTAGATCTATTTCTTATTATATTTTTAAGTGAGATACCTAAATTATTTTAAATAACAATAGGATTTACTTTGTTTACAGCATTAAATTGTTTAAAATAGTGGACTGACAACCATCTAGGAAGTATCATACTTCTTAGATCTAGCATACACTAGGCAGTTCACTGCCCATATTGTTTAATTCCTTCTGGTGGTCTTGTTTTCATTACAGGTAGTTCCTCCTAGCCAAAAGGAATCTCTCATCATCAACTGTGGATTTGGAAGTCATATGCTCATAACAACCCATCAACCAAAATTTGAACAAGTATTCCTCATATGCCCATTACCCTATCTCTGCTTTAAATCAACACTTTAAAGAAATGATCTAGGAATTAGGTGAAACACATACTTGTAGAGAAAAGTATACAAAGATAATCCTAAAGTAGAAGTACAACATATAGTCAAAACAAGATACAGTCAACAAGAGTATTCAACTCCTTCCTCTTTTAACAACAATAAATCCATTCAAATGGATCTGAAAGAGAATACAAAAACCCAACACAATTTTTAAGTCAAACAAATTTTCAACATTACCCATGAAATCGAACTGAATAAAAATCCCAACTATAATAACTTTCACAGCTCCATCTAGCACATAAATATTGAGGCAGAGAAGTTCAGTGCAGAGAAGGTAATTGTTAAAGTCAAATTTAACACAAGTTGAAGTACAAACACAACACTTCCATATACTTCAAAACCCATTATCAATTGCTTTCAAATGAGCTCAAATTCATACTAAAGGGTAAGTAAACAATACAGTCTCAAACCAAAGGTTCTATATCCTCACAACAAGATAAAATTACATAAAATTTTATGCAGCCTTCTCTCAAAAAAATCAAGACTTACGATAAAAACTAGACACGGGTTACTAGAACAGAGGAAAATAGAATATCCTCAAAAATTTTCATGCCATTACATGTTCAAAGTAAATTGTATAATCCGAGACAGGAGTATTACAAATTCTTCAAACTCAAGGATGCATCAAAGAGAAGATTTCATAAGAGACTTCCAGTTCAGACTCAACCAAAAACCAATTACTCAAGCTCTTTTTCGAGTAGACAGTCCCTAAATGCGAGTTCAAAACAAAACACAAAAGCCTCAAAAGTTCCATATGAATTTCAACATTGAATTTTCTAAGAGAGAGAAAAACCCAAAAATAATATTATCATGCAATGGATTCATATCCAAAAATCACAGAGATTCCATCAACATGAAGTAAATAACCAAAACAAGACAAATAACCATATATCTCAAGAGAGCAGAGTTATTTTAATGAAACATTTAGAGGAAAGCAAGAAATCTTAATGGGTAGAGCCTATCATGCCTGATAGTGCTTCTACCAATTCGAAGGAGACTTCTAGCTGAGCTTCCAACTCTTCTTCTCCTCTAAGAAAGATCAACAACCAAACATATCTTTCTCCAATGCCTCATATACTTTCCTTGAATCGAAAATAGACCAGAGAAACCAAAAATAGCCACAAAGTGAAAATCAAACTACTGGTTCGAAGAACCAGATAGCTCCATGCAGAGAAAAATCGCAAAGCATGTAAGACCAAAAAACCTCCAACAAATCCACCCTCATTGTTTCCAAGACTTTTTCTCACAAAAATCAAGATTCATTAATGCCATTACTCCCCAATCTCCCGCCTATCTCTCCTTGCCACCACCTCCTAAAATTGGTGAATGCTATTTCAACCTCTGCATGCATTTCTAATTTTAACTATGATTCCATGAAATCTTCCACAAAGTTTACATGTCTCTGCCCAAAAATAGTAGTACTTCCTATTAATTCAAAAATCAAATAAAATAAATTCCTTTGGAACCATTGCCAACTTGTCATATGACCCTTAGGTCCATTTAATTAGTTTAGGATAGAGGTCCTTAACTTAGGTTATGACCTTAGGTTAGTTTAGAAATTATTTACCTTAGGTTTATAAACATTTCCTTAAGCTATTTGCCCACTTAAGTCACGTCATATTTCATACCAATTTAGTAGTAGGTAATAGGTTAAGCGTATACCTAGATCACCTTAGGTTTTTCCCCATCCCAACATAGAACATAAAGCTTAGGATAGATTGTCACCCGTATAATTAGACACAACTAAGAAGTATGTACATTTACCATAGTTTAGAATACCATTAGGATAGATATGATAGGTTTAAAACTTAGATTACCTTCATAGTCATGAAGCAGTTTCATTCAACTTAACATCTTTAAATGTCTTGAAGAGGTCAATCTGAAAGATTTGAGCATAAAACATACAACAAAATGCAGACACAATCTTACAAGACCATAAAGAATTTGTAAACATACAAAATTTCATTCCATTATGTCTCTCAACCTTTGAATGTTAGTTTACCATTCAGAATAGGTAAGGAGATTTAAAACATTCCTTGGATCAATGGAATTGATCTAAGGATGAGTCAGTTAATAGAGATAAGTTTGCAACCATCATAACTAGATTACAACTCACCTATCTGAAGTGAAAATGGATTATTGCAAGCATCAGCATTTTAGTCTAATGAATCCAAGAGCAGAAATTATTTATCCCTGGAAAGCATGATTTTCAACAAGCAAAGGAGCACACCGCATCAAGAAAATCACATGTCAATGCTTGTAATGCAAAAGAGAAATATAACAGTTTGTCAAAGGTGTTACAAATGGAGACCTATATAAGTTAGGTCATGATGAGGTTCGACGCCAATGTGTATTGGAACATGAGCACGTGGAAATTATGGAGGAAGTGCATGGTGGGATTTCAGGAGGATATTATACAAGAAATCATTCTACACAAAAGATTTTACTAGAAAGGATTTGGTGGGAAACCATCTACCAGGATTATATTAAGTTTTTCAAGGTCTATGACCATTGTCGCTGCTTTGAAAACCTCGGAAAGAGGGAGTAAATTCCCTTCGACCAATATTCAATGCCGAACCATTTGAAAAATGGGAAATCAACTTTGTAGGGCCAATTTTTCTAGCCACGCAAAGGACTAGTTCATGGTATATCATTACTTGAACTGATTACTTGACACGATGGGAAGAGACATCACCTATGAAGGATTACACTACATCAACGAACACTAGATTTTTATGGGAGACTATAATCGGTAGGTATGGTTTCCCTTTAAGGTTGACAAGTGATCGAGGTACACATTTTCTCAATGAAACGGTCAGGATTCTATGAGTAGAATTTATGGTGGCCCATCATAAGACTACCCCCTATAACCCACGGGTGAATGGAACTATTGAGGAATTTAACAAAATACTAATTCGAACATTGACTAAGATTTTTGATGTTGGAAGACAAGATTGGGATGACAAAGTATCAGTCATTCTATGGGCATACATGACAACCTACAAAAGGTTGAACAAGGCCACACTATTTCAATTGGTGTTTGGCGCAGAGGCTATGTTTATAGTTGAATTCATGTTACCATTGTTGCATATAGTGTGTGTAGGAGGGTTAGCTAATGAGAAAGCACTGGAAGAAAGGATTGATAAGTTGATGCAGTTAGATGAAAGGTGATCACTTGTTAGATGGAGTCAGAAGATAAAAAAATCAAGACAAAAGGCATGACATGATTATCATATCAAGAACAAGAAGTTTGATGTTGGGCAGATGGTTTTATTATATGATTCCAAGTTTTTGTGCCATCCTGGGAAGTTAAAATTCCATTGGTTGGGCCCTTACATCATCTCGTACATCCTTGATTCAAGTGCATGCCAGTTAAAAGTGCTTGATAGGATGAGATTACGAGGTCACTTCAATGGGAGTAGGCTAAATCCCTACTATAAATAATTCTTCTTGTTGTTTGTAATAAGGTATTATTTCCGCTTAGCTTCAATTTCCTTCCATGTTTTTATTTTCTTGTGTTTCCCTTTCTCGTTGCTTGTTCCTTTCTTTTGTTTTGTTTTTCGCCTTGTATGTTGGTAACCACATTACTTTAAAAAACATTGTATGCGTAGAGGACCACAAATCTAATTAGTGTGGGGTGGAGTAATGCAAAGAAAAGTACAGGCTCGTAATATAATTTGAGTGGCCCAATATAATGAAGTGTGTAAGGGTGAGAAAGCACGTAAGGTTAAGGAAGTGAGTGAAAGATTGGTGGACAAGAAGGGTTGGTGTCGTGAAAAGGATTCACAAAACCACGTATAAAGAAGTAAAAGCACAAGAACAACATGAGGTAGGTGAGAGAAAAAATAAAGGGAAGGATAGAAGAAGTGCCTTTGGAGCTATCGATGTGCACGTAAGAGTCTTTAGTCAGTTTTAATTTTTACACACCAGAAAGTTGTAAAAAGGTTTTCGTGTAGGATTGGGTGTGTAGGTAAGGGTTCTTAAAGATGAATTTAGTTAAAAAATCCACATTTAGTGTTAAGTACAATTATAGGTGGTATAGCATTTAATGTTGGAGAGAAGGAAAAACTATAAATATGAAGTCGGGAACATCATTATTTTAGCTTGCATTTACGAAGTGAAAGAATCTCTTACTTGCAAATAAGGGCATCCAAAGAGATTTTTGTGAAGAAGAATGAGAAAGATATAAAGTATGTGACTAGAGTAGATCCATAAACCAGAGTGAAGGGAGTACATGGGCATGGGGGAAATTTGGTTGACAAGTGTCATCTTGTGGAAGGGGTTTCCCAGCTTAAGGTTTGGCAGCTAGGACATCGAGGCGAAGGATTTCTTCGCAAGGGTGATCTTTAGAGATGAGGAGAGTAGTGAGGTACAGAAAGGGGAAAGAGTTTTAAGTTTTAACCCAACTAGAATAATGACACCAAATAAGGCAAAAACCTCACTAAATAAACAAAGGGTAAGTGAAAAGGAAATTAAACCACCGTTGTTGCAGGGTCCAATGAAGAATGGTATGCATAAATGCAGTTTCTGGATAGGGTGTTACTAGGGAAAGAGTGGGAGTGACACTTACACAAGATGATGTGAGTGATTATAACTATCACAAAAACAAAAATGAGAAGGAAATGGCATTAGAAATGGTTCATTTAACTAACAAGAGGACACCAAATGGAATTCCTATATATAGCAATGAAGTGAAATTCAAATTGGAGAAAGTAGGGTTATTGCAACTCCATGGGTTTCCTTACTTTGACAAGCCTGAGTTCCTTTATCAATGGTTAATGTTGCACATACATGAGGATCACTTCTAATTTGTAGGGTGCAAGATCCACATTACACCTCGAGTTGATGTCCAAGTTCACAAAACTGATTTGTGAAGGAGAATCTATAGATAATGATTTAGAGGAAAAATAAGCCATCAAGGAAATAGTAGCAGCCTTTATGACTACAAGAAGGTTTTGTGATACTTTGACATCACAAAGATTCTAGATCCTATCATGAGGATGGCTGCATGCTTGGTGACCAAGATCAATTTTCAATAACAATGGATGCAAGTGAACAAGGCATGGCTAAATCTATGCCATAAGATATTAGAGGGAACCATCTATAACTTGTCAACATTCATCGCAAATGAGATCATAAGTAGCGCACAGGAGGGAGAGAAGATACTATTCAATAACGTCCTCCTCACCATTATATTTTAAGATATTGGAGTGCTATATGGGCTAGAGAAATTTATTTAGGAGTATCTAGATGAGAATCCCTTGCTTGCAAAAAAAGGTTTGAAAAATACACTTGTGAAACCATGACAACTGCCACAAGGCACACCTACGTAAGTGATAAATGAATACATGATGTGTTTGAGGTAGAGTGGAGGATCCCGAGTAGTTTCCTAGACTCATAGATGGAGTAGTAGAACTTTTAGTATACTAATATTTTTGCATTAGTATATTTACTTTAAAAAATGTGACTACGGGTCCATGGTGTAAGCTTCCCTTCTCCTTCACCACATAATACTTCTAGGCAGGGGTCAACAAGTTCAAGGAAGCCAAAAGACTAAGGTTAAACCTTATTAAGGTGGAACAATACCACGATGAGCTACGTTAAAAGCTTGTGTACCCTAAAAAGCACACGTATGTGGAGAAGTATGTCTCCCATGAAGTTGAAATGATGAAACCAATAATGTTTCCAATCACTGGAAGGGCTGCATCAATAATATACCTTCACATAATACCTAAGTTCAAAAAAAGGTGCATATCTAGAGAATGATGTGTTCATTCCAAAAGACTCCACTTGAAGAAATAAGGTTGTGCCGAAGAAGAGAGAAATATAAGAGGGGTAGGGGAAGAAAGCACCAAGTGTGTAGACTACATAATCAAGTGGGTACTCTGAAGAAATCACAAATCCTAGCACTTACACATGAATAAAAAAATCCCCCACTAAGGAAAAGACCCTAGAAGAGGATGCACCAGATCATGAAGAGCACCTCACCCATGAAGAATCACCAACAAATAGGTTACCCGTGACTTTGGAATCCCCAAGAAGGAAGAAGCGAAAGGTGAAAGATGAGGTAAAATCATAAGAGATGGAAATTCTAGATGCATATATCAGCAACAAGGATGATGAAGAGCTTGAGGGAGGTGAAGACCATCTATTATATGATATAGATGACTCAGAGGAGAAAGGAGAGGAGGAAAAGTATGACAAGGAAGATGAGGGGAAGAATGAAGAAGAAGGATCAGATGATCAAGGGAAGCGGGTAAGTGATGAATTCAGCACTAAGAACTAGAGAACCCAAATCCTCACCAAGGAACAAGTGGAAGAAGCTATGGAGAGAGAGGTAGCAGCCATTATCAAAGAATTGGTAGAATAGGATTTGTAGCAGAGTGAATATGAGATTTTGAAGGAAGTAGAAGAAGAAATCATTGGGAAGGAGTATAGAAGTATGGAGGGAAATCTTAATTTAGTATTAATCTTCACAAAATCTAAGCGCACAAGTGGGAAAGGTGTAGTGGTGGCACACAGGGAAGGGAATGAGATACATAAATGATCCAATAAAAGTGTTATAAGCGTGTTTTTAGAGCTCTATACTAATGGAACAAATCTTGGCCATGAATTCATTTGATGAAGGAGGTGCATATCCATGGACAAGAAAGATGTTATCTTGGGTGTTTGAGTCCCATATGGATGAACTGAAATTTGAGGTAAGTCAAAGAGCGCTAATGAAAATACAGGAGAAGAAGGGAGAGAATCCAATTGTAAATTCTCAACATATATAAGATGAATAGGTCTATAATGTGGTTACCAAGGTTTCAGTTGAAGTTGAAGCCAGACTATTTAGGAGAAATGATAGAGTGAGATTCTTAGAGGAGGAATTGGAGAAGAAAAAGAAGGAGCTCATGGAAAAGAGAAAGGACCTAAAGCAAGAGGAGTGTATCAGCACTCAGTTGAGGCGTGAGCTGAAAGAAGAGAAAGAAAAGGCACACAAAGCCTCCAAGAAGGTGGAGATGATCACAGATGCCATTATCCTAAAGCATCCCGACTTAGTGCCACTGAGCAAAAGTATGAATCAGCCTTACAATGTCTTGAGGGTCCGACTCGTATTCTCACTATGGAGAGACAACCACTTGCCATAGATTCTACATAAGAGAGATTTGCATGCCAGAGAGAGGAAGAGAAAATTAAGGTGGTAGAAATTATTTCCCAATATACCAAAATCCTCTCCAATGTGAAGAATCATACCGACTTGTTGAGGCTAGCTATGAAAATTGTGTAGATAGAGATAGAGTGGAAAGCATCTTGGTTTCCACAAATGATATAGAGATCAAGGAGTTCTAAGAGAATAATAAGGGGAAAAGGTTGAGTGAGACAAAATCCTAGCCAAAGTGGAGAATAAATAGGAGGCCATTGAGACCTTGCGGGGCTTGATCAATAACTGGATGAAATAGTTATAGCCCCAAATCACCCACAGGATGGATGCGCTCGAGTATTTGAGAAAACAATTGGAAGGAATAGTTGAAACAATGAGCACCAAAGGGGAGGAGCTGAATTTTTAAGGAGGTGTGTGACTGGTAGGTGACCTTTGTCAAAGCCTTGGACAAGTTTGACTCTTGGGGAAGTTAAAGGCAAAGATAGGAAATTATTTCCCTCTCCTCCTCCAACGATAAAAATTTCCTCATTCTTTCATTGTTTCTCCAAATCTTCATTTCTTTATTCTTTCTTTCCAACCATTATAATAACATGCCATTATTTATTTTTTGAAGATTGTTTCGAGAACAAAGAACATGTGTAGTGTGGTGTGATGTTGGGCCCTGAGAATATTGGCTAATTACAAGAAGGCATGTGGGCATGTGAGACCTATTTGAAGAAGGGCACGTGGGTAGAAGGTGCGCAAGGAAGGGTTCTATCATGGTTTTATAGAACACACGGTGCGTGCACAAGGAAAGATGGGTTTTGGACTTGGCCATATTAGGCATCACATGTAGTACATGATAAAAGTGTGACCCTTCTAGCATGTAGAGTGGATAAGCTACCAGCCTAATGACTATAGGATCAAAAAGGGAATATTCCATTCATGCAATGGAAGGTTCCAGAAGAGAATCATTGCATAGAGTGGAAAGCTCAAATCAAAGGAGTCATTCTTGTGTGGAGGAAAACTTGGAAGCTTGGAAACCGAGATGTTACCTCGTAAGGCATGGTGGTGAAGGTAGAAACACTATATAGAGATGCTCGGTATGAAGAAGATACATGGTATACAAAGATGGATAGAAACACACAAGATAAAGAGTGATTAAAGTGGTAGAATTGTGGAAGAAAGGAACATCTCTCGTAGAAATATAATGGAGAATTATATGGGATGGGATTAGAGAAAATAGAGGGGTGATTCTACATTCTTATTTGTAATGTAGAATCTACATTCTTATTTGTAATGTGAAGGATATAGGGTAGTTCGATGCATGACTCTACTCTGCATTATTATATGGGTCTCATTATGACCCCAAGGAATGTAATGTGGATATTGTACTCATCAATATGAAGATAAGAATTTTTCTGAATCATGTATGTGTTCTTAAGTATAATCTTTGTGCATTTCCTTTATGTATGAGCCATTTCCGATGTTGTTTTTCATTTCTCTTCTCTAGATGCATTGATGTGATAAATCATCCTAGGACCTTAGAGAATTACATGGTTCTTTTACATTCATTTTCAATTAAATGTCCATGATAAGATGATGTATTATCATAAGACACACATAAAGGAGGGGATCGACTCCCACACATGCCTCTCGGTGAGCACCCAATATTGCTAGAAATTAGGTGCAATGGATTTTACTAATAATTTAAGGGTATAAAAATGACTGCATTGTACAATGAAAATCTATTGATGAAAAAGAGGAGAGATATATGCTAGACAAATTTTTAAGGAGATATAAATGAGACAGAGCTATCAAATGAATATCTATTCATCATAATAAATGAGAGCTATGTGGTGAAGGATAATGTGCTATTAAATGAATGTATGATGCTTGAAAGAGAGGCTAATGATAGGGTTATAGAGAGAATAAAAAAATTAGTCCAATGAATGATTGGAGAGGTCTAAAAAGAGGCAAAGAGAGAGATGAAAAGATGATATTGAAGAGTGAGTTAAGAGAGAAATATAAGAGTGGCCATAATTTTTTGTATGTGCAACATAGGACTATATGATCAAATTATTTCTAATTTTTTTAAGTAGATGAATAAATCACAAGGGGTTACAATCTCTGTGTATGGAGTGGCTTAGAAAAGATCATTTGTGGCTGATTAAGTTCCAGGGGGTTCAATCCTCCTTGTAATTTGAAGTTTAATAAAGGTTGGTGGGTGCTATACTAAATTTGGGAGTTGTAGCTTCTAGACAAGTTGTATTT
The DNA here is from genome assembly GCA_018340775.1 of Taxus wallichiana var. yunnanensis. NCBI lineage: Eukaryota > Viridiplantae > Streptophyta > Pinopsida > Cupressales > Taxaceae > Taxus > Taxus wallichiana. The sequence goes on along the minus strand of CM031240.1, from coordinate 940,774,136 downwards.
TTCAAAGACCAGGTGGGTGCTTGGTTAAATTATTAGAGTTGTAGCTCCAGATTGAGTTGTATCTCAATCATGAAATCATTGTAACTCTATAGGATAATTTTCTAAGTTAGTTCTTTGGTTTTAGTGGGTTTTTTTCCTAAGAAGGGTTTCCCACATTAAATCTTGTCTCCTCATGTGTATGTGTGTATATTTATCTCTCTATCTCTCTTGATTGATTATGCATGCTTATGAAAATCAATATTGTTTAACAGTAACAAATTTAAGAAGTGGAAATTGATTGTAAATTTTTTTATCAACATTGATTCCCCCTCTCGCCTCGTGAAATTACTAACAATTTGTATCAAAGCATGGTCTTTCCTATATTTATCCTAATATATTGGAGGTTATATTGAAGACATAAGCATGGGTACTCTAGAAGAATCAATCTTGAAGAGAAAGTATGAGATTTATCTAACTATGATAGATGGCTGAAAAATGAAATCAAGCACGTGGAAGCTCACCATGGTCAATAAATTAATGAGATGGCTTCATTTGTGGAAAACATGTTAAGTGATTTGAGAGACAAAGAAATTTTTTTCCTTAAACTTGAAGAGGAACTAAAGATCCTCAAAGTGAGGAAATAGAACAAGAAAGGAAAAGGGAATTGAAGGTTGAATCAAGCCATGTATTTTGTCAAGGATGTTTAGAGACCAAGGAGGATGACAAGGATGGTCCCAACATGCAAACAGACAAGAAGTAGACCAAGGAGAAAAACACAAGAAGGCCTAAATCTGTTAGGAAACCAAAAACATCTAGGTATGAGAGAAATTTTAATGGATATTGTTTTTCATGTTATGGTTTTGGACATAGAGCTAGGGACTACATGGAAAAATTTGACAAAGAACACCCATGGAAAATTTTTGGCACTGAATATGAGAATAATATAGTGTGTTTCAATTGTCAAGAAAGAGGGCATATTGCCAGGTATTGTTTAGAGGAACCTTCAAGTCAATTTTGGAATGATAGTTCATATTCAAATAGAAGAAAAAGTTATGTCATATGTTATACATGTCACAAGTTTGGGAAATTTTCGAATAATTTCTATCACAATGAACAATCTAAGTGTAGCAGTAGGTATTATAACTTCAGAGAGCAAAATAAGAATGATTCTCACATGAAGATCAGTCATATAAATGAGATAAATATGTATATGCATAAAGTATCCCCTAAAAAGAGGGAGACAAAATGGATATACAAGATCAAGTTAGAAAACTCAGAAGTTAAAGAAGTGAAAGAAAAAATCATGGGAAAAGGATGTATAAAATCAAAAATCTATGACAAATAAGACAATAGTGAGTATTGATAAAGGTAAGTAATGTAAATAATGAATAACTTCTTCCTCAAGCAGTATTAGAGCAGGTGTATGAGCTGCAACATATGTTTCTTTAAGGAATTCAATCAGAAAGTGAGAAATCATGCAATGTAGAGGTTAAACCAAGGAATGTGTCTAGGGAAACTGACAAGAGAATAAGGAAAAGGAAAGATAGAAGTGATTCATCACCTTTTTTTGATGACTTTATTTTTTTCTAATGTGATTTTACAAGATAGCATTCCTTCTTTAGGATTCTAGAAGGTATATAAAAGCTAAAGTAAGCATAGTTTTCTCTTCATCTGTCTACCAATCAAGAGTTACTCATGATGAATTTGAATAAAAAGGTTAAGGATGTTGGCATGCTTGTTAATTTCTACCTCTATCAAGTTGTCAAGGTATGTTAGTTTTAAGAAATGATTGTCTTGTTCCATGTTAAAATTATAGCACAATTTCAAGTCCATGAGTGTCTTCTCAAGAAAACATAGAGAAATAATGTTGTCAATTGTCTTCTAAATGTTTTAAATGCTATATTAAAGCAAGAAGTGTCTTCAAGAAGATTATCTTGACTCAACATAACATATGATTGAATTATTGAAATATGAATCAAAACAATTATGAGTTTTAATGTGATTCAAGTGGGTGTGAGTGTTAATGTTAATAATGTGTAATCAAGAATTCTTAAATCGAGTTGTTTTTCTCCTTGCATTGTCGATTGAGTGGTTATTATGTCCTTTTAGTTGATAACATCTTGTAATAGGTCTGATAAGTCCTAATAAAATTTCCTTGGTTGAAAAAATATTACAAGTATGAGTCACATGGTTCTAAGGTAGTATATGTATCTGATCTCTTATTCCTCATGTTGCTAAAATTCTTTCCTCATGCTTTGAGTCTTGAAAGAAGATCTTATTCTCTATCAAAATATGTCATGGATTGCTAGGTGATGTCAAATTCATACTTAAGTTAGTGTCTTGAGTCTTAACCAATATGTGGTAGTAAAGGATGTGATATGCAAGATTGTACATCCAAAAATTTCTAATTTCCTCATGCTCACTAGTTCTAAGAATCTTAAAATTTAAAAGTGATGCTAATGTAATATATGTCAAGTGGTGATTAGTCCATCAAATTGAGGAAATGTGAATTTGTAGTCATTATTGAAGTGAATCCATAAATTTCTTCTGATCCGATAGAAATCATCAATGTCAATAAATAGGTACTAACACTTGTTGAGTCTTCAAGAAGATTCTACATGAGAGTATACTTCAGTTTGAATATGTGTATGTCAATAGACCTATACAAACCTTGGTGAATTATATTGAATCTATGTGTGTAAATAGTCAAGAATTGTAGTGGAATCCAAGGGGAGTAACTCATGGTGCAAGGATATGAGACAATATTGGAATGGATAAAAGTTCTAAATGTGCTCTAAGAATGTATAGATGTTTGTAAGTGTTGGTTTGTAACTTGTGACAAATGTAAATTCTTGAAACTAGAGAGAACTCATGTAATTTATTTATAACCGGTGGATTGAGTCAAAAATGAAGATAATATGTTGTTCTTAAGAATATGGAAGAGGCATAACATCATGGTATTCTCAAATGAAACTTAATTGGTGCACGAAAAATGGTACAATACAATAGAGAAAAATCAATGCAAGATGTAAGTACAAATAGTCTATATTTCCATTCAAGAAAGGGGGTGTGCTCCAAATGACTGAGTAAATGAGAATGATGGTTTAAGGTGCTCAAAAGGGTCTAGTTGATTAACTAAAAATGTGTAATTTTTCTAATTCTCTAGTTAATCTAATATTAAGAAGAAGAAGTGAATAACAAATAAAGGCATAAATAAAAATGACCCAAGAAATATAAGCTATGAAAATAGAAAACCCTAAAGTGCAAGAAGAGTTATAAATATCTTAGTTGATTTGATGATGCCTCAAGACTATGTCGTAGAATAAAATGGATGAACAAAATTAAGTAAATAATACATAGAAGCTTGAGAAAATAAAGATCTAAAGTGGTGGGATGGACTGTGGCACTCGAGACAGTAAAGGGGTTCTTGTGGGTTCCCTAGTATGAAATATGGGCACCCTAGTTTGTGAAAACTCTATGTAAATCTCCTTCGAGGTATCACTAATTGGTCTCTTATGTTTGCTTCATGTCACACTAGTGTTGCTAGACTACGCAATATGTCACTGGAAATTAGTGATGAAGGAGATACCTGCAAAACCCTAAGACAAGTATCAAACCCCTAAAAAGAAATATTTATATAAAGGGGTATGACTTTCCTCAACATCCACAATGGTGCACTTACTTAACGAGCACTACACTACATCTCATAAAATATGTAGTGCTATGTGCTTGTGTGTGTAATAATGCCCTAGGAACTCTTGTGTTAGTCATACTTTGTGAAATTATCAAGAAATAACTATGTGTATAAATGTAATCAAATGGTAGATGGAATAGAATAAAATTACCTCTTATGTAGTTTGATGCAGATGAACTAGCCTTATTCCTTGTGATGGAGCTAGATGGATGTAAATGGAGCCTTTGATGGATGTAACCTTAGGTGATGATATTAGTGCTTATTTTTTATCCCTTTTATGGTCTCATAACTTTATATTTATATGGTTTTCTTGTTCGAATTTCATAATTAACCTTAAAAAGGTTGATCTGCTAAAAATATAGAAAGTTCAAATGGCTATAAAGTGCCCAAAACATTGTGGGAAAGTTTAAGAAGGCTCAAAGTTCCCTAAATAGGACTAGGGAACCTATGGCACCACAATATGGGGTTGGGTACCCTATTTAAAGATAAAATGATGCCAAATGGTAGAACATATTGGGAAAGTAGATGTAGGAGGTTGACAATGACAACATTAAACAAAATAAAATGGCCAAAGGACATGGGTTAATTAGTAATTGCTTCACTCACAAATCATATGAATAGTAACATGATACTGAGACTAAATAATGTATAAAGTGTGTGATTTTGTGATTACATTTACCTCCACTTTATGTTGGTGAGAAGAAATCTTGATAACATAAAGTAGATAGAGATGTGTACCTGATAATTTATGTACAGTGATGTAGAAAGCCCGACGATGGACTAGAAAAAGCATGGAGTGACAAAAAATATGGAGCGTAGAACTAATGATGTAAAATTGAAAATAGTGGTGAGAGTGAACCTAGGGTGAAAACATGTTGCATATTTCAATGTGTGTGATGTACTTGCATGTTAGTATGAGGTGTGTGCTGCCACACAATGTTGTTTTTTTGTTGATGCCTTTATTGTAGTTGTTTTTATGCCTTTGTTATAGTTGTTATTTATCACTTACTTATCATACAACTAGAACTATAAGGAGAAGACAATCAAGAAGTCAAATTCACATGTATATATGCCAAAATTTATGTAAAATACATCTATATAGTAACAAGCATGTATTAGAAATGAAAAAATGTTAAAGGATCATGTGTGCATTATCCATGATGAGTGAAAGTGTATAGAAAAGATATCTTGTACTTCAATTTTTTAGTGTAGTCATATGCTACCTTGGTTGAATACGTGTAGGAGAAATTTTCATTATTATTCAACATGTAATAGATACCCTAAAGATGTATAAAGAGAACTCTATACTTCCTATTTTTTTGGGCAATCTGACACCACTAGCTGAAGTATTATAGAGAGGAAATCCACTACATCCTCTCCCCGTAACTACTCCCAAGAATTCTAAGGATAACCTATCTTATAAAAGCTAATGTGTACATGGTTCATAGAATGGTATGAACCCACTCGTTAGATAATGCACAATGTCAAGGAAAAAAACTGAACTATAATGGTAGAAAGTGCCAAAAGGTGTGTAAAACCCCAAATGATGCCCCCTCTTTGGGGTTGTATACGAAGTCATTGATAAAAGAATGAAGCCCCAAAAGAGGACCAACCACATAAATTGTTCCGTATAGGGGTAAGGGAATGTGCTAGGTATAAACCAAGGCACACAAAAACAAGTGGCTAGAAATGAGTATTACTACAAGCATGCATGTAAAATACAAGTGTACACTACACAAACAATGTATAATCTAGAATACAAGTAAAAACAAAAATAGATAACATAGACCCCAAAAGTGGGTTTCAAACATGGGACACTAGTCATGATGACATACTACACTAAAGGATGCAATGGCTACATAAAAATAAAAACATGTGCATACCAAAAAAAAAAGCAAGGCCTACATATAATAGAAAACATGAGACAAAAATATCAAACAAACAAACAAATAGCCATGGAAGAAAAATAGTGTTGTAAAAAAATTTACACATGAAGCTCCTAAGACATGTTAGAAATCCCCCTCCATCATTCGGAATGTGATTATTAACTTTGCATGTAGGGTTAATAATTTCATTAAGATTTCACACACTTTATAGGTTTTTAAAAGAAGAGGCGGTGATGAAAGGTGGTTTGCGTTTGAAAATTTACCATTGAGAAACAAAGAGGAAAAGACAATAGAATGGGGGCCTCCTTGCAAAATAGAGCCCATGCATGACCTAGCCTGGAAGAATGGCGAATAATGTGGAATTATTTATAGATTGGAGGGATTTCAAACCTCATTGAAAGAATGTGTAGACACTAAAATTAGGTCACACTCCCCCTTCGTCCTTTGACATATAAGCCCCCCTTTTATTACATCTACCTAGCCATGACCCCCTTCGCCTAATAATATTAATTTAATTAATTTAATTAAATCAATTCTTTATCCTCACTATATTTATTATTTAAATATCTTATTTAAATAATACCTACACATATAGTTCACTTAGACACCTCACCAAGCTAACTCAACTTAAGACCTATTCTTAGCAAGTTACCATAACTAACTAAGACTTACCCAAATCCTAAAAATCAATGCCTACACTCCCTCTAACCACATTCCCACATGATCACAAAAGCTCCCAGTCCTAATCCATGGGATAATGACACAAGATCCGAGGAAATCAGGAGGATCTCCCTAAGTTTAGTAAACCTAGAAAATCCTGCCTTAACTGATGTCGGTTTCCCCTAACCGTCGCCGGTTAAGCTGGACCGCCATCGGTTACCCCTTTTAACCCAAAACAACCTTATTTCTCAAGGTTGGAACTTGGAAGTGGAGGTTGGGAAAAATTACAAGAAAGTGGATGAGAAAGAACAACATCTCAGAGAGATAACACATCTTCAAAGAGCCAATTCCAGCAAGAACTAACATCCAAGGAAGGAGATTGAGCATCTTCTCCTACACAACCATCCCAACCACCTTCTGAACTATCCAAGTAAAAGAGGAGTGTGCATGCAGCCCATGCAAAAGATTTTCTTCAGTTGGTGATCACTTGCAGCCTTCAAACCCATCATCAACACCTCCATCCATCACACACAAGCCTTCAGGAACAAAATCCAAGAAATTACAATATCATACTTTCCCAAGTTATTTCATTTTATTATTGTTTTATCACCCATTGTTTATCTTGCTCCTTATTGAGCATCTCCAAAATTTTGTACCTCTATAGACCCATCAAAACCTCATAAAAACCTATTCTAGTCACCCAATACCTCATCCCGACCAACCAAATCCTTTGTGCAATCACAAAGGAGACCAAAACCCCGTTCTGTGACATTTCTAGATCTCACAAGAATGGCGCCGGTTATACCTAACCGTGGTCACTCACCCCTGACCGACGTCGGTCTCTGTGTTTTCCCACACAACCTTAAACAGAGACCTATCCACCTAATTTTACCTCACCCTCACTCACTTGTGACCTACCCGAGACCTTTATCAGACCTGCAAAACCCAGAACCAACCATTTGACCCGTGGATTCTATTCTAGCTTAGCTTGTTAGATTAGATTTGTTTTCTTATTATGTTTCTATGTGAGATACCTAAATCATTTTAAAATAACAATAGGATTTAACTTTTTTTTAGCATTAATTAATTTTAAACATTGGACTGACAACCATATAGGAAGTACCATACTTCCTGGATGTAGGTCATGCTTCAGGCGAGTTCACTTTGCCCATATTGTTTAATTCTTTACGGTGGTCTTACTTTCATACATGTAGTTCCTCCTAGCCAATAGGAAGCTCTCATGGTCAACTGTGGATTCATAAGTCATAAGCATGAAACAACCCATTAACCGACATTTGAACAGGTATTCCTCCTACACTGCTACTCTATCTGTTTCATCAACAATTCAAAGAAACAATCTAAGAAAAAGGTGAATCATAATATAGGGACATGACCAGGATATCTTGGTTTAATAAGCGAATGGATGGAAGAAACTAATAGTTGACTATGAAGATATCAGTGTTAAAATTACTGAAGAGCTCATTGCCCAAGTCATGGGATTGATTTTAGAGGGGGAAAAATTCTTCAAAGCAAGAGGGTAGATAGGAATGTTGAAACAAAGAAATATCTTGAAGAAGGTGAAAACCTAGATTTTGTAATGGCTTGCATAAAAGTGTCTTTTATCCCAGAGCCTTTTGTTGAAATCTCACGCATGATGGTTAGGTATGTTACTCTTGAGGGCATATATGTAACTATCCCTTTAAAACATTTGGTCTTTCTTAATCATTTCAGAAGGAACTTAACTATTAATTTCTTGCATTACCTTTTGAACTCTTTGGAACATTTTGTTCTCAAGGTCTAAACCCATACTCATTTTTTGCCCCTTCATCAAGGCCTTATTTTGCTAAATCACCATCATTGTCTATCCCATTCTCACCTGCGTGCTGTTGCTCCCGATGACCCCCTTCTCTATTTTTCAAATACCTCATTGCTGATTCCACTAGCCGCAAAACAAGATTCAAGAATACCCAACATCCCCTTCTCCCTTCTCATAGGGTTATTCACAATAATAAAGAGATAGAGTTGGCTAAAACCTACTACATATCATCAATCCCATTGAGGACTCCAAAGATGAAGGGATTCTTATTAGTATTAATAAGTTAGAGAGAGACATCATGAATCTCAAGGAAGAAATCAAGCAGATTGATAAAAATATAGGTAAGAGAAAGATGCAAGCTGATCCTTTCAGGATAGTGAGAAAATATATAAATCTTCAAGAAAATACACTCATTGGATAATAGGTTGGGTAATGCTAAAAGACGGCATGATTACACCATCTTTGTGCGTAAAGCGGTGTACAATTTCATGGAACAACATGTGAAAAGTGTTTGTATCCTAAGTGACATTCCTGCTACCATTTGGGAGTCTCGACGCTATAATGGACCTAGTCTTTTAACAAATCGACAAGAATGATCCCTCTCACATTAGGGAACTTACATTATTCAGTTCATTGCAAAAATCAAGATAAAGATTGATAAGGTAGTCAAGTTGGGTTGCTTCTAGTTTACTGTTGTGTTGTTGTCAAGAAGAAGTTTTCAAGCTGTTTTGATGCTACTCTATCTTTTTTTGGTACCTTTTTATAGTTATTGGTTAAACTATAGTTGGTTCTCTTATTTCTTATGGATTCTGATCCAATTTTTTTATTTTCACTGCTTTATCTCGGCTTTTGAGCTTCCTTGTAAAGGGTTTTACTCCCTTCTTTCTTTGGACTATTATTACTTTATTATATTTGGATTTTGAGCCTTATTTTATAATCAGGGTATAGTCCCTTTCAAAACTCTTTATCCTTAATCAAAAGTATGTTAGAAAGATAACCCATATGTCAAAAGTGTGTATAAGCAAGTGATGTGAAGTGCTAAGTACATAATGAAATAATAACACCTATAAGATACAAATTTGGATGCCCCCAAAGGACCGTTGTAGGAGTGATATGAGATGGGAATCAATGTTGCATATAGGTTACTTGTATTTGCAATCAAAACTAAAAAATGAATGAAGAGTAATGTTTTTATGGTAAAGATAATGACATACAAGAGATCTAGCTAGCATGTGTAATAAGAAAACATGAACAAGAAAATATAAGCAAGAGTAAAAGAAACCAAGATATGCAACATGTTGTGGATGGATGGAACAAAATGCAAGATGGATGATAGGATCCACATGCCCCCGAGTGAATGGAAGTGTATATAGTGAGGTTCATTTAGTATGCCCCCTCAGTATTCAAGAATGAACCAAAAACAAGAGTGCATCATTGGTAAATGGTCAAACTATGTGTCAGTATATAACACATTGTGATAAGTGTGTGGTGATGAGAAACAACATAGAGAAGAGTAGAAATAAGATGGAAATTTAGCCTAAAGCATATACCACTAAACGATGAAGGAGAAAGTGATGATATATCCTATCATAAGATGATGCTAGAAGAAGTGACCCTATAGCCTAAGGCATATATCACTAATCCTAGGAATGTCGCATGAGAAGATCGAATGATGAATGTGTGAGCATGATGTGGTCCATTTGTGATGTATATCCTCAACAGTCTAGTATGGACCATGAGACTAGAGTGTGTCATTGGGTAACGAATGTCATGTTTAAGTGTAGTATTTCTTAATATCTATTACATTGAGTGGATTTTTGAGTTTTTCTAAAGGGTGGTGAGGTGGTAAACTCCAAAATTGATTTTTAGTGATAATGTAAGGACCAAGAAAATTAGGATTGAATTTTCCTTTAATAGGAACTTCAACATTTATATTATTCTAATTCTCTTTTAAGACTAGGTCGTCGACATTGAATTCTCGAGAATGAATTTTATGATTATATGCATGTGAAATGTGGGATTGATATGAGTAAAGATGTTCAAGTGTTTGGATCCAATGTGATTCCAATAATTCTAACTCATATAGGAAATTTTCACGATATTCATTATCTTTGAGGATGCCTTTGAGATAAATTCACAAAGAAGGGATCTCAAGCTCAAGCAGAATGACAGACTCAGTGCTACGCACTTAACCTATTCTTGTATTAGGATATGAGTAGCCGACTTGTGGCTTACCATATCATTTTATTATATCATTTATACTTTCTCATGCTTATTAGGTCAGCCTTGGTGTTGGCCATAACATATGAATAGTATATATAGGGGATTTTAGGTAGTAGTTCATCATCATTTGGAGCACTTGAGTCTTATCAGTATGGTTTGGAGGTTGCCCCCTTGAAGTGGTGAATCTATTCTAATTGCATATTGAGATAATTATTCTAGATTATTGATTTATTTGGTGTTATATTTCTTCTCATGATCTGAATTATACAAGTACTTTCATTACAAGTGGTATCGTAGCTGCATACTGGGCCAAAATTAGGCAAAAACCCTAATTTTTTTTTTCTTACATATATTACAAACCAAAGTGAATTGGTGGGATATATTTTTATCAAAGTTGTAAAACATTTCAAGGATCCCTATAAATTTCGGACTTTTAAAATTTATTTTGCAAAAGTTATTACAAATTTAGGTTTTTTCATAAAATCACTCCTTAGGGTGCAAATTGTGGAATTTTTTCAAATTCGTTACATTTTCGGAAATAAAAAAAATAATTGGTTTTTGTTCTTTAAGTTTTTTAATAATTGGCCAAATTCATATTGAAATATGAAACCCTAAAATTTGACTATGATTCCTACATCCTACTATTTTGGGGCATCATGGCGAGGCCTTCCATAAGAGGAAAAAAGAATCCCATCACTCTGGGTAAGACACCAAAAAGGATGAGATAGTAGTTGAGGAGTTGGAGAAAGAAGATATAACTACAAATTCCTTAGGGTTAGGGTTTACTTCAATAGACCACAAAGTAAGCCAACTTGAGTTTAACCTGAGAGACCTTGAATCTCGGTGGCCAAAGCAAAGAAGATGTGGATAGGATTGGAAAAATATTGGAGGATTTCATGCAAAATTTAGTACATATATGATGGGTAATCATACTTATGTCAATCAAGGTGGATCCTTAGGTCAACATAATAGACACATGAGCCAGAGTGGATCTTCGAGTGTGCACAATCCAAATACGAGCACTCTGCAAGCCCGTACTATGTTTCCAAAAGTGGAGATGCGTAAGTTTGATGGAAAGGATCCACTCAATTCGATCAACCAAATGGAGAATTTTTTTGAACTACATCATATTCCACCAGGACAAAAGGTGACCATGGCAGCTTTATATCTTGAACTCTGACCAATTTTTCTGGTATCGATGGTTATGTGCTCAAAGGTAGAAGAGTGGTCTCAATGTTACATGGATAGTGTTCACTGAAGAGTTGTAATTACACTATAGTTCTAGTGTGTCAGATAATTACATCAGCCAATTAGAAAAATTGAGATAGATAGGATCTGTTAAGGATTACATTCATCACTTCCAAAACCTTTCTCTATGGCTGGAAAATATTACCGAAGAGAATCTGAATGACATATTTCTCGGGGTTGCTAAGGATTACATTGAGCATGAGGTGCGTATGTTTAATCCTCATAATGTTTCTGATTCGATGATTATGGCAAGAAGGGAAGAGGAGAAATTTTTTTCAAGTAGGAGACAAAATTTCACTTATACAAGATATCATAACACCTTGGCCCCAACACTCCCTCAACCAGTTAGATTGACACCTTAACAAACTGAAGAAAAAAGTGAAAAAGGTTTATGTTTTAACTATGATAGTAAATTTGGACCAGGACATAAATGTGTTGAAAATAAGTTGTTCTACATTGATGGGCCTAGTGAAGATGAAGAGAAGGATGAATATTCAGAGTTAGAGGTCTTGGTTGAGCCAGAGGAGGAGTCAGGAGATCCTCAACCAACAATCTCATCCTATGCAATTTCAGGTATTAGCACCCCCCAAACCCTAAAGGTGGTTGTATTCCTTAAAAACAGAGGGTCACAGTGTTGATTGATTCAAGAAGTACTCACAACTTTATCAATCATAAGTTAGTAGTGTGCCTAAACTGCTTCATTTATCCAACTCCTGAATGTCAAGTAATGATTGTTGATGGAGGTACTGTTACTTGTTCTAGAAAATGCCATAGCATTAAGCTTGCCATGGGAGATTACATACTAAATAGTCCCATGTATGCCATTTCTATGGGAGGAGTAGACATTGTGTTAGGGGTTCAATGGCTTACCACTTTGGGAACCATTGAGATGAACTTCTAAGACTTGTTCATTTGATTTCACTCTGAAGGAAGGAATTTTGAGCTAAGACGCCTAAAAGCAAAGTCTCCACAAATAGTAAGTTCTCATCATATGCACAAAATGCTAAAAATGATGCAGAGGGATTTGTGGCACAACTATTTTCATTGGAGGCTCATCATTCTAAGGACATTATACCATCATATATGTAAGTAGTGTTGGATGCACACTCTGTTGTATTTGAAAAGATACCAAAGGGCTTACCTCCAAAGAGAGATCATGATCATGTTATTCAGTTATTACCAGAAAGTCAACCGCCTAATATAAGACCTTATAGGTACCCATATGTGCAAAAGAGTGAAATTGAAAATATTGTACAAGAGATGTTGGAAGCATGAATTATCCGTCATAGTCATAGTGCTTATTCTTCTTCAGTAGTGATGGTATGGAAGAAAGATGACATGTGGTGCATGTGCCCTGATTATAGGGAACTTAATAAGTACACAATCAAAGATAAGTTTCCTATTCCTATAATTGATGATTTGCTTAATGAGTTGCGTATGGTGTTATTTATTTTACAAAGCTTGATCTTTGTTCGGGATACCACCAAATCATAATCAAGAACGAGGATGTTCATAAAATTGCCTTTTGGACACATGAAGGCCATTATGAATTCCTAGTAATGCCTTTTGGACTCATAAATGCACCTTCTACATTTCAAAGTTTGATGAATTCTATTTTTAAGTCATTCCTATGGAAGTTTGTCTTAGTGTTTTTGATGATATATTAATTTATAGCAAAACATGGGAGGAATATTTGCATCATGTAAATAAGGTTTTGAAAACCCTAGAGCAACATTGAATTTATGTAAAGCCCTATAAGTGTTCTTTTGGACTCAAGGAGGTTGAATATTTGGGTCACATTGTCTCTCATGAAGGGTTTAAAGTGGATCTTAATAAGATCAAAGCCATGATGGAGTGGAAGGTTCCAAAAATCCTAAAGAATCTAGCAAGATTTTTAGGCTTACAGGTTATTACCAAACACTCGTAAGGCATTATGGAAGCATATCTGCACCTCTCACAACTTTATTAAAGGACTCCTTCCATTGGAGTGAGGATGCAACCAAAGCATTTGAGCAACTAAAGGAGGCCATGTGCACCACTCCAGTCTTGGCTACTCCAGATTTTTCCAAAACATTCATTGTTGAATGTGATGCATCAGGGGTGGGTATGGGGGTAGTTATCATGCAAGAAGGCCATCCTATTTCCTTTTTGAGCCATAAATTCAAAGGTAAGAATCTTTCTAAGCTGACTTATGAGAAGGAAATGCTAGCCATACTTCATGTAGTAAAGCAATGGAGACCATATCTCATAGGTAGACACTTTAAAGTGAAGAAAAATAATGATAGTATAAAATAATTCTTAGAGAAACGTTTATTATCTAAAGAACAACAAAAATGGGTCTCCAAGATGTTGGGATATGATTTTGAGATTATCTATAAGAAAGGGAAGGATAATGTAGTTGCGGATGCTCTGTCGTGGAAAGATGAATCAACTGCAGCCTTGTTATGTGCCATATCCATATTACAGGAAGATTGGATAGATGAGGCAAGGTCCGAATGGAGAAATGACCCAACCACACAAAACCTCATTCATCATCTCTAGAATGATCTAAGAATGTCTGAAAAATTTGTATTGAAAGGGGATGCTTTATGGTATAAAGATATATTATACCTATGTAAGAACTCCACTCTTAAAAATAGGATTCTATCTGAGCTTCACTCTTCTCCAGTAGGGGGGCACTCTGGATTCTTGAAGACTTATCATCGAGTACAAAAAGATTTATTTTGGGAAGGTCTCAAAGGGGATGTCCAAAACTTTGTGGCGAAATGCATGGTTTTTCAAAGCAAAATAAGGGTGAAACAGTTTGATCCCAGTGTCTTCTACAACCTCTATCTATTCCTAGTTAGTGGTGGAAAGAGGTTTCCATGGACTTTATCACAAAATTTCCTAAATCAAGGAAAAAAATTCATCATGGCTGTGGTGGATAGACTCACCAAATATTCTCTTTTTGTGCCTTGGCACACCCATTTGCTTTATGCAAGCACGTGAGTGCTGCACCTTCATGGACATAGTTCGGAAGCTTCATAGACACCAAGATTATAGTAATTGATCGAGACCCTATAGTTACTAGTAATTTTTGGACTGATTTATTCTCATGTTTGGGTACTCGGTTAGCTTGTAGCTCTTCTTATCATCCCCATCGATGGGCAAACACAAGTTGTAAATAAGGTTTTGGAGGATATCTCTATTGCTTTACATCGATAAACAAGCAAGATGGGTCCAATGGTTGCCACTTGCAGAATGGTGCTATAACATTTCCTTCCACATGTAAAATGTCTCCTTTTTTGGCACTCTATGGGTACCATCCACCATCCATCACACCATCATTGAGAGGAAAACCGTGGGTTAGATCGGTAGAAGAACACATTCAGTATCAATAAGAGGTCCTCTCTAGTCTCAAAGAGAACTTGGTCATGGCACAAAACCGTATGAAGTAACAGTGCTGATCAACATCACACGAAAGGCATTTTGAAGTCAGGTGATTGGGTTTTTGTTTGGTTACAACAATATAAGCAAATGTCTTTGAAACAACAACAAAAGGATAACAACCTTTCACCGAAGTATTATGGCCCTTATCAAGTATTGTAGAAGATTGTGCTGTAGCATACAAATTAGAACTTCCACAATCAACCAAAATACATCGAGTCTTTCATGTTTCTTGCCCAAGAAATTAATTGGAAAGAGAGTATTAACCCAAACATTGTTACCTAAGTTCAATGAGGAGGGGAGAGTCATCTTGGAACTGAATGCATCCTTCAAACATGCACTAACAGATTGAGGACACGGGTTATTACTAAGTACACGATCAAGTGAAATAATATGGACAATGAAGACACAATATGGGAAGGTATGACATTCTGCAGCGAAGACTCAGAGGGTTCTCAACATTGGGGACAATGTTGCTTTGAAGGGGAAGGGCATACTACGCAATTAATCAAGTATTAGGATATGAGTAGCCGACTTATGTCTTACCATATCATTTTATTATATCATTTATACTTTCTCATGCTTAGTAGGTTGGCCTTGGTGTTAGCCATAACATATGAACAATATATATATAAGGAATTTTAGGTAGTAGTTCATCATAATTTGGAGCATTTGAGTCTTATTGTATGGTTTGGAGGTTGCCCCTCGAAGTGGTGAATATATTCTAATTGCATATTGAGATAATTATTCGGAATATTGAGTTATTTGGTGTTATATTTCTGCTCATGATTTGAATTATACAAGTAATCTCATTACACTTAGCACCATAAACCAAGGTGAATGGGGTGGCATTGCTAGGTATACGAAAACTAGTACGATATGCCCATAGTGCATAGAAATGTTTTTATGCTAGTCGGTACCACTAGAGTAAAAATTTTTGCATAAAATCTTGACAATAGTTTTATTGGTGGCCTCATCTTGGCCATTTCCTTATGGATAATAAGGTGTGGAAAATGATTGTTTTATTTTGAACTTAGCACAATTTCTTTTAACGTCTTTATTTTTTAAGGAAGATCCATTATCAACAATTATAGAAGAAGGAACACCAAAATGCATAATAATATAAGGGGTGAGAAAACTACATATGTCTATGCCGGTGAGTGTTCGCGGGGGAGCTGCCTCGACCCACTTAGTATATTACTTAGTAGTAGTGATAATGACATTATGTACTTTCATAGACTCGGTTTGATCATATTTATGAGGTCAAATCCCCAAAGGGAGAAAGGCCAAGTTGGTACAATGGGATGGAGGTCATATGCGGGTGCATGGTGTAGGTTATCATGTTTTTGGAATTTTTCACAATGAGTAGCATATTCAAGGCAATCTTGTTCCATTGTAGGCCAATAATATCCTTGTCGTAAAAGATTTTGTGACATATATTTATTGGGTATTCAGTATTCATCACCCCAAATGATATGTATTATGTATTCATATATTTTGTGATGAATACGTAATTAGTAATTAGTATATCCTTTACATATACTCCCTTTATATATCATATTCAGGTACTGTAGTTAGGAAAACCCCAAATGATATGTAAAGGGAGTAGGTCACCATGTGGGGTGATGAATAATTTCCCAAATAAAGTGCTAGAGAGAAAATGAAAGCCATCAAAATAGATTTTCCATGTGTGTGGCTCTGCAAAGATAGATAGTGAAATTGTTATAAAAAGAATCAAAGATGGTAGATACATCTAAGACAGTTCCGAACTTATTAATTGGCTATGAATTCTCCTTTGATTGATTTTTATGGTATGAATTTGAAATAAAACTCAAGATCAACATGACCTAATTTGTAAAGTATCCCGAAAGATGTGTGTTACATGATAGGTATTGTAATGGATTAAATTTGGTGATGAAATGCATTTCATTATAAATAAGATAGTGTTGTAACTTATCTGTAATGAAGATGAGGCCAAGACATAGCTTTTCAATATAGCTATAGTTACATTCATAAGAGAGTAATGTATGAATGATGTAGTATATTTCTCTTTCACGTCGAGAATCATCATGTTGTGCTAGTAGAGTGCCTAATGCATGAAATGTAGCAGAAATATACAATAAGAAAGGTCAATCGGTTAAGGGAGGGACTAGGACAGATGGGTGCAACAAATAAGCTTTTATATCATCAAATTCCTGTTGACATTTCCCATCAAATGTAGTTTAATTCTTCTTGAGGCACAGTAAAACGTTGAGTTTTATCGGCAAGTTCTTTGAATAAATCACCGGATAGCTTGAATTTTTCCTTGTAGTGATCATAATTGATGTAAATTTTTTGGTGAAGGCATATCGACAATGAATTTATTTTGTTAGGATAAATTTCAATGCCACGTTGGGAAATAATATATCCAAGGAGTTTACCTGTTGTGACCCCAAAAACATTTTTTTGGGATTTAAGTGTACACAATATTATCATAAACATTCAAAAAGTGTTCGTAGATCCTTTTTTATAGGAAGAAATTTCTCGAGATTTAGCAAAATATCATCAAAATATTCTTCAATGATCTTGTGGATGTAATCATGGATTATATGCATCATTTCCCATTGATAAGTAGCTCCTGTATTTTTAAGGCCAAAAGGCATGACGGTGTAACAAAAATTTCCCCACGTTGTTGTAAAAGAGATCTTTTCTTGGTTAGCGAGGTTGATTTTAATTTTATTGTAACCCAAAAATGTATCCATGAAAGAGAAAATATTGAATCCAACCGTAGGATCAAAAATTACGTTCATGAGCGGTAAAGGAAAACTATCCTTATAAAAAGATTTATTTAAATCACCCAAATCGGTGCAATAATGCACTTGGCTATCTAGTTTCACGATTGACACAATATTAGATACCCATCCAAGATAGTCGATATCATGGATAAAACCAGAATTGAGGATTCTCTAGATTTGTTATTTGAGTAAGAAGCTGCTACATTAGGATGCATTATACAATTTTTTTGTTGGAGATGTTTAGTACCAGTATTGAGGACAATATTAAGATTCACAACACATGGATCAATTCCTATCATATCATTATAGTCCCATGCAAAAATATCATAGAAATCATGCAATACTTGTTTTATATCTTTCTTTATAGCTGCATGGTGAGGGAGGCAAATAGAAAAATACTTGTGGTTTCTCAGATGTACCCCAGTTGTATGGTATTTTCTCTTTATTGAGAAGGTTTGAGCGATCTTCAATGTATGGATTAGTAGGAATAGTATTTGGAAGATCAACATTGTCAAGGGATATATTAGATTCTATGAAGTAAGCCATAGCATTGAGAGATGATGGGGGATTCCTTTTATGGTGAAAATAAGGAAGATGATCATAGACACCAAAAGATTTGAGTAGAGCATCATCAGTAGGAACAACATATAAAGTATACTAAGTGGTAGATGCATCAACATTGATGAGTTCAAGGTGCATTAGGGAAGTGATTAAGTATGAAGGGAAATGTAAGCATCTATAAGAGGAAAAGAGGGGGGTTGATATCCCAGTCAAAACTTTTGTTACTATATAGGGAGATCCCAAAGTTATGTGACCTTGTGTTTCAAAAAAACTGTAGCAATGTAAGTATTCAAATCATAAGACATATTTTATAAAAGTCTTGAGTATTATCAAAGGAAATAGGAGTATCATTAGATTGTTCAATGGAGTTGCAATACTCAAAAGGTGATGGATCGGTCGAACATCATAGAAAACGCCTTGATGTCAGAATTTAAGTTGTGCATGTAGCGTGGAGGGGACCGCATGCATAGCATGGATCCAAGGTCATCCAAGAAGAATGTTATAATTAATATTATTAGGCATGACATGACATGGAATAGTGATTATACATGGACCAATAGTGACCCTGGTAGGTTGACGGTACCTAATACACACTTGGGTATGTTATCAAAGCCACGAATAGAGATTGAGGAAGGTGCTAAAGATGCTTTTGACATACCTAAATGTTGAAGGAAAGTGATATTACAAATGTTAAGGCCATATCCATTATCAACTAAGGCATGTTTGATGACATTGTGAACACAAACTTGAATATATAAAGGGGGGTCATGTTCTAGCATTTCTTGAGAAGGTAGGTCTTCTGTTGTGAAATTTATTTGATCCTCATTGAGGGATATGGCCGAAGTAAACTTATGGTATACATATTTAGGTGATGTGTGAGGAGGGATGTAATTAGTAGATAAGTACTGTTTGAGCTTATTGATATAATCAGGATGATTATGAAAATAAGTATGGATGGAGACATTCATTATGCAATAATCTTAGGAAAGAAGGATAATAAAAGGAGTGACGATAAAAATTGGGCTCACCATAATGATTAACTAAAATTGTTGAATTATTCTAATTCTATAGTTAATAAAATATTAAGAACAAGAAGTGAATAACACATACATGCATAAAGAAAAATGACCCAATAAATTTAAGCTATGAACATCTAAAACACTAAAGTCTAAGAAGAGTTAGAAAGAGCTTAGCTAATTTGACTATCCCTCAAGATTGTTTCGCAGAATAAACTAGTTGAACATAATGTAGGAAAGAATACAATTTTTTTTAGAATACATAGATATAGAGCAATAGGCTAGACTAAGGTGCCTAGAGAGGTACATGGGCACCCTAGTATGAGATATGGGCACCATGGTTTGTGAAAAGATCTAAAAATATCATCCAAGGTGTCTTTAAGTGGTTACATGTGTTCACTTCCTATCTCACTAGTGTCATTGGAATATGCAATATGTCACTAGATATCGAGTGATGAAAGAGAGATCTGTAAAAACCTAAGAAAAAGTATCAAAACCCTAAAAGAGAAAGATGCATATGAAGGGTTCAAATTGTCCTCAATGACCAAAATGGTGGACTTACTAACTGGTCATTTCAATACATCTCATACCTGATGTAGTTCTATGTGGTTGTGTGTATAATCATGCATTAGGTTCTCTTGTGCCGGTTGCACTATGTGAAAGTAGTGAGAAATAACTATGTGTATAAATGTAATAAAATGGTGGATGGAATAGGATAAACTTCTATCCTATGAAGTGTGATTCAGATGAACCAACCTTGTGCCTTATAATGGAGCTAGATGGATGCAAGCTTAGGTGATGGTAATAGTTCTTAGTGTTTATTCCTTCATTATGTTCTCATAACTTTATATTTATATGGTTCTCTTGTTATAATATTGTAAGTAACCATGAAAAGGCCGACCAATTAGAAGATAGAAAGCTCAAACAACTAGAAAGTGACCAAAAAGTGGCAGGAAAGTTAGTGAAGGCTCGGGATGCCCTAAATGGGACCAGGGTGCTTGGGGTGCCTTAGTATGGGCCTGAGTGCCCCAATCAAAGATAAAACGACGTCAAATGGTAGAACTACCTAGGTGAGTAGAATGCAGGAGGTTGGAAGTGATGACATAAAGAAAATTCCAATCTCCAAAGGACATGGGTTAATTAGTACTTTCTTCACTCAAAACCATATGAATAGTAGTATGAAACTAAAACAAAATAATGTATAAAGTGTGTAATTCATGACTACACTAGTAAGATATGAATGGTCTAAGAATCTCAAGAAGGAGAGAATAAACCGAGTTTGAAGGAAATGTGGTTGTGGAGCTTATAAAGATAAAGAAAGGAAGTAGATCGGATGATGTCTATACTATCAATAGAGGAATTTTTGATGTTGTGAGCATGGATTTGGAATAAAAAAGAGATGTATGAGAAGATTGAAGATGGATCAAATTTTCGTGGATTAGAGTTTGAGAAGATGAAACATCATCCAAGTGGGAGCTTCTTGAGGTAATATTTTTTTATAAAGCTTATTTGTATATTGATAATGGTGTTGAGTGTATGAACCTTTGTCATAGATGTCAAAGGGGTGGAGACTTTTGTCAGAAACCAAGTATAGGGATAGAGTGATGTAACAAACTAAGTTTGAAAGTGTTTTTGCCATCAAATTTTTAGGGTTTCTAATGAAAGAGATGGACCAGATTTGCAAAGTTACAATAATAATATAACTTCTTAGTATATTTCATATAGAGAGGCTATATAAATAAATAGGTGGAAGGAATCCAATAAACTAGGAGATAGTTATAATAATTCACCCAAACTATCTCTCACAAAACAAACTATCTACGTGAGTTGTTTTAATAACTCAAAAAATAACAATAATGTACTCGCTTAATAAAATATATTACCTAACATTCTTCCCTTTAGTTCGAACATGGGGAAAACCTATCTTTATACTTGTACCTACTTTCATGATTAGGTGATTTTTTATAGGACAATCAAAATATCAACAGATGGTTTTACAAAATGGACCATAAAAACCGACATCTTTGGTGGTTTTCAAGTGGTTTACCACAAACCACATCATGATGTGTCAAGTAATATTTTTAGCCCTAATCAATATCTCACTATAGGGAATAACATAGGAAACACAACTCACCAAACTGAACAATAGAACACATACTAGAAAAATTTCACATTTCATCCTATAAGAATCACAATGTTCTTAATTGTAGCCACTATCGTCGATTGCTGCCACTCGATCTTGAACAACAAAGGAAACTTCCACTACCATTAGAAGTTTCCCTTGACTTTATTCATTTTAGGCTCATAATGTAAATGGAACATTGGTGTCATATTCCCTCATTTGCCTGATGTGAAATTTCCACAAGTGAACACTAAGAAGCAAATTGTATCAAAGTACATATTACTGAACGGATCTTGCTACTTAGATCTTGTTGCACATGGTCACCATTGCAAGTGAACATATTCACAAGTGGACCATCTTCTAAAAAAGTATGAAAATCATTGGATCACATCAAAGATAGGATCATTGGCATTCATCTTTACTCCAATACACTTTTTTACCAAGATCCACCAAACACCACACAAAGCAATAGGAACACAACAAAGCTGAAGCACACTAAAATCATACACTCACACTATATATGCCACCAAATTTTCTATGCAGCCTCGTCATTGGTGAATGACAAGACGATGTTGCTTTTCCTCCATCCTCCTTTGCCTCCATCGTATAGTGTCATGATGCTAACTCAATGAAATTTGAATTGAGGCTCAATGGTTGGAAGGATGTTGGGTAACACTTGAAAATACGCCAAGAAGGAATTTTATGTTATTTTTCATAGTTTTACAATGACTCGATTTTTCAAATTTTATTTGGCTAGAAAATACAACTCTATAAAATAACTCTAAATACCACATATTTTAATTTTAACAATAACTAAAACTTACTCTAGAATTTATCAAAGACTTTGACAATAATAAGAACCCAAAAATTTTAATATAGCATAAGGCTATTATTAAAATAGTTGATCAAATAACTTTATTCGCGACCATACAATTATATAGACATTACTACTAAATAACAACCTATTTTTAACAAATAAAGTTAATTCCGAAACTTAATCAATCCACCACTTTTAGCCATTCCGCCAAGAGTTATCATGACCATGCCTAAGACGATAGTTTGTTTTAACACAACACAAATAATTGAAAGGAGGATTCTACAGGTCACGGCTATAGTGCACTTACTGAGCAGATATTCTTTTGTCCATAACACTTCTCCAAATATTTTATAGGTCGTGGTTCACTGGTGAGATACTCATTCAAAATATGTCCCCACCACATACGTGTTCACCTACTTGCCGATGTTCATTGAAGTTTCTAAGAGTCATAAAATGCCATCATCTGGATTATTAAATGTGAACTCGAACGTAGAGAGTCTTTATTCTCATGTGTAAATTGATACAAATCTTGTTTAGGTGTTAATCTATAATATGCACAACTTTGAGATAAATTTCTTCTCGCAAGATAAAGGGACGCACTTAGACGCAAACTGAGTGTTGAGAGAGATCTGATGCATGTGGTGGACGCAGAGAGAAACAATTAGGAGTCCACGAGATGAACGAAGCACATTCAAGAACGTGGCACATCGAGAGGATGAGCTTGGCACGATTAATGCACTCGAGGTAGAGGAATTCGCAGGTTAGTATTGTGCAGTTCCAGATCGTATGAAAGTGACACCGAATATGTTGATTCCCCGTCTCCTTTAACACACAAGTAGTAAGTCAATGTTGAGCATCTCAAAACCAAAGATAGACCTGAGGAAATCAGATATACAGATAGAATTTCATGAAATAATCTCAAAAATTGATGTCGTAGTGTACCAGGTCAGATGAATAGAATATACATCAGATGTCAGAACTTTCCTGCTTATGGAAGGGATTATTCCACGCAGCCACAACTGATTAGATTCTGAGCAATAAACTCATGAATCACTTTAAACAACTGGGTTACTACACAAGACTCTCATTTGGACATCCCTTTCTCTGATACCAGATGAGAGAGATGGACCAGATTTGCAGAGTTACAATAATAATATAACTTCTTAGTATATTTCATACAGAGAGACTATACAAATAAATAGGTGGATGCACTCCTATAAACTAGGAGATAGTTACAATAATTCACCCAAACTAAATCTCACAACAAACTATCTATGTGAGTTGTTTTAACAACTCAACAAATAACAATAATGTACACACTAATAACATATATTTCCTAACATTTCTGAGTATGTTTCCATCAATGAAAAAGGGGGAGCTTTTTGGACCCTAATCATTAGTGTTGTCATTGATTTCAAGTGGCACCGATGGAAAAAAGAGTGAGTGGTGAGCTTTTATTGGTAGTGCCTTCTCATTGACAATTAGAGCTCAAAGCGATAAGTGCATGGTCACGAAAGCAAGTTGTGTAGTGATTCTTCTCAAGGTGGTATGAAGAATTCTCAAGATTAGACAGAGTAAATCATGTGTGAATCAGGTGTTAACAAGTCTATAACCAGTTTTAAAGTGTTTCACCAATAAGAAGCATACATATAAGAAAAAAAATTAAGGTAAGAGGTTAGGCATGTGAGGAATACCTAGAGGTCGTGAAGAGGTTGTGCATCATTAAAACCAGCCAATCGAGAGAACTCCTTTTTTCTGGGAAGGACTACCTGAAAAGAAAACAAGACCACAAGATAGAATCTAAAATATCAGTTGGTGTATTTCTTAGCGGGATCTAGATTCAGGATGTAGGGTACTTCCTCGAAGGCTATCAATCTATGTTTAAAAACAAGTTCAATGTTGATAAGAAAATGAAGTAAGGAGTCATACTATAGTTCTATAATTTAGGTATCTCATGAAAACATAGTAAATCAAATCTATTCTAAATAATGAATACAAGACTAAATATAAAGATGGGGTTGGTTGTTTAGGTCTATCGGTGTGTGAGAGGGTGTTATGGGGTTATGGATGAGGTTTTGGATATTTTGAGAGGTTTTGGGTAGGTAAATTAGCTCACTGGTATGAGGAAAATACCGGACATGGAGACTGATGTCGGTTAGGGAACTTATGTCGTCACTAGTTTATAGCCAATTCATGTTAGGGAATTGATTTTTCTCACTCATTTATAGTTGATGCCGGTTAGCTAACTAATCACGGTAGGGGAAATTGGGTGCGAGAGGTGAAAAGAGGTCGATTCAAGTTCTTTGTGAGTGTATAGAGTGTTAGGGATGCTTAAGCTAGGTGTTAAGATTTGGGTGAATACTTAACAAGGGTGAAAGAGGTGATTGAGAAGGCGGATAGGTACAATTTGGTAAGGTATCATGTAGATGGGGAAAAATTGTATTCGGTGAGAAAGAAGAAATATAATAGAAGATGATAAGACATCTAAAAATCAAATTTAATAACTAGCAAGTTGGTTAAAATACTTATCCGGAGACACGGAGATCGTTAGATGTGGTGGTTGGTGCACATTTGTAAGAGAAATGGATCTGGATCTAGTGTTGCGGCAATGAAGAAGCCCGAGTGCTTCACCGTGAATGATCCGAGGTTATGGATCAAGAGGTTTTTACTTGTGAAGAAATGGAATGCTCTTGTCCCGTGTTTGATCATTAGATTCTCAATCGAATGCCGAATGCTAATGAAATCCCAAAAACCAACCAAAAGAAGAACCTGGGGAAAGAGTTGGAAATCCTTTTTTAAAGAAACTGGTGGTGGTTCCTTGACTAGTATCACTCGAGGAATAACTAGCATCGGTTAGGGATAAATAGTTTGTTTCCATGAAAAATGTGCAACAAAGAAATTGACAATTTCAAGCACGACAACTATACCCCAAAGTAAAAATTTTCAAGTCATATCATTTCAAGACACTGCGGATAAAATTGGTTAGTTTGGTCAACCCGTATTTTATGTCAAATTGGTACCCTAGGTGAATTTAGGAAGTTATGAAAAGATGATATCTTTCAAGTAGTATTGGGAAGGGATATTGCTAGCCTTCCCAAGACTTGATCAACCCCTAGAGTGGAAAAGAAGGCCCAACTTCAACATGGAGGTGAAGTGAAGACCTTATAACATAATGGAAATGATTTTGGAAGGTTTTGGGAAGTTTTGAAATACTTGGAGCGATCGAGTAAAAACAAGGTTCATAAGCCTAAGTAGTACACAAACCTAAAATAGTTTCGGATTGAAGAAGATTTCTAGAGCTCAGGATGGAGTTAGAAGTAAAAAATAGCTCGGAAATAGGATTCCAAGACCTACTTGATGGTTATATAATATTTTTCACAACACCTTGGTGTATAGGATTTGCAAGAAGTTTTTATCAGGCATAAGTGGAGTCTCAAATCACTCCAAAAATATGATTTTTAAAGGATCTGATGGATGAGTCAAGAAATGGAACCCCACCATTGGATTACAAATGATATTTCTAGTCAGGATCATATAAAATTTCACAAATAAATTCCACCGGGAGCTCAAGTTATCATCGTTCCAAGTTACCCTCTTAAAGGTAGTTCAGGAGTTAGTCAATTTTCAGGATGACCCATGTCAGCACCAGGAGCCTTGTAGGATTTCATGTCCCTGATGTCCCTGAGGTTAGGTACACGAACCTTGGAAAATGGTCACAGCCCCCATGTGACCTTTGGGACCCTCATGTGACCTCTAGACTTGATAATTTAGCCCTCAGGTGCATTTTTGTAGCATCCATTCCCTACCATCAGATCAAGCACCACATGTCATCTCTAGGACCACCATGGAATTTGATGTCCCTCACATCCTTGATCATGGAAAAATTCACCCATCCCCTATGGGGAGTCTTTTCGTCACCCACGTGACCGACTTTTAGCCCCCAATGCTTTAAAATAGCTTTTCTCACCTCCCTTCCCGTCGTCAAATCCCCGCCACATGTCGTCCTCTTGACCACCATCGAATTTGATGTCCCTCACATCCCTTAGGTCAGAAAAATAAAACATGAAAAAAATCGCCCAACTCCAACTCAAAAATTTGAATTTTTTTCCAACTGTTAGCTGCTTCTTGTTGCTTCTTCATTACCAAAAGAAAACTGCATAGAACACCAGTCCACCACTCCACCATTGCCAAAGCTCAAACAAGCTTCACCAAAACAATAAAATCCTCTACCCCATGGTGATACACAAGTCTTAGAAGAATAATTCATCGAGATAAGAAGAATAAATGGAGAATAAAGAAGAAGAACAGTGGAAATCCCCATTGCCATAAAACAAAGATTTGAAGATATCTTGCAAACCGGTGCACAGATTGACAAACCATCTATTGCTGAGTTCTTATCTCTTGAAGGCCATTAAAAAATCATATTCAAACCTCCAATTTTTAGTAAGGAATGCTCACAACGAAGAAATTTCACTTCCTGCTCCACAAGGAACAAAGTTTGATTTCCTATATGTGTGCAAGTGTTTGTTTATAACTCAATGCTAAATATGAATGGAAGACTAAACCTAAATAGTCTTGATTAGCAAGAATTAAAAAAACATTCTAAGCACCATCATGATAAGAATTAATCAAGGGTTAGATGCTAACATTTATCAATAAAACTATGAAATCAACAATGTTAAGTATCTAAATAACCTCTATTCTTTAACAACATGCAAATGAAAGAACCTAGGTAGGTTCCATGGCTATCAAAAATAGTTGTCCTCAATGTTCCAAGAACCTAGGAATGAGGGCTAATCAAAAATGGGCTACAAGACCCTTTTGATACCTCCCATATGACCCAAGCACTTTAAAAAAAAGGTTTAGCTCTTCAAGATGATGAACTCTCAAGAAAACAAGGTGCAAGCTCTTAGTCTTTTTGCTATATGGTTTTGCATTTGCTCTCTTAAGGAGTTTAGGTGTAAGTAAAAAGGTAGGTGGAGGGATCTTTATATAGCCCAAAGGATAAAGGATTCAACACATTCTCATGAATGTGGGATAAAGGTAAAACATGATTAGGAATGGATAAGGTTGCTTTATTAAAGGTAACCTTACTTTAGAAGGGTTTAATACATGTTTAGCAAGTCATGGGAGTTGGGGGGTGCTTTAATTAATCAAAGGTGATTAATTAATAGGTAGGTGTAAGCTTATAGAAGCCAATTATAAGAATATTAGTGCGATTCAGGCTATTAAAAAGGGATTAAATCAATTAAATATTGATTTACTAGTTAAATGAAGGGGAAGACTAATTAATTAATAATCTAGATAAAGGAAGTGATAATTAATGGAAGGTCGTTAATTAGGTTGTTAGATGGATAGGTGACTTAATCAATTAGTGTATTGTAATTAATTAATGACAATAAGAGGGAATATGAGTGCTTTTGACAATAAGTCGTCAATTTGTGAGAAAGGGGATAATTAGCGCAATTTAAGTATTTAAATTGCTTAGGCATAATTATAGGTGTCTACATTTGCCCCTCTTTGGGGTGGCGTAAGTGACGTCACTTCAAAGATAGTAGATGAAAGAAATTTTTAAGGGATAGAAGAAAAATTAGTAGGAGGGAGAGATGCCCCCTCGAGTGTCGATGGGGTGATGGAAGAGGTCAATTGACAATCAAAAAGGTGAGATATAGATAGAAGAATGGGAGGAGGCAAGATGCCCCGAGTGAGAGAGAAATTTAGGGGTGAAAAAGGAAGTGGTGTAGAAGAAATGAGGAAGGGGGAGAGAATAGCTTAGCCTCTAGCCACTTTGTTTATGTGGAACAAATTTCATGTCATCATATTGCCATAGAAATACATCATTGGCCCGTATTAAAAATATAAGCATATGAAAAGGTAGAATGACATGAAAAGCCATACTACAAACAATTATCCATTGCTAAAAGTACAAACTCCACGCAACATACAAAAATTCAATGCAATATGAGAAGGAAACCAGCCCATGTAACAAGGAAAACAAGTATGAACACACATATCCAACCCAACAACGGTCAAGATAGTTGTACAAATGTTTTGTTATCAATGTTGAAGAGATCCACAAGTTCGTGATTGACGACAAGGGTTAAAAATTATGCCCCAAGAAAAGATACATGCAAGGGGAAATGAAAATGGACACGGGGTCCATGAAAAGCATTTGTGCGCAACGAAATAACACTAGGCAACCAAAAGTGCCCCAGAGTACAAATGAAGCAAACAAATAGCTTTGTGAATGGATGTGAATCAGGTGATCTGAAAATCATATTAATCGGGAAGATGTAAGACAAACCAACAGGATATGGAGAAAATACCATGTGCAAGACACAAGTTTCAAATTTGTAAGAAGCAAGTTACCATTTTGTAGGGTTTTTTACTTTTAGGAATTTTTCGAAAAAATTGCCTTGTTTTTTTGGATTTTTGATATATTAAGTGTTTGTATTGTTTTGACTTTCTAAACCATGGTAAACAATAGAAGAAAGGAGAAGAAGAAAACAAAGGGCCTAGGGGTAGCAGAAAGTTCCCTAGGTTGAAGAAAGGAGAAACAAGCGACAAATAATGTCCTTGTTTAGTGGAAAAAATTAAGAAAAAAATAATTATTTGAAAAATAATTATTTACGAGAGTGTGAAGAAGAATAAAATTTCCAGGGAGCAATAAAATTTTCCGAGGGAGAAGAAAGGGGTATCGAACAAAAAATGCCCCAATATGGTGAAAAAGAAGAGAAAAATAATTATTATTTCACAATGAACAGAGGAGAGAAAGGTGATCGAAACGGGTTTCCCAACTTATCCGAACGGTGAAAAATAGGTTAATATACTCCCCATAGGGGGCCTGGGGTAAAAACATCGCAATCAATTCATTTTAACCACTCAATTTAGAAAACTTACCATGAGGCTTTGACACTCAAGAGAGATGGTGATCGCACGAGACCGTTTGAGGTGTGTTGACACAATCCGGGGGCACCAGAGGCACACGGATGAGGGGCCATTTGTGAGTATCGCAACCTTGCCCTTAAAATTTTGTCATTAATGCATTAATTAGGGCATTTAGGCATAGAAAATGCATAGGAGCTTTTGCACGCAGGCGCAGGCATGGGTTAGGGTGCGCATGCGCCACTTTAGGGGCGCAGGCGTCCGTTTAGGGGTGCAGGCACCAGGGCTATGTGCACACACACGCGGTCAAAAATCACATTCGCACACACACGCATGCATACACACGAGCACACCTACGCGCACATGCACACATTGGGAAATGGGTGCACATGTGAAAATCATGGCGCAGGTATGGGTAGGTAAGCGCACACAAGCAGAAGCACACACATACATGTGCAAGAACCAATTAGGTGGCACACTCACTAAAAAGGGTGTGCAGGAACCTGAAAGAGGGTGCACACACCAGAAAACACCCGCGCGTAAGCGCAGACACACATAAATGTGGTGTATATGCCCAAAAGGGCACACAGACGCCCTAGATAGGTAGAAAAAGAAAGGAAAGTGTCCAAAATGTGACACTTAGAAGAATTTTTAGGATTTTTGGGTTAACCCTAAAAATAGAGATAGATTTTTAGATGAAATGCTAGAAACTAATGAGTGGCGTGTGATTTTGCAGAGATGTTTACCAGTGTTGCAGATGCGGGAGTGTCACTCTCGGATTGCCGAGTTAGAGAGTAGCATGCACTGGCGTGACCGCCGAGAGATGGCTGTATTACTGGAGGCAGTGGGGCTAGGCCCCGTGGCTTGGATGCCCTCCATTGTATTGGATCATGGCCTCCTGACTGCGCTTACCGAGCGATGGCACAACAAGAGTCAGTGCTTTAGAATACCCACATGTGAGATGACAATGATGATAGAGGATGTGTGGCAGATCCTACGCATGCCCATGATGGGTACATTGATTGAGTATAGCTCGGATGTAGGGTTGATCAGAGTAGCATGCAGTGCATTATTCGGTGTTGATGACATCCCACATGATAGGATGAATGTGGCCTTACACGAGTGCATCTCGGACCCGACATTACATCGGGGCCATTGTATATTATGGCACTTATTAGTGGGTTTCTACTCACTGATAAGACAGGGACTTCGTTCCCAAGAGGATTGCTACCAGTAGTACACGAGATTTATAGTGGTGAGAGGTATTGCTGGGGTCAGTGTATACTAGCCCATTTATACTAGGATTTACATCTTATCACATACCACGGTCAGAAGACCATGGGGCCAACATCATTGTTACAGATATGGTCATGGGATCATATAGCCATTGGATTCCCTGTCGCCCATTCCAAGTTCGAGACCCCGAGGAGCCATCATACATGGCTTGGATAGTAGTTGGCGGAGACATCCATGGTCACCTTGGTAGCCTATTCAGATATAGGTGGGAGTTTGATGAGCTAGCAGCGATAGATGTCATTTGGCATCCATATAGACACTTCTAGTGGCCAAAGGATGCCACAGAGCTTAGCATGTGCTTGGTGGAGCACTTCTTGATCGGTAGCCGCAGCTACATCATGGAGCTATATCACGTTGACATGTGCCAGTGGCAGCTAGGCCGAGTATAGGGTGTCCCGTAGCTAGATATCTGGCATGCTCGCAGGGACTCTGAGAGGTAGACTATGCAGCCTCGGATTGTAGTAACCCGAGCCAGGGCTAGTTTCCTACAGGTGATCCCCTAGGCACTAGATCCATTGCAACAGATTAGAGATCTGAGGACCACAGCTGATTATGCAGTGTGGTATGCTACAAAGATGTTACCACTGCGACCCACTATTCTAGAGGCGGTATGGTTAAGCAGGTATTTTCCCTCTTGTGGAGGTATGGCACAGATCAGAGCATAGGGCTAGAGTAGTAGCATTGGGGCTAGACCTCAAGGATCCTTTTGATGGGATCCCTCATGATGGACAGGGTGCCACATAGGCACAGGGACCGAGGCCACAGGGCCTAGCACATGTAGCTATGCCTCCACCCCGAGGCGAGTATTTGAGCAGGAGAGCAGCTTCCAGAGCACCACAGGGACTAGTCCCTGAGGCCCGTATAGCTTCATAGTCAATGGCACAGATAGCCACAACATAGGGACAGGTGCAGCAGCTCTTAGCCGAGAGAGATGCGGTGAGAACAAAGAGAGACGAGGCTTGAGACCGTGGTACATAATAGCCACATTAGAGAGAGATGAGGCCCGAGCCCATATTGTTACATTACTTTCAGGGTGGGATTAGGCTTGGGCCCAGGCCAGACTAGGAGATGATAGAGCAGCATGGCAGAGCCGTGTCCGAGAGCAGTGCGCAGGGGCATAAATACTAAGTCTCTTATATCGATCACGGTCATATCTATGCATGATCGTGGCATAGAGAGACCACATGTATACACATTATCAGGAAGCAGTAGCCCATAGGGACCATGCCCGTGCTGAGCTATAGGTAATGATGATGAAGAGAGATCAAGATGCTTTGGCCTCTAGATAGGCTGAGGCAGACTTGGGCCAGGTTACAGGCAAGCGAGACATTTCCCTTCAGGTAGCGCTCACCTTAGGAGATGTCAATTTGATTTGGGATGCCACCAGGCTTGTTGGGGAGGCACTATTTTACAGGAAAACATACTACAGAGTGGTGGTGCCAGAGTAGAGAGTGGCTTTGCCACAATTATCAGGATCAAGTGCATCCAGCTCTTGTTTATGGAGGTCTGGGCAGTCCACTAGATTAGTCAGACAACCCCTTCTAGAGTAGCCGATGAGACCAGTGCCAGCCTAGCCTACAGATACCCATCATCTAGAGGACCGACCTAGGAGCCCCGACAAGGGCGAGAGCTATGGTTGATAGCCGCTCTTGTATTGTATAGATTCCATTTGTATGTATGCCTCTTATGAAGGTTGATTTTGATGTATAGTGATTATAGACATGTATTTTTTTTTTTTTATGATGCCTCATAATGAAGGCTTGATTCTTTCAGATACATGCCCCTTTTGATGGAATTATGTATCACCAATGTATTTATATTGAAAACTAATTAGGACATTGTGTATCATACAGACATTTTGATGTATCCTTGTTGTATGCCTCAGCTAAAGGCATTTTTTATACAGAGTACAGATTTGTATGTATCCCTTTTTTGATATAGATGTATTTTTGACACACATGTATATATATATGAGGACTCATTTTTATGGCTCAAATACACATGGTTATGAGATGAGGCACATCTTTTGTTTTTTCTTATACATGTATATGGATGGTTTTTGCATTGTCTGTAAATATATGGGAAACCAATTGATGACGGGACATGAATCGTGTTTATGGATTCGATGCATGTTATTGTCTTGATTCAACATTTTTGGATATTTTTATGATGTTTTCATATGATGCATTGTATTGTTGTTGTTCCTTGATGCATGTGGCCTGAGTGGGCATAATTCTATGATGTGAAATACCCCTTTCCGAAATTACTATATGTTGATTCTCAGTGCATTTTACATTTGTTTAATTCAACACGTATGGAAGCATTGTGACATGAGTGGGAATACATTGATTTTCATTT
Organism: Taxus wallichiana var. yunnanensis; assembly: GCA_018340775.1. NCBI lineage: Eukaryota > Viridiplantae > Streptophyta > Pinopsida > Cupressales > Taxaceae > Taxus > Taxus wallichiana. The sequence continues at coordinate 940,741,375 of CM031240.1, read as the reverse complement.
CATGCCGCATGTTTTTATTCGGCACTTATGGATGTATCATCTAATTTTGTACTTTTATGTACCTGATTCCGATGTATTGATGTTTACATGCTCTGTGGATGTTAAACGATAGATCGTAGATGATATCAAATGTTGTTTTCATGTGTTATTTTGACGTATATGAATGGGATGATATGATGATATTGGTGTGGGGGATAGATTTTAATTATGTGCAACCCTCTTGCCCCCATTGATGATACGATAAGTGATGATTAGCTTAGCATATATACATGATGTAAACTTAGTATTTTTGTTTATATATGATGTATAGATGATGCTAGATGTGATGATAGTGATGGGAATGTGATGTGAATGATAACAAAACATAGCACATGCAAGAAACACAGCCAAATGCTAACAAAGAACACCAAGAATTAATGCAATACACCATGATTCACCATGTCTTATTAACAAGGAACAAACACAACCAAATGCTCAAGAAAGAACATAATGAATTAACACATTACATCATGATTTCCCAAGGTTCACTAGCATGTCGAGACACACCACAATATGCACAAGCGAGAAAAAAAAAGAACTATGACAAAGTACACCCAAGCAATAAACAACTCAAAAAGCAAGTGCGCAAAACACTATACAAGCAACAAGCAAAGTAAGGAAACAAGACCATGCAAGTAAATGTTTTTGTAAAATATGTTTTCATGGGCTATTTTCTATTGTTTAGGTTTTTCAAACAATTTTCTACTATTTTTGTGTTTTCTTGAAACAATTTTCTATTGTTTTTGTGTTTTCTCGAAACAATTTTCTATTATTTTTGTGTTTTCTCGAAACAATTTTCTATTGTTTTTATGTTTTCTGATGGTTTCCAAAGCTATGTGCAGGTAACCAAGAAAGCATGGATGCCCCTAGCGTTAGGTGGGGAATATACAAGGGTAGAAGCCACGCACTTATGAATAAGAAGGTGAAGTTGTTGAGTTGCCCCCAGCGTAAGATGGGAAATAATGAAAGACCACATCCCTCACAGACGAATAGAAGAAGGCAAAGCCGGATCAAGGCTGGACAGAATGGTGTGCACAAGGAAACTCGGAGGTAGAACCAGTCCAAGCCAAAGACAACTACCCTTCTAATATAGAATGCTTGCGAACAACGAATCCTCTTGAGGTCTTTGAAAACTGGTTTTCACCCAAGGACTTGCCCAAAGTGCCACAATTGTGTGGTTTTCACTAGTGGACGACTTGTTTTCTCTTTTTCTTTTTCTAATTTGTTTGATTTTTTTGTATTTTTGATTTTTATGACTTCCCTACGCCATGTTTAGGCATAGAACCTCTTAAGATGCATGGCGTTCATGGGCTCCCAGAGCTCATCACCATTGGGGTGAGCCAGTTTGTATGCCCCGGTGCCGTACTTGGCAACTATGACATAGGGTCCTAACCAATGTGGTTCAAACTTCCCTTTCTTTTCTCACTCTTCTCTGGTGTTGAACTGATTCTCCTTCATGACTAAATCACCAACCTCAAACTGACGAGGGATGATTCTTTTGTTATAGTCTCTGTGAGACTCTGTTGATATATTGTCGGGTGATTAAGAGTGCGAATGCGACTCTCATCTAGTAGTTCTAACTCAGCCAATCTTGCCACTCGATAATCTTCATCCTTATCCGGATAATATCGAGAGATCCTTGGGGATGGAAGTTCAATATCTAAGGGGATGATAGATTCTGTCCCAAACAATAGGGAATATGGTGTCGTACTGCACGGGTGCAAATGGATGTTCGGTAAGCCCAAAGGACTGGATGAATTTATAGGTGCCGGTTCGACTGTTTTGCTAACCATCTTCTCCATTATCTTGACCAAAGTCTTGTTTGTTTCCTCCACTTGTCCATTACCCTGAGGGTAATATGGCATGGACCATTTCAATTTGATTTGGAACCGTTGGCAAATACCCTTCATAGTTTTGTTCTTAAATGACTTCCCATTATCTGTAACAATGGCTGCAGGAATGCCATACCAACAAATAATGTGATTCATGATGAATTTAGAAATTTGTGCTCCTATGACATAGGTTAAAGGGATAGCCTCCACCCATTTTGTAAAATATTCAGTGGCTATGATGATATGTGTATGACCATCAGAAGAGGTAGGAGTAAGCTTCCCTATTAAATTGAGTCCCCATTTAGAGAATGGCCATGGGGTAGTGATTGGTTGCAATGGATGTGACAGAGCATGGATAAAATTTCCATACTTTTGGCAAAGCACACATTTTCTAACGTAATTGCAACAATCAGTTTCCATGGTAGGCCAATAGTAACCTACTCTCAACAATTTCTTAGCCAAGACCATTCTATTTGTATGCGCTCCACATACTCCTTCGTGCACTTCCTTGATTGCTTGGATTGACTCCGTCACATCCAGACAACGTAACAGATTCCCGTTGTAGCCATGACGATAAAGTGTACCTCCTAAAAGGGTGTAATTTGCTATCTAGCGAATTAGGTGTTGATTTTCAGAGTGGGAGATATCGGGAGCGAATGTGTTGTCCTTAAGATAGGTGAAAATGGGTTCATACCATGGTGAATGGGGATCAACATCCTCACAAGCTAGGCAAGATTCTGATATGTCATATGCGGGCTGGCGTAGATTTTATACAAAGAATGGTATATCATTGTTCCTTGGAAGAATACGAAGCATAAACCCCACCGTTGCCATAGCATCCGCTGAACTATTCTCGTGCTCTTGGGATCTGCTCAAAGGTGATGCGCACAAAATACTCCTTCGAGTTTCCACTAACTTTTTGTAAGGTATGAGTTTGTCATCCTTAACCTTATACTCATCATTAAACTATTTAATGATTAACTGCAAATCACCTACAACCTTAACATGATGAATATTCCACTTGATGGCTAGCTTCATTCTGCAATGAGTGCTTCATACTCTCTGAATGTTGTTCATGCGAGGAAGGCCAAGTTGAAAGCTTGTGGTATAGGATCACCGGAAGAGGTAATAAGGACCACTCCACACTTTGAACCATGAAACGTAAATGATCCATCAAAATGTATCTACCACATGGCCGACTCTTGAATGTAGAGTAAGGAGGTGTTTGGCGATTCAAACTCAAAGGCTCAGTCTTTGCAAAGGTGCTTCGCTGTTGGTCTGCAAGTACTTGTACTTTAACCGATTTTTGATGGAAAAATTCTATATCAAACTCACTAAGTAGAATGATCCAATTAGCCATTCTACCTGTGAGGGCAGGTTTGGACAAAAATACTTGAGTGGGTCGACCGTAGATATGAGCTTGGTTTTAGTATTTAGCATGTAATGGTGAAGTTTTTGAAAGGTAAAAACAACAACCAAGCAAGCCTTTTCAATTTGAGGATAATTAAGTTCATAGGAAATGAGGGTGTGACTCAGATAGTACACCACTTTCTCTTTATGGTTAAGGTCATATTGGGCAAGCAGTACACCAATAGCATATTGTGTAGCGAAATATAGAGCAAAAGTGGTTATCCCGGAGTAGGGGGAATGAGGACAGGTGGATTAGTTAGGTACTATTTAAGCAAAGAAAAGGCTTGTTGTTGCTTGGGTCCCCAGATGAAAGTGACGTCCTTTTTAAGAAAATGAGTGAATGAGTGACATTTATCTACAAGTTGGGAGATAAAGCGGCGAATGGCTTGAATTTTCCTTGCAAGCTACGCAGTTGCTTGATATTTTTAGGTGGAGGCATTTCAGTGATGACAGACACTTTAGCCAGGTCTACCTCAATACCTTGTCTTGACATAATGAAGCCCAATAACTTCCCTGATAGCACACTAAAGACACATTTCTTGGGATTCAATCTGACTTTGTATTCACGCAGGCATTCAAAGATACACTACAAAATGATTGGATGATCCTCTCTTGTTTTGGACTTTCCCAAGATTTCGACGATGTAGTCTTCCATGATTTCGTGAATCATATCATGAAAGATTACTGTCATGGCCCACTAATAAGTTTCTCCCGCATTCTTAAGGCCAAATGGCATCACACGATAACGAAGGTGCCCCAAAGAGTTGTGAAAGCTGTTTTTGTTGGTCCTCCTCGGCGATTTTAATCGATTATAACCCGAAAAGCCATCCATGAGTGATAGCATTTCGTATCTTGCTGTTGAGTCAAAAATCATATCAATGTTGGGTAATGGAAAGTCAAATTTAGGGAAAGCCTTATTGATGTCCCTAAAATTCGTACAAATTTGATATCTTGTGTTTCTTTTGGGCCAGAACAATGTTCGATATCCATTACGAATAATCAATTGGTCGAGATGAATCCTGTTGCAAACAACCTTTCCAAATCTTCCTTGACCAACAAGGCCACTCTTGGATGCATCTTTCAGAGTTTCTATTTGATAGGCTTGGCGTCTGTATGCACAACTAGGTTGTGCTCGACCAAATTTAGATCTCGGCCGGGCATGTCTTTGTAAGACCATGTAAACACATCAATGAACTCTCGCAACAACATAGTGAACGTATTTTGTTCTCTAGTTGATAGTGATGCCCCTAATTTTACTATCTTGGGATCTTTTGTGGTACCAATATTGCCATTGATGGTTTCTTTGACTAACAATTTTTATAAATTATCCATGTGCGTAGGATCAAGAGGAAGGTTGAGATCTTCATCCAAGGATGTCTCCACGAGATTTTCATCCTTGGCATGGTCACTTTGTATGTCCTTTGATTTTATTATTTATTTATCAGCCAGTACCTCAAAGAGGTTTTCACTGTGTGACTTGGACTTTGATTTTTTCCGAGGCTTTTCTTTAGAACTTTTTCCCTCGCTTTTCTTTAAATTTTGTTGACCATGAATTTTAGCCTCCTTGCCAAAGTAGGCACAGTGTCTAAGTCGATAAAGAAACCTTTCTTATGATCTCCAATGGGGATTGTATCCCTTATGCCCATAAACTCTGCAATAGCCTCATCATTCTCGAATAAATCTAGTGGCATGTGACATTGTTGGTCCCATTCAACAAGGGAAGGGTATACAAGGTCAAGGGTTGGTTCAATTGGGGTGATGGTCAGGACAACATTATTCATGAAAAGGTTCATGGAGGCCAGATCCTCATATTGGCTACAACAAGAATCCGTATCGTTGTCTAGGTAATCAAAACCATCCTCATGCTCAGAAAAAGTCACATCTTGATCGTTGGGGTGGGCTCCATAAGGACAAATTCTGATGCCATATCAATCTATTTTGAAATGTAGAAGAGGGACTGGTTCTCGTTGTCCTTATCAATTCCTCCCACATCCTAAGCCTTTGTAGCCCATGGAGTACATCATTCTGCTACATTTTTCATATTCGGGGTTTGATAACAAGATGGTTGAGTGTCCTCAAGGACCCAAGTAGTAGGTGGATCAAGCAATTTCTCCTCAGCCAACAAGCCTCCAGGAAGGAACGACCCAATAGTGTGTTCTTCTCTAGGTCTCCTAAAGTGGTAGTTGGGTCATCCTCTAGTCTTGGGTGACAAAGAGAGATCTGACACCAAGAGCGCTTGTTGTACATTATAATCCCCATAGCCATATTCTAGGATTTTCATCTCCCATGAATCAAATGGAGATGTTGAAGTAGACACCCCATGAGCATAGTAACTAAGTGAATCTGAATCCACGTGGTATTCCATAGCCTCAGACTGAAGAGGAATAACTATATCTACGGAGGGACATGCATATGTACCCTTTCGTGCAAAGCTATTAAGAACTCTACAATGAGCAAAGGGCTCTGAATCTCTTAGTATTTTTATCGTAAGTCCCTCATGCTTCAACTGGATGCATTGATGAAATGTTCATGGCACGACCTACATAACATGAATCCATGGTCATCCTAGAAGCATGTTATATGGAAGTTCCATGTCTAGGACGTGAAACTTCATCTGATGACAAGTGGGTCCCACCTCCATGGGCAGCGTGATGGTTCCTGCTAACTCTTTTTCACGTTGTGGTATGCGGTGATAGTGATAATATGGGACTCTAGATCTTCCTCCGTATGTCGCAATTGTTTGACTAGCTTAAGCGTGCAGATGTTCAATCCTGATCCGTTGTCTACAAGCACCCATTTGATTTTCCTACGGGTGACAACTACCTTGATGTACAAGGGAATATTATGTGTAGGATTCTCGGTAGGGATCTCCCTATGGTTGAAAGTGAGATGCTCACTTGGTGCAATGTTTGCCACCGCAGCTTGAAGGTGTGTAGGATCGACTTCTAAAGGCACTCTCGACCCCTAAAGAGTTTGATACAGGATGTCCTTATGCACATTAGAAATCTTGAGAAGTTCTAAGACTGAAATCTTAGTGGATGTCTTCTCAAGCTATTCTAAAAGGTTATACTTACCAGTATGTGGGGTCGACAGAGAGGGTTCCGAAATTACGAGGCGGGCGTGCCTTGTTACCACAGTGTAGTCTTTTCCCTTAATCTAGATAGTGTTGACACAGTCGAGGGGAGAGAATACACACGATAAGTGAATCCTAATGATTGCTATCTCTCTTGGTATAAAAGTAATTCATGGCTTTATAAGTTTGGGATGACTCTCTCCTATCTAGCTTTGCCTTTTCTGACTTATCATGCTTTGGGAATGGTTCCTTATAAATTCTCATTTTCTCGTTATGTGTTTGTGTGTGGCGGGGTTATCCACCTCTATCTCCCGTTGTCAATAAGGTCTTGAAGATAGTGGTGAAGTCACAAACATTTTTCTATTTTATGACCTTTAACACGATGCATTTCGTAATATTCATGCTCTTTATACCATGAAGTTTTAGGAGCATTGTCATCAAATGGTTGTGTTGTTGGGTAGGTCATCATCTGGGCCACATCCAACTATTTTAGTATGACCGAAAATGGTTCATTGAGAGAGGTGAATTTTCATCATTTTGGTGGTGGTTGAATTGGGCCCTTAGTCAGTTTAAAAGGTTGACCAGGTTGGACCGTTTGAACGTGTTTGGAATCAATGATTCCATCTCTCACCACGTTTTTATTTTTGTTGAAGATCTTCGGATTTTCCATGGGTTTGACACTTTGGTTGTCTTTAGATTGGCTTTTAAGGGTTCCCTTGGCAATGAGTGCTTTTTCTATCTAAATCCCTTTCTCGATAACCTCCTCAAAAGTATGGACATAATGCATTTGGATGTGGAAGGTGATATCTGGGTTGAGATTGGGAACGAAGATACTAACCAGCTACTTTTCAGGGAAAGCACAAGGGAAGTGACTGGCTATCCCTCTCCATCATTGGAGGAAGATAACAAAGGTCTCATTTTGGCATTGCTTGGCACCACACAAGTTTGCCATGGTGACATCACTCTCTATGTTATACGAGAAGTGACACATGAATCTTTCTACCAATTATGGCTAGGTGGAAATTTATCCCCATGGTCAGCGTGTAAACCATTCCAATGCTTGACCTCCAAGACTCTTGGGAAAATTTTTGATAAGGTAATTATCACTATAAGACACCTCTTGACATGCCATGTAAAAAAATTTAACATGATCCCTTGGGTCTCCCTTTCCTTTGTATTTGTCGAAATTTGGCATATCAAATTTATTTGGAAAGGGTTGAAGGGTCATTGTCTTGTCAAAAGGACAGGGGCAAAACTCTTCATATTGATATTTCTTGGCTCCCTATATTTCTCTCTTGTAAGCTCGTAAGTGTCACTTTCATAGACTGCACTTCCTATGTAAGCAATTGTTCCTTAGTGGAAGAAGCAGGGATGTAAACACAATGGTACCCTATGTCTTCTTCTCCTTGTTTTCTGATGGATTTTTTTGATCTTAACCTTAGGCCTCACCTTTTGAATGTTCTTGTTTGCATCTTTCTATACATGAGAAGCAAGAAAATCAAGTTGTCAGCTTAGGCTGCTGATTTTTTCTTGGATTTTGCCTTGGTTTATAACCTCTTCTTCTAAAGGTTCCTCCTCTTCATACTATGGATATTCTTCCTTTGTCTCAAGTTCTAGTTTATTTCTGCATGGCACTTTGATGAGGCGTATTCTATGCCCTACCACTTTATCATTTTTTTTGTAAGAAGTCGAAGCATGCACACTTGTGATAAGGGGGTGTTCTTCCTCCGTGGTGTCATTTGTTTGTAGTATTGGTTCATTCTTGATGGGAAATTTGGCCCCTAATTCGACAACCCGATCCAACACTCTTACCTTGTTTCTAAGAAGAAATTCATCTAGCAGAGTAGGGTCAAAATCAAAGTCCACACGTGGGGACTCTAATTCATTTCCACTATGGTCGACCATTTCTTCTGTTTCCTTTTCTATAGAAAATAATGGTCCTAGATCGTGTCCAATGAATGGGTTTGACCCTTGTCTATGAGAGGTTTCCCAAGCTTGTGCCTGTTGTTCCTCATATGTTTGTTTTTTTAGCCCTAGATGCGTCTTGGGAGCCATGTTTTTGTGAAGGTTTCACTAGGGTGAGTTTATAGATTTGTTCAAAGTTTAATGACTACCCCTAAGTGAAATGCAAGATGTACATGTTAAGAGTAAATTAACAGTGTGAGAATACCAATGTGATAGAGTGATAAAATCACCAATGAAGCAATCATTTGGTATTGAAACTTGATCAAATGAAGTATTTCCTAGACTACGTTTCAAAGTAACTTGCAACGCCAGATGTTTAACAAGATGTCTCCACTTATGCCAAGTTTAAGGGAATGAACAAGACGTAAGTAAATACATGAAGTTAAATGTGATCTCTCAATAAAGATATACGATGAGAAATCTCAAATCTGATTAAGACCTATATCTCAGAAAGTGCCAATTACAATTTACGAATGACACAACAATATCACCAAGATGTGTTAACCCACTTTGCAAGAAAGTGAAGTATTGATATCGAGGTGTTATTGATATAACACACACAAATGGTAATGCCTAGCCCCTTTTGAAATTGAGGTAATAATGGAACCAAACCAAAAACCTCAAAGTATAGCTAGGAATAGTTAAGAATGTGTGCAACATAACTATACAATATAGGTATTTATGTCAAGTTTACAAGAAACAAGATGTAAATATTGAAATTGTAATGATACGAGACAAACAAGCTAACTCTTCTAAGGAAGTCTACGGTGATGAACCATGCCCAAATATGATGACGATCTTGACGTGGGTATCAAGATCACAATGGCTACCAAATGACGTGAAAATGCCTCCACTCACTTTAGATGTTTAACTAACCTATCCGCAAACATAGATGGGCATAAACGGACATAAAAGTGAGATAAATAGTCGAATGGAAACACAAAGGTAATCACACCTCTTTTTATCAACAAAGTGTCAAAAGAATATGAAGGAAATAAATCAAGAAAAATGATGAAAAATGCTAGCCTCACTTCGGCAGAGTTTCACCTTTCCCTAAGGCAAGTAAAAACTAGGTGAAAGTAATGTGTCACACGTTTCTCAATGAAAGTATGGTTCACAACTCAACACTGTTTTAAAATGGTCAAAGTGGGCTCCTGGCCAAAGTATATTCTCCTAGGTGGTTCTCTCACCTTAGGTGTTACAAATTTTCCATGAGCGAGCTCAATTTACCCAAAAAGTCGCACCGACTAATTTGGGAGTATCTCGGCTTTACTTTACACCCTTCAAGAATAGTAGGAAACTAGTGCATCTACGTGTACTATCACTGGGGTCTCCACAATGGATAACCTATAATGCTATCTCACAAATTAATCACTAGTCAAGTAGGTAGTGCAGAGCACTTCTCGTTTCATCCACAAGGTTCCCTCTTACATGGACTACTTTGGGGTTCTGGAACCACCCCCATTGTTGTAGCTTTAGGCGTTATGCCAAAGGGGTTATTTTCCATTACAGAGAGGGACATACCCTTTTCCAAAACCTACAATACAGTGTTTTGAATATGTTGTTCTTTTTATCTTTCTTAATTTAGATGTGGTTCGCTTGAACAATGTTTGGCAACCTGCAAGAACATGTGTATTAGAAGTATTTTTGACTTTTCTTTCATTTCCTTCGTTCTTTGACAAGTGTTATTGGTCCTGAATGACGATGATTAGTAATTTTCCATCAAAAGATAAGGCACCATTTCTGATTCTCCGATCATCCAAGGACGCAAGAAAAGAGCATACGTGATATCATCACAAATCTCAAAAGATAGCCAAATGGAACAATACTTTAATTTCAACAAATGCCAAATTGACCAATTCTAACTAAAATACCCTTAACAATCTTAAAGTAGAAAAAGGTCTTAAGAATCATTTTTGATTGCTAAGGTTGCCCCAAGGGATGTGAGGGAAGAGCATATGCGATCTCAATCCCATTAGTAAATAATGTAAAATACTATCTAATAAAATACCATGTAAAAACAGCCTGCAGAAAGACATATATGTGATTAGATAAACTCTCAAAAAATTAGCACATCAACCCTTTAAATCCAAAAATGTAAAAGGATGTCTCGCGCCCTTTTTTATGTACATGCCTTTGGTTAGGGGCGTGTGCACTTTGGTTAGGCGTATGCACCACCAAAAGTTGTTTGTCAACACACAATGTACCTACACCATCGGAGAGATGTGTGTGCCCCTAAAACATCACTTGCGCCCCTAAAATAGCACCTGTACCACTAAAACCTCATGTGTGCCCTGGTTAGGGTGTATGCGCCATTCTAATAGGTTTCTGACTACAAAGAAAGGTATATTACGAAACGACGTGTGCACCCAGGTTGATACACCTACGCATGGGTTAGGGTGGATGTGCCAAGGTTAGTGCGCATGAGCCAGGGGTTGGCAGATAGAATGATAGAGTTTCTGACAAAGATGCTTGCGCCACCAGAGAGATTTATACTCCCCTAAATTCATGCCTACACCTTGGAAATCGTGTCTGTGCTCCTAAAATTGTGCTTGCACCAGACCTGCAACCATAGTACGGTAAAGAACGCAAAAAACTTCACAATACTCTAAATTTTGACAAGTTAGCTCAAAAGATGGCAATGACCCATTAAAATCAAGGCTATAAACATGAAGTAACACATATTAAATGAGAAAAAACTCCAAAAATGGAAATTAAGTACTACATGTGCATATCAAAAGTTAGCCAAAATAATGAAATTTAAACTAAAATGCCATGGAATTAAGAGTCCCATTTAGGCGTGCCAAATTTGTGCAAGTGTTTATTTCTAACTCAATGCTAAATATGAATGGAAGACTAACACCTAAATAGTCTCGATTAGAAATAATTAAACAAACATTCTAAGCACCATCATGATAAGAATTAATCAAGGGTTAGATGCTAACATTTATCAATAAAACTATGAAATCAACAATGTTAAGTATCTAAATAACCTCTATTCTTTAACAACATGCAAATGAAAGAACCTAGGTAGGTTCCATGGCTATCAAAAATAGTTGTCCTTAATGTTCCAAGAACCTAGGAATGGGGGCTAATCAAAGTTGGGCTACAAGACCCTTTTGATACCTCCCATATGACCCAAGCACTTTAAAAAAGAGGCTTAACTCCTCAAGATGATGAACTCTCAAGAAAACAAGGTGCAAGCTCTTAGTCTTTTTGTTATATGCTTTGCATTTGCTCTCTTAAGGAGTTTAGGTGTAAGTAAAAAGGTAGGTGGACGACTCTTTATATAGCCCAAAGGATAAAGGATTCAACACATCCTCATGAATGTGGGATAAAGGTAAAACATGATTAGGAATGGATAAGGTTGCTTTATTAAAGGTAACCTTACATTAGAAGGGTTTAATACATGTTTAGCAAGTCATGGGAGTTGAGGGGTGCTTTAATTAATCAAAGGTGATTAATTAATAGGTAGGTGTAAGCTTATAGAAGCCAATTAGAAGAATATTAGTGTGATTTAGGCTATTAAAATGGATTAAATCAATTAAATATTGATTTACTAGTTAAATGAAGGGGAAGACTAATTAATTAATAATAATTAATTAATCTAGATAGAGGAAGTGATAATTAACTCAAGGTCGTTAATTAAGGTCATTATTGGATAGGTGAATTAATCAATTAGTGTATTGTAATTAATTAACGAAAATAAGAGGGAATATGAGTTCTTTTGATAATAAGTCGTCAATTTATGAGAAAGGGGATAATTAGCACAATTTAAGTATTTAAATTGCTTAGGCATAATTATAGGTGTCTACACTATCAAACCGATTGTCGAATTGAAGTAAAATTTTACATGAAGCATCGAATTAAAAAACCATCTCAAATGTATAATTTTTACACAAATGAAGGAGAAAAATAGACCTGTAATTTTGAGGTCAATTAATGGCTTCTGCATCCAAAAGCACTTCCAGGTCTGAAAATTAAAAGTTTAAAATCTCCTAGAGTTTTGAGTGGTAGAGCCAAAATTTTTGAGGGGTGATATTGGGAAAAAAACCCATATCAAAACACTTCGTTATGCATCAATCTAACCTCTAGAATCCCACTTTCTAAAAATAGCAGGTCTACTACATAGGGACTACTATTTTAACAAAGTCATTAACAGAAGAACCTGCGAAGGAGACAAAGACATTGGAGGTGCAAATACAACTTAGAATTCATCGAAATAGACATTTTTGGCACCTACTAAAAATAGTAAGTGGGCCCATGAGCACTTGCTAAAAATAGAAATTTGATCCAAAAAATGCAATATGTGGGGAAAAGAAGAAAACAAAGCCGGAACATCGAGTTGAAGATCGGGGACTTGATTTTTCACACTTACTAAAAATAGTAAGTTGTTCTTTCTGGGATAAACATGAAGTCAAAGTGGATGGGTCAAAAGCCGACACATCCCTTCACATGCGAGTACGATGTGGAAGACATCGATGTCTTACACATGGACCTGAATGAACTTAAGACTCGTATAACCTCCAAGGACCAAAGGAGGATTGAAGACCTGATATTTGCAAGTGGCTTATTTGCTTGCTGCAAGATACCTAGTGTCCGTGCGAGTCTCGAGTTAGTCCTAGCTTGCTCTTTCCACTATGATCTCAAGACACAAACCATCCGAGATGAAAATGGTACAACGATGGTGGTCATCAGCCCTAGGACCATTACACACTCTCTATCTTCAATGTTATATTTTTCATTGAGGGTTTCACTTTTAATATGACTTAAGTTACTTTAGAAATATAATGTAACTTTAAGTCACCTTACTATTATAAAAGGGAATTTTGGTGCTCGAATTAATCTTGCCCTTATTTGGTTAAGATTTTCCTTCACCGCTGCTATATTTTTCTCGCTTTCCTGTAGAGTGCACGGGTCGATTTATGATTTTTTTGTATTTGGTTTATTATTTCCTCTTTTTCGGTCAAGGATCATGTCTAGATAAGCATTATTTGGTGGTTTCTTATGGAGAATCCTTTGTGTTTTAAATTTTGAATTGGAGGGATCACCTGTTGAAAAGCTCATGGGTCTTGTCCTTTTATTTGTGTTTTCTCTACCATCACCCACTGATACGTGGAAAATCCTAATTGATTGCGGTGTGGCGGGTCAAATTTGCAAACTTGTATTTTTCTTTCACATTCACAAAGTGTGAAATCAACCCCATCATTTCTGATAAATGTTCTCTAAATATTCGCAGTCAAAAGGTAACACAAGTAATTTCTCAATTGGTGTCAAGGAGTGTACATGTGTCACAATTGGAGTGGATGTAGCTTTGCACATTTATGAGCAAATGATTAAAGGTGTAAAAATTTCACTGAAACCCGCAAGAAACACATGGCTAATTATATGTAAAAAGCGGGGATGCATGTTGCCAAGGAACTCAAGCATTTTTGGTTTGAAAAGGAAATGGGATAAAATTGTAAAAGTGTCACATCCCCACTATCACTCAAATGTGACCATGTGTTGAGCCCGTGTTGAAAACCAAAAGGTAGATGGGTGGGTCAAGTTTTCCAAAAGTGTGTAAATTCTCTAATGCTACAAAATTACAAAGGGTACCCCCTGCCCGGTTAGCAAAAAGTTTTTCTCCACATGAACAACTCATTTTCAAAATTGAGAATGACAGATTGAATGGTCATGATGCATTGCATTTATTTCTACCACCATTAATGTTGCTACATAAATCAAGGACATTTTAAAGCCTATGAATGCTTTCGTCTTTATTTACCAATTTTCTTGATTTTTGTTGCTACCTTTGTGATTTTCATGGAGAATTATCACGTGAAGCTCAAATTGTGAACCTGAGGACTTAAAAGGTTGTTGATTTGGATTTAAATTGCTTAGGAACTCACAGATTGACTTGTAAGAGATTAGAAAATCCTGTGTTTCTCTTTTAGTGGCAAGTTGGTTTAAAGGAAAGTTAGGGTTTTGAAAGATGAAGACTATGCCATCTTCATTCTTAGTTGCGTCAGGGGTCATAAGTGATTTGGAAAAGATTACAAACATGGAATTGATGTGTGCTGATCTAGATGATTTTCTTCAAAGACTTAATAGCCCCCATAAGAGTGAATCCCTTAAGGCAATTCAAGATAGTCGTATTGCTTTAGCAGGTGCTATCCCACCAGTAGTTCATTTCCCAGAATTGGTGTGGCATTGTGCTATGAATTATGATCCCAAAAAGAGGGAAGTATTAGATGGGAGTGGGGATGTAGTTTTGACATTAACACTGCCAATCATTCAAATAATGTTAAAATTGCATGTAATCACCAACTGATCACCATTGCTATCAAATTAGCCCTACAAGATTATGAAACAAAGAAAAAGGACTATGTCAAGATGATAAATACAAAATGGCTTATTACAAAGAAGACAATGGATAGAATCCCTAAAAATTTGGTTAGGGAAATTTTTTTTTGAAGAGGTTAAAGATGTCATTGTGTTGCTAAGTCGAATGGTGGGTGTAGTCATTTTTACACCCGTAAAAGAACAAGGGAATCCCATAAGCGTCGGCCTATCACCCAACAGGCACTTGGCGGTCACACCGAGGTGTGCACGGGTGCCGATTCTCTCCTTTATGTGAGTTTAGTGGGAGACATCATCTATGATAGGAACTTAAGGAGAGTGAGTGGAAATGAGACATGCAATCATCATAGTGCTAAGAACGGCTTATAGACAAATGCAGTCATTCTAGACAGAAAGATACTTAATAGACTACGGAATGAACCAAAACATAAAAGAAAATGCATGAGGATTCATACTCATTCCATAAACATACATGAAACATAACTATAAAGATATATGTATGGACTAGAATCTTTAATGATCATATTAAAATAAGTTGGTAACCACATTACCTCCATTAGATCCATTACGAGAACATCACAAGATATGGCGATACAAAATCATACATCATAACCGGATCTACATCCCTTAGCTCTCAAAAATAAAATTACAGTCCCAAGCCTTTTGATGCATCCTTCTCCTATATTTTATCTACCCAACCCAATATAACTCCTTGCAATGTTTCTATATAACTCTTCTCTCTATTGATCTCCTCCTTTTCTATTGTGGGTACTTTTATTTATAGGCCTCTTGAACTGCCAACTCACCTTTTTGTGGCTTCAGATCCGGTGCTAAGTGTCCCAATGTGGTCCTCCATGGGAGCATGCTCCTCTAGGTCTGCACTCTTCACTCCTTGCCATGATGGTCTTCTGAAGCTTTCAACACAAGTTATATTCCTTCCTAGGCCAACTTGTTGCCAGGCTGACACCTTATCCATTCATCATGTGTAGATAGGTCACACTTTTCTCATGTCCTACCCAATATGTCAAATACGGCTACATCCTAAGACCTTTCTCTTCGGCACGTATCATGGGTCCTTCTAAAACCCTCCTAGACCCTTATTTAAGTTCCTCTCCTTGCACACCCACCCCTCAACTTAGGCCTTGCACGCTCATGCACCATTTTATTCTTAGTCAATATTTTTGGGGCTCAACATCACCCCACACTTTACCTATTCTCCACCCTCGGGAAAACTTCTTCAAAGAAAAGAAAAGAAAGAATTACAATAGACTTAACATCTTGGGAAAAGAATAAGGGAATGAAGAATTTGGGAAAGATGAAAGAATGGGGAAGTGTTGGCATTACTACAACAAGATAGGAAAATCTCTTTGCAAGTCAGCATCTAACTTGTTTTAGGCATCAACTTCATTTTGCGCTCTCGAAAAGAGGTCACTGACTAGGGAGTTTACCTCCTCAAAACCCAGTCCATCTCCTTGTATTTTCATCGTTTCAACCATTCCTTCCAATTACTTGCCCACATCCTCAATCGTATCCATCCTTCTTGTAATATATGGATACAACTCCTTCATCTAGTTTTTAATTAAACCTCATAAGGTTTTAATGGATTTTGACTTCTTCTCAACCTTAGCTAGGATCCTCTCCCACTCCACTCTATTTCCTTTGTTCTTCTCTTGGAATTCCTTGAGCTCTACCTCATGAGTGGCACCAAGATACTCGCCACTCTATCTCTATCTTCATAATTGTCATACACGGCCTCAGCAGTATGGGTAGCAATTTTCACATCAGCAAGAACCTTGTTGTACTCGAAATGATTGCTACAACCTTCAATTTGTCTTCCTTTTCCAAGCGTGCTTCGCTACTTCTTCCACTTGATTCTAAGGCCATAGGTTTCCTCTCCATGGTGAGGATGCGTGTTAAGTCTTCAAGTCACTCCAGGGGTAGATCCATACTTCTACGCGGGTGGTATTATATTTGGATGCTTCAAAACAATGGCATCTGTGATAGATTCTACCTTCTTGTATACCTCATGCACCCTTTCCTTTTCTTCCCTTAGTTCACACTTTATTTGTCTCTAATTAGTTCCTCTTGCTTTAAGTCCTTGGTCCTTTCTTCTAGCTCTTCTTCCCTCTTTTCTAGCTCTTCCTCTAGAAATTTTACCACAAATTCCTCCCAAATAACCTGGTTTCTAGTTCAACCGAGACCTTATCCAATGCATTACAGACTTGTTCATCCGAAAGATGCTTTGAGTGCTCACCAAGGGGTTGTCTCCTTTTGACTCGAGGAAACATCATTATTTCCCCTTGGCTTACCTCAAAGTTTGGTTCATCAATGTGGGACTCAATTTCCCATGAAAGAATTTTCCTCATCCAAGGGTATGCACCTTCTTCATCAAACAACTTCATTGCCAAGAGTTGATCTATTGGTACTATGCTTTGGAAGTGCATGTACAACACCTTATTTGGATCATCAATATAGCTCATTCTTGGTCTCTAGATCTCCATGTGATTTCCTCCTATGTGCGTTCCCTTAGGAACAATTACCGTTAGACTGGGGCCTCCCACACTATCATGATCTTTTCCTACGCTTTCTTCCTTATCTTCATTCATCACTATTTCAGCGCTGCGCTCCAACTCTTGTTCTACCAAGGCTTCAATGATTTTTGTTGCTTCTCTTTCTGCCGCCTCGTTTATCTACTCCTGCGTGAGGTTTGGAGTCCTCTGATTCTTCGTGCTAACCTCTTCACCTCCTCCCATGTCCTAGGTTCCCTTCTCCTCCTAGTTTCCCTTCCTTCGCATAAAGTGATAGTCATTCCTCTCCTATTTGCCTTCATCTCTCGAATCGTGCACGCTGAAAAAAGTGGTTCTTGGTCTCCTTTGGGATCATCTTCTTCATCATCATCCCTCTCACCCCTATAGTTTTCTAAGCTCTTTTTGTCCTCTGAATCAACCTATTTTATCACCTTATGTCTCTTCCTAATCTGGGATTCTAGAATAGGAGATTCTAATCTTTCTTCTTCCTCCTCTAGTGATTTCTCCTTTGCGATAGGATTTTCTTGTTACTCGTGCCTCCTCTTTAACTAGGGACCTCTTCTTACACGTGTAAGTGATTGTTCTAGCACTTGTTCTGGGGCACCCACTTTTTATATACCTTGGGCACTTGGTGCCTTTTTCTCTATCTCTCATGTCTCCTTTTTCTTGGGTGTGGTCTTCTTTCTAATGTTGGGTCTTCAGGTATAGATACCTCATTTTCAAGATAAGAGACCTTCTTAAACTTAGCCCTTATGCAAAGGTATACATGTGTCGTGGACCTTCCCGTAATAGGAAGAGTTAGAGTTTTCATCATCATAACTCCATGTGATACATACTTTTCCACATACACACGCTTATTGGGGTAGACCAACATCCTACACATCTCCCTGTGGTCTCAATCCATATTTCCAAGGTCAAACTTCAGCTTCTTGGATTCCTTGAATCTATTTACTCCCACCTAGAAGTACTGAGTAGTGAAGGAAAATGGAAGTTTACACCATGGGCTCATGCTTTCATCAACCAAATTAAATCTTCCAATGTAGAAGTGTTGGTATACTGTGAATTTAGCTTCTCCCTCTGTGAGCATTGGTAGTTGTTTTAGGATCCTCCACTCTACCCTCGAATGCATTCCTCAAGCACGTATACCACTTCTCAAGATGCACCTTGTGAATGGTTGTCATGCTATCACAAGTGTATTTTTTGAATCTCTTTGTGGGTGAGGGGTATTCCTCTAGGTACTCCCAAACAAACTTATCTACCGCATCTGGCACTCGATCTCTGAAAACACAATAGTTAAGAGGACATTGCCAAAAAGTATCTTGTCACCTTTACGTGTGCTATTGATGATCTCATCCATGATGTACATGGACAAGTTATAGATGGCACCTTTTGAGATTCTTTTGCAAACATTGATCCATGACTTGTTCACTTGTGTCCACCTCTCTTGGTCATTAAGTTTGGTTACCATGCACGTGGCCATTCTCATCACCGAGTCTTGGATATCCGCAATATCAAAGTACCTTGACCCCTTCTTGTATGCATATGTGGCGATGGTTTCTTTGATGGCTTCCTTATCACATAGGTCATTCTGTATAATTTCTCCTTCACAAACGAGACCTATGAATTTTGAAATTAGCTGAGGAGTTATGCGCATCTTGCACTACGTAAAGTGAAAGTGGTCTTCGTGTATGTGTTACAATTTTCCATTGATAGAGGTGCTCAGGATTCCCAAAGTAGGGAAAGTCATAGAGTTATAACAATCCTGCCTTCTCCAACATCACTTTTACTTTGTTGTTATAAATGGGTAACCCTTATGGTGTTCTCTTGTTTTTCGGGCATACTAACTCCAGCGCCATTTCCTTTTCAGTCATGGTTGTGTGATGGTTATAATTGCTTACTATAATTTTTCTTAAATGGGACTCCCAAACCTTTCCAAGAAAACCCCATCTGGGTATAACATTTCCACATACCATTCTTCATTGGTACTTACAGTAGTTTCTTATTGTTTTCGCTTGCTTGCTAGCCTTTTCCTTCTTAGGTTTTATAGCTAGTTTCTTGGGTTCCATTGTGTAGGTTATCTTTACACTTCAACTTCTCTTGCCCTACTTCTATACCATTTCCAAGCTTAGATATCAAACTTGTGAAGAAAATCCTTTTCAACTCAGTGCCCTAGCTATCAAACCCTCATTGGAATATTCCTTTCACAAGACAACGCTTCTCCAAATCTCTATGCCCGTAAAATATTTCCCTTCTGGTTTGCAGAGATCCAAACTAGTCAATTACGGTTAAATTTTTCCAATTTTTCTTCACACTAATCAATTATGGAAACCCTAGTTCACAAAAGCTCTTGCTTCTTCATATTTGTAATGTCCATAATGAAGTGCTCAACCTTCTATTTATAGTTTTTCCCACTTTTTAACATTAAATGCTACTTCACCTACCATCATACTTCAACACTTAATGCGGATTTTTCAACAAAACTTGACTTTAGCACCTTAACTCACGTGCCCCACCTTACGCGAGACAATCCCCCAACCTTCTAGTGCATAACCAATCCATCTTGACAGGAGACTCTTATGCGCGTGTCACTAGTGCCGAAGGTACTTCCATCATGATTTTTTCTCTCACCTACCTCGTGTTGCTTTTGTGCTTCTTCCTCTCTTGTATGTGGATCCACAATGTAGCCTTACCCTGACACCAACCATCCTTTTTCACCTTTCCTTCCATGCACTTCCTTTCCCAGGGCCATCTAATCGGGCTTTCCAACACAATCCTTCCTGGTGCTTCACACTTTGTAATTTCTTCCACCTTACTTCACCTCACACTAAAACGATCCGTAGTCCTCTATGCATTCACAACCTTTGAAACAAAATAATGAGGTTACCAGCACCCAAGGTGAAAAACCAAACAACAATGAGAAAGGGAAATACAAGAAAATAAAATCACTAAAGGAAATCCTAAACTAACTTTAAATACTTTGCCTTATTACAAACACCAAGAATACTTATTTACGGTAGGGCTTGACCTACTCCCATTGAAATGTCTTGGCAATCTTGACCCATCCAATGCTTACAACTATCATGCACTGAGTCAAGAATGTACGAGATGATATAAGGACCCAACCAATGTACCTTTAACTTCCCAAGATGGCATAGAAACTTTGAATCATAAAGTAAGACCATCTACCCAACCTCACATTTCTTGTTCTTAATGTGACGTTCATGCCATGCCTTTTATTTTTCTTTTTTTTAGTTGTCGGATCCACCGGCTAGTGATCGTCTCTCATCCAATCGCATTAATTTTTCTATTCTTTCCTCCAATGCTTGTTCATCATCTACTCCTCTTATGTGTGCTATAAGTAGTGAAGGAAACATAAATTCAACTAGTAGGATAGCTTTTATGCCAAACACCAATTGAAATGGTGTGGCCTTATTCAACCTCTTGTAGGTTTTCCTATATGCCCAAATAATGGCTGATAGTTACCATCCCAATATTGTATACAAACGTCACAAATTTTTGTTATGGTATGACTCAGTATTTTGATAAATGCCTCCGTGGTTCCATTTTTCTTGTGGATGGTAAGGGGTAGTCTTGTGATGACCCACCATGAATTCTGCTAATAGAATCATTACTGTCTCATTCAAGAAATGTGTACCCCTGTCACTAGTCAAACTCAAAGGGCATCCATACCTTGTAATAATGTTTTCCCATAGAAACCTTGCTGTAGTAGCTGCTATACAATCCTTAGTAGGTACTAGTTTTTCCCACCTTGTAAAGTAATCTATCCAAGTGATTATATACTATGATCCAGTCCTACACACAGCTGGTGCAATAGGGCACAAAGGCATTTCATCTCTTCACCCTAGTTTTTAGATGCACCGACAATGGTCACATGCCTTTTATTTTTCTTAAAATCTTGATATAGGGTCTCCCACCATAATCCAGCCATTAATATCTTGCGTATAGTGGAATCACCTGCATAGTGTCCACCTGCACTACCTCCATGTGCCTCTTCTATTATGTCTATGTGCTCATGTTCTAGCACACACCATCATAGAATCTCTTCACATTATAATTTGTATAAATCCCACTAATCGACAAGTAGGGTGTGGAGCGTAAAGCTAACTACTTTTTATCCAATGCCTTCATCCCTTCCGATGCTACACCTGTCCTAAGAAATACTATGCAATATCTTCTAAGTTTGAGGGCACACATCATAACCTAAATAGTTGTTCATTTGGCATGGTATTGTCAATGCTTTGTGTGTCATCTCCTAAATCAATCCTAGACAAATGATCAGGTCCGGAATTACTTTTACCTGGTTTGACAACTACCGTGAACTCAAATTCTTGGAACAATAGTACCCACCGACATATGCGCCCTTGTAGAATGGGATTTTTCACCAAGTATTTCAATGCCATATGGTTAGTGTAAAATATAAATAGAGTTTCTAGAAAATATTGTCTAAACTTTTGAAGTGCGTAGAACATTTAAAATGCCTTGCACTCAATTGTAGTATAATGCAGCTTACTTTCTTTGGTGTCAAATTCCTGCTTGCAAAGCACAAAGGATGATCAACAATCCCTTCACTAAGATGTGCAAGTACTACTCTAATCGTGGTTTCAAAGGCATCAACATGAACATGGAAGTGCTCATCCTAAGAGGGGAACTATAGTATGGGCATGGTGACAATCCTATCCTTTAAAGTGTCAAATGCCTTCTATTGCACCTCTCCCTAATAAAAGGAAATTTTATGTCTAAGAAACTCTTCTAAAGGCATGATGATCTTGGCATACCCCTTGATGAACTTCCTATAGTACCTAGTATGCCCAAGAAATCTATGCACTACACTTTGACTAGTGGGCTCCCTCAATCCCACAATTACTATAACTTTTGTGGGATCTACTAGTAGGCCCTCCTTACATATGATGTGCCCCAATAATGTTCTAAATAGGGTAGCAAAGAAAGACACATTTCTTAATGTTGAGGGATATCCTCAACTACGATACCTTTCAAACATTAACCTTAAGTTGTCACAATGGTCCCTTATTAACCCATATATTGTTCAATCATCTAGGTAAAATTGAAGAAATTTATGGATGCAATCTGGAAAGCTTGCACCGCAATGCGCGAGAACATAACAGCGCATTCTTCAACCCAAAAGGCATGACTATATAGGAAAAACTTCCCCACTCAGTGGTGAAATTCATCTTCCTCTGGTCCTCTTTCACGATCCTTACCTGATGATAGCTCGAGAATCCATCCGTGAAAGAGTAGACCTCATGTCTTGCCACTCCCTCTAAGACTTCTTCAGTAAATGGGGTTGGGAAAGGATCAATGATACATACTACATTCAGGTCCCTATAATCAACATAGATCCTTATCCTTTTGTACTTCTTGATGATAATCACCATTGGACTTATCCATTCTAACTCTTTAACAAATTCAATGATGTCCAACACTATCATCTTATCTATTTCTTCCTTGACCTTCATGTGCAGGTCAGGATTCATTTGTTATGGTCTCTTCTGGATCGAGCGCACACCCTCCTTCAACTTAATTCTCATTTCCCCCAAGGAATGGTGAACACCTTTGAGTTCATGACACCCACATGGGAATAAATCCTCAAACTCACGTAAAAGATCAATGATCTTGGAGACTTCCTTCTTTAAGCAATAGTCTCGATGATAGTGTGAATTGAGCAACGGGGGTGGAAGCGTGATAATATTTTATTAAACTCAATCAACTAGTTTACATTAGCAGGACTACAATACTTATAGGTATTGTACAGTCATGTGTAGACAAAAGAATAGGTTACACAGGTACAACCAGAATTACAACAGCTTCCATAAATCATCCGGGAAGCACACAAAAATACAACCAACAAATTATATTGTTAAAAAAATATAACATCATCCATGAAAGAAAAATATGGTTTAAAAACCATATAACAACACAACAAAAATATGGTTTATATTATAAACATTATTATTTAATTAATAAAATTAATTAAATAATTATACTATGCATAATTAACCTAACATTCCCCCCCTTAATTGTGCATTGTCTGAAGAGATGAGGAGAGTAAATCTCTGAAAAACTTGAACTTGTCACGTGCAAGTGACTTTGTGAAGATATCTTCCCATTGTTTAGTTGTTGGACAAAATTGAAGTTGGATGTTGTGCTTCAACACATGCTCACGTATTTAATGAACTCTGAACCTTAATGTGCTTTGTTCTCTCATGAAACACTGGATTACAAACAAGTTTGAGAACACCTTCATTGTCAACATAAATGGTGGTTGGTTTGTCCTATGGTATTCCAAGTCCTTCGAGTATGCGATGTAGCCAATCATTTCACGAGATAGCTTCTCCTACAAAACAATACTCAGCTTCTATGGAAGAATAAGAAACAAAGTGTTGTTTCTTGATTCCCCATGAGATTGGTCCAGATCCCATAAAAAATACAAATCTAGAAGTGGATTTTCTATCATCAATATTTCCTGCATGATCTGAATCTAAATATCCAGACAAGAAGAAGTTGTCATTCTTCTTGTATTCTAGACCAAGATCCACTGATCCTTTGAGATATATCAAGATACATCTTTCTGATTTCCAATGACACACTTTGGGTTCCTACATGAACCTAGATAGATAGCTTACTGTAAAGCTAATATCTAGTCTAGTGTAGGTTAGGTAAATGAGACTCCCGATCAGCTTGATAGAGAGTGGCACTTACCTCAAGAGATGGATCTGAACGAGATAACTGTAATCTATTCTCCATGGTTTTAGAAATTGGTGTACAATCCATCATCCTAAACTTCTCGAGCATTTTATTGGTATATTTCATTTGAGAAACAAAAATATGATTCTCTTTCTACCATAATTCCAATCCAAGATAGTAATGCATCAGCCTGAGATTAGTTATGTCGAACGATCGATTAAGATCTAAGAAACAACAATATGATTCTCTTTCTACCATAATTCCAATCCAAGATATTAATGCATCAGCCCAAGATCATTCATGTTGAATAATCGATTAAGATCTTTCTTCATTACATTGATCATCCTCACTGAACTGCCAGTGATGACTAGATCGTCAACATAGACAACAATAATCACCATCTCCTCCCCTTTCTTTTTGAGGTAGAGATTGGGATCATATGGATTTCTAACAAATCCATGTTGTCTGAGATGCTCATCAATCTTTATGTACCATGCCTGAGGTGCCTGTTTGAGGCCATACAAACATTTCCTAAGTCTACATACCTTTGATTCTTGACCAGGTACTACATATCCCTTAGGTTGAGTCATGTAGAATTCTTCTTGTAAATATCCATTTAGGAAGGAACTTTTTACATCCATTTGGTGGACTTTCCATCTAAACTGTGTAGCTAGAGAAAATATCATCCTAATCATTTTGATATTAGTTGTGGGAGCAAATGTCTCCTCATAGTCAATGCCTTCTTTTTGTGTGTACCCCTTTGTTACAAGTCTCGCTTTATAATTTTCCACTATCCCATTTGCATCCAATGGGTTTCTTCCTAGTGGAAGATCGACAAGCTACCAAGTGTTATTCTTCATCACTGATTGATATTCAGAATTGATGGCATCTTTCCAATCTTTTAAGTGTAGGGCTTCCTGACTTTAGAGGGCTCATCGATTCAATAACTCTACCCATCAAAGCAAAGTTAACTTCTTCTTTTTCTTTACTATGAGTCTGTGGTCCAGGGGTGGATGTATCCAGTGGAGCATCCATTCTTGCATCTCGTAATATACTTGTACACCATTTAGGCATAAATTGAACTATTCTCATGGGTCGTGGTTCTATCATATCAACACCATCATCCCCATCATTACTTTCATCTTCTAAGGGAACATCAACTTCGATTTTCACAACTAGTGAAAAATCTACATCTTGTGAGTCTGGAGAGGAGTCTTTGCTTCCTTCTTCTCGAAAAAACTCAACATCTCTATGGTGTAGAATTTTTTGGTCTTAGGATCCATCAATCTATACCCAAGAGTCTCTTCATTGTACCCAATGAAGACGCATTTCTGTGACTTCATGTCCAATTTATTTTTGTTTTTTTTGGGTATTTGCATGCTTGATTTTCACCTGAATACTATGAGATGTGCAATGGATGGTTTCCTATTTGACCATGCTTCTTATGGTGTTATTCCATCAAGATCGGTTGTGGGCGCTCTGTTCAACAAATATAAAATTGTCTTTGCAAATTCTTTGGTCCAATCATCGATCATGCATCACACCATTTCCATGATAGTATGATTTCTTCTCTCAACAACACCATTTTTCTGCAGTGTGTGTGGAGGAGGCATTTGTAACAAATCCCGTGAGTTTGTAGGTAGTCTCTCGAACTCATCACTAGTGAATCCCCCTCAATCTGAGTGGAGAGTTCTGATGCGATGACTAGTTTCTTTCTCAACTACTACTTTGAAATTTTTGAAGGTTTCAAATGCTTCACTTTTCTTGTGAAGATAGAAAATCCACATTTTTCTCGAATAGTCATCAACACAAAGCATGAAGTACTAGAACCCAGAATGACTTGGCTACATCAAACCACAAATATCGGTATGAACCAAGTCAAGTTTACCATGAGCTCAAAATGTACTCCTCTGGAATGAAGCTTTGTGTTGTTTTCCTACTAGGCAGTGAGGACATTTGTCTGTATCCTTCTAAAGAGATGGTAGCCCATGTACCATATTACACCGGTGAAGTGTTTCAAGATATTTGAAACTTACATGACCAAATCTTCTATGCCACAACTATGTTGAGGTGGAGTTCTTAGCCACAAGTGCTTGATTGTCTCTGTGAACAAAATAAAGTTGGAACATGCGTCCCACATTGGAGGCTTTTGTAATTATTTTCAAGCCTCTTGATTTGTCTCGAATCAAACATGTTTTCTTGCCGGATTGACTATCAAAGTCAATTTTTAGGTTGTGATCTAGGAGTTGACTAACTGAAAGAATATTCTTTGTTAACCTAGGGACATATAGGACATCTGATAGTCTACATTTGCATGAACCAAGGGGTAGAGAAATGTTCCCAATCCCCGAACTATATATGAAGAATCATCTCCTAAAAATACATGATTTTTTGATGGCGTGTCCCTCATTGAAACAAACCAGTCTCTGTGGCCGTCATGTGTTGAGTGGCTCCCAAATCAACATACCAGACATCACTAGATGACGTGGATGGTTCACTTGATCGAGTAGTGAACAAGAAGTCTTCATTTTTGTACTATTCTTGTTGCTCAACAATATTACCTTACTCATGTGGTCTTCCTTTCTAGTTCCCATTTTTCTACCTGTGATTGTTGTTAGAATGTCCCTTGTAAGATTTTTGTTGTTGAGGTCTAGAGTTGCTAGATGAACCTTTCTTGTAAGTATTATACCAACAATCTTGTAGGTTATGTCCTCTTTTACAATTAGACATTGCTTCTTCTATTTTCTATCCCCTTGATACTGATTTTGGGGACTTTTGATAGGAATTAGGTTTTCCTTTACCTTTTCCTTTCCATTTTTGATGTGAAGATAGTGCCTTCTCCTCTTCATCATCCTTATTGTGCATTGCTTCCTCTTGTTGTAGTAGGTTTACCAGTTTGTCAAAACCAACTATCATATCTGACATGTTTAGTGTTGTGAAAAAAATGTGGTAAGAAGAGGGGAGTGCTCTCAGAACAATGGGAACAAGAGCATCATCTGTGACTAGTTCTCCTAGGGATAAAAGTGAAGCCCTCAATTCTGCAACTCTTCTTAAGAAAGCTTTAATTTTCTCATTATGCTTGAACTTCAGTGTATGTAACTAACTCTACAAATTCAGTATGACATTCTTTTTTTGGCCTCATATATTATGCTCAATTTATCCCATGCTTCTTTTTTGTTTTGGCATCTCGAATGTGGGGTTACACATCATCAGACACTCCAAACAAGATGATGATTTTGGCCTTCTGATCTACTTTATCAAATTTTCGTTGTTGTGTTGTATCAATGGCTGATCTAGTCAGAGTACCATTCATAACAAGCCAAATTTCTTCAAACTCAAGTTGTGTCTTGATTTTTGTCTTCCATGCAACATAATTGTTTCTCTTAGTAATTGTGAATCTAGAAGAAAAATTTGGGGCATTAGTTCCCATTATGCAGAGATCACTGACAGGGTTTGGCTCTTATCACTCTAGGTATAAGGTCTCCCAATCTATATACCGTCAGTCCGATATACCAAACCTTTCTATATACGTGCCCTTCTGATATACCCGGTGGTATGTGGAATAAGCTTACCCTTTCTATATACCTGGTGGTATGTGAAAGAGGTGTTAATGTATGTAAAATAATTCAATATGTGGTATCAAAGACAATAAATGGGGTTTGTGTGATTATTGACACTAGCTCAAAGAAATATCCTCATACGCGTGTAACTTCACTATATTCTTGGATAATTTCTCAATCTAGATTTATGTCGTGCAATCATTCACAGATGGATGGGATGGTTCATAGTGTGTGCTTCTCTGACCTTATTACTCCCTTCGATTTATAAGGACGATGCCCAGTGACATTGTTGCTAACTATATTAGGAGTTAAGTGTAGTAGTAGTCAGTAGATGGCTTTACCCGTAAGCACTTCTTAGAGGCACCGTATATACATAACGCTACGAATGAGATCTAGGATCTGTGTGAGTGTTGTGGGGTTGGAACCAATTTTCACTATTTTTACTTACAACCGTGAATTTACGAGCGATTAGCAAAGTTTGCAAACTTGACTATGGTAACAAAGCAAATTAGTACAATATAAATCTAAAGTATACAAATTAATTCAAAAATATTGAAAAATTGAATGGCAGAATTTTTTTGTTTTGTAGGGCCCATGTGGCCTTTGGAGCCCAAAATGACCCAAAATGCAAAGAATTGCAAAAAACCAGCTGAAAATGCAATTTTTAGGTATCCCTCTTTTGGAGAAAGTTTCCTGGAATGAAAAAACAGCTGAATGGGAGAATTTTTTTACCCTAAATTAGGGATTTCTCCGCTAAATTTAGTTAGTTATAACTAAATTCAAATTTTTTGCTAAAGTTAGTGGTCCCACCAACTTTTTCCACCAAATTCAAAATTGGTTTAAAAGATTTGTTGGAGGTGGGTTTTGAACCCGAAACCTCATATACCCAAGTCGCATTCACTTACCAAGTGGGCTATATGAGCACTTATGATATGAAATGAACCAATTCGTATTTAAATAAAGTGAAAAGCGACTCACCTTAAAAATGTGGCACAACTCCCACATGGCCTACGTGCATGAAGGAAGGTGATTTAGGCCTTTTCTTTTCAAAAACCAGATCTGAAGCTATTTTCTTCACCTTTGCTTTGTTACCACCGCTTTTTTTATTGATTCGATGTTTTTATCTATTTCTCCTTTTGCTTGTGATTTTTCTCAGCCACAAGTATGATCTCCACCATTTTTTTTGTTTGCAAATTGATTTGCTTCAATGTTTTGTTTTTTCTTTGATCCACTATTTTCCTTCACTATTTTTTAATTTTTGATGCCTTGTCTTGTGTACGAGCATGTTGTTCTCTGCTTCTTTTAAATGCCTTTGACTTTGTTTCTGATATGTATGCGGGTCGGTGGAGGTTGGTTTGTATAGGTGCGTTGGAGTAGAGGTTGTGTGGGCTTGACTCGCCAATGAAATCAGGAGCTCGCCAATGGCTCAGAGGGTAGACTATTCAAAAAAAAATGACCCTTGCTCATATGCACAACTCTATGTCTTCATAGATCGGTCAGAGGGAGAGACTTCTGCAGCAAATTGATCCCTCCAAATATAGCAGACTACTACATGTAGTAGTAATTGAATACTTCTCTAATATTAGAGATAAAACCCTTGATAGGGATTTTTTTTAAAAAATAAAAATGCCTCAGTTTTAAATGTTGTTTTTTTTTAAAAACGGTATATAAATGAATTCCAAAAGCAAATTTGCTTTCCGTTTACCTGGAGAATGCACAGGAGTTTGTGGGTATGCAGGGGGGTTTGGGAAGCTAGGAGGTAAAGCACCGGCTCTCCGTGACGTAGATTTCTTCTCCATGAATTCTCCTTCCTCCCGCAACCTTCTCCAACCTTGCCAGAGCTTAATTTGCTCCCACCAAATGTGAATTGAGCAACGGTGTGCAAGCTTTTATAATATTTTATTAAACTCAATCAACTAGTTTACATTAAGCACTTAGGACTACAATACTTATAGGAATTTACTTTAAATATGTGCAACAAACCAATAGGCTACACAGTGACAACCAATTACAACAACTTCCATAAATCATCCGGGAAGCACACAAAAATAAAACCAACAAATTATATTGTTAAAACAATATAACAACATCCGTGAAAGACAAATATGGTTTAAAAACCATATAACAACACAACAAAAATATGGTTTATATTATAACCATTATTATTTAATTAATAAAATTAATTAAATAATTATACTATGCATAATTAACCTAACATATAAATAAAGGCTCTTCTTCTAAGCCGATGTTAACCTTCTTTGTATTTAAAGGTTCATGATAGGCACGTGCCCATTCATCGAAAACATCAACACCTCACGCGTCCCTATAAAATGGTCAACATCTAAGTCTTCCGCTTCTTCCCCATCAATTATATAAACCATGTTTCCTTTTCTTTCTCCACACATGGGCACTCAAGTTGGACCTCTTCTATTTCCTTCAAAGCACGCCTCAACCTAGGTTCACCTAAAGCCTCTTGTATTTTTCTTTCGCCATAGCACTATCCCCAATGATAAATGTATTCATGAGAAGATTAGTTATGTTAATAAACAAGAAACTAGCTAAGTAGTTCCATGATCTAACTAAACCTATCATAAACATCAAGATGAGTGCTAAACAAGATGACTTCTACAATAATGAATTAAACTAAAACACTATCATTTTACCTCTAACTACTATATGATTACTTAAAACATAAATTCAACCTAGTTAAACCTATGAGCAATCAAATTAGATATGTTGTTTGCTTTTCTTGGAGGTGAAGAGATCTCTCGAAGTTGGTTATAGGGCCAAGCTTTAGATCTTCCCTTCTTTCTATATTTGAAATGGATGGATGTAAGATGGAGGAGCTTAAAATGGAGGATAGTCAAGATCAAATGCCTATTATCTTGGCTTTTAATGCAAATTAGGTCTAATGCCAATATTTCCAAATGTGAGAGATATTTTGTTATGTAAACAAGGTGTTTGTTTGAGAGGAGAGAGTGACCCTTTTTTATAGTTTTTCACTTGGGAGAGTTTGGAATTTGGGTGCATGTGGGACTAAAGCTCAAAAAATATTTTTAGATTAGATTAGGATAAACATGCTTTAGGATCAATTGAGCTAGGATTAGGCTAGTTAACTTGGGTTTAGGCTAGTTAAACTTGATTAGCAAGTGATTAGAGACTCATTAAGAGTTGGGAGTGGTTTGTACCTTAGTAAACATGAATTTTCAGTTTAATTGATTTTCTAAAGTTAATAGCCACAAAACCGTACACATTCATGAAATTCTACGAACTAACGAAATGTTGTGTTTAGAGTGTAGAATACATGTATATTTTTTTTAAAAATATTTGGCAAAAAATCTAGTATTTTTCTTAATTTTATTCATATGTTGTTTCTTATGTTATTAAAGAGGAATGACTGTCCCTCGGTGGTTTTTTAAAATGAAAACTTATCTTTTCACTATGAAATTTTAGATATATGTTCAAGATTATAATTTTGACGTGCAGTCAAAATTTCATATTTTTTTGACTTATATTTTTTTTTAATTAATTATTTAGTAACTATATTTTAAAATAAATGGCGTCCATATTTCAATGCCAATAACTTTTAATATTTATATCGAAATTAATTTTTTTTTCACAGGCAAGAAGAAGAATTCAACAAATACTAAGTATATTTTTTTCAATTTTTTTGATATATTGTACTATTTTTCAAATTTGGTTGATTGTGTACTATTGATTGCCCTAAAATACCGTATGTTAGTAAGAATTAAAAAATAAATAGCAAAACAGATTTTTAAAAAATGAAAATTGCATTTTTAGAAAGCCAATAAAAATATGAATTTTGTGTCAAAATTTTGTAAGTTAACTATTTCGTTTACCCTGATTACGTGGCATCCGAGTGGCAGATTTTGGCTCACAATTGTCCCCCAAAAGATTTGGGGCCAAAATGTGCCATTTGGGCGCCACGTCACTGCCACTCAGCAGGGTTCGCGCGAAATGGGGTTCGCGCGAACCACATTCACGCGCGAATGGTGTTCGCGCGAACCCCATTTCACGCGAACCCCCTCTGCGCCACCAAAGCGCCGCCAAAACGTCTCCTCCTAGCTTTAATGATTCGCAATTGCGTCTCCCCTTCTAAATTTAATATTTTACAAGTTACTTACTTAATATTGTTCGCTTTTTATGTTTTAAATTTAATTTTTTACATATTTTTTTTTGTTTAAAGTAAGTGTGTTTTTTTTTAAATTGTTTTTAACCAAAAATATGTAATATTAAATTAGAAAAGTTGTTTTACATATTAAATATAAATTCTATTAAATTTAGAAAAGTTGTTTTAAAGTTATAGAAAACTAAAATTAAAAATAACATAATTTCTACTGAGATTTGTATATAAATAGAGTTGCATGCATGCATGCACATATAGTTTTGTATCAAGTTTACTCTTACACATTCAGATTTGTATCAAGTGTGCAGGTGAAATTTTTTGAAGTGGATGAATCATGGGAAATGCAAAGAATGAGAAACGAAAATATACCGAGGAAGAGAATGCAGAGAAGAATGCTAGAAGATCTGTTCGTAGGAGGGCACAAAGAGAGAGAG
Source organism: Taxus wallichiana var. yunnanensis (assembly GCA_018340775.1). Taxonomy (NCBI): domain Eukaryota; kingdom Viridiplantae; phylum Streptophyta; class Pinopsida; order Cupressales; family Taxaceae; genus Taxus; species Taxus wallichiana. The sequence continues at coordinate 940,709,322 of CM031240.1, read as the reverse complement.
AGAAGACACAACAAGTGAAAGACAACGCTGCAAAAATTGGTACATATGTATAGAAACCCTTGATAGATCCTAATATTTTTTTAGTTCTAAGGTTTAAATATGATAATTTATGTTTTTTAGATTGCGTAAAGGCAAGGGTTTTGATAGGATCCCATGTGTATGTTTATGGACACAGATCATGATGCGCAACATTATGCTGAAGTGATATCAAAAGTTATGGAATTACTTCCCAAAAAGAATGTGAAACACTTGGTGAAGATGGATTTACAAAAATTAAAAGAATTTTCCGAACAAGAACCACTATCACGAAAGAAAACAGCAAAAAGTGTAGAGATAATATATGGTGAATTTGTTAATTTGACTACAGTTGCTAGAGCACATTTGTTGGTTACATTCTTGAATCATGTTGATATGAAGGAAACATTAGAATTGTTAGGTGTTGATTTTGGACAGAAAAATTCAAAACGTGTAGAAGAAGAATTTGTTGGGAATGTTTTTAAAGGAATAAGTTCTTTGGGTACAAAAACTAGGTCTGCTGATAAGAGTATTTCTCGTAGAGCAATATTAACTTCAGTTGTAAGTGAAGATACAACAAAGAATCGTCATGTTACCGCATTTGCCAAGGCATTGGGTTTATCTAGAAAGACGGTTAGCAGGTATGCAAAAAGGAGGAAGACATTGGATGACTCTACTATGGAAGGAAATTGGGCACTAATGTGTAGAAATCCACGTTCTGATAAAATAGAGGATAATATTGTGAAGATAGTTTCTGATTTTTGGACTGAAAGGACTCGTCCTTCTCCGAATGTGAGGGATGTTTTAAAACATAGGGTAACTCGCAATAACTATGACGAACATATAAAACATTGGCTTGAAATAACTCAACACGAGATGTACATAAAGTTTACAGAAGAAAATCCAGATGTTAAGATTGGACAACGAATGTTTGAAAATTTGAAGCCTTGGTATGTGCGAGCTGATAAAGTCCTTGACACATGTTGTTGTCGCTATCACGTTGAGTTTGATTATCACTATCAGGTACATAAAAATTTATAGATTCAATGTATATATATTTTGAGGCGTGCTTTCATTTATATCTATATATTTAAAATTTGTTTAAATATCGTTTTTTGAGACATGTGATTTAAAATTAATGTATTTCAAAATCTATGTTTTTTCCAGGTGTATAGAAAGTTACGAGAAGAAATTGCCCCACCTACACGTGTCAGTGAATTCATAACTTCAATTATTTGCAACGTATCTGATGATCATGTTGATGATCGTATGACTTGCATCAAAGGTGTCTGTGACAAGTGTGGGGACTTGAAATTATTGCCAAAAACAAATGAAGATTTGGACACAGTTAACCTGGTTGCTTGCAAGAGGTGATATATATAAATTTATGTTTTTAAATTTGGATGTTAGATTTTATTTTGATTTTTATTTTACTGCAAATGAATACATGACAATTTGTCCATGTTATGAATTGATTTTGTAGGTTCAAATACATAAAATATTCAACAAGGCTTGGAAAAGATGCAACCAGGTTGGATTTGGTAGAAGAGGAAATCCCCATTGCTACATTCATGTAAAGTTTCCGAAGTTTAATTAGTCCGTACATCAAACATTCTCACTATTCAAAGTGGTAGGCTACACAATTCAAGACTAATAGGGACACATTCCCTATTGGTTCCATATTGTCCATGGTTGATTTTGCTGAGAATTACTCATTTTCTCATCAAAAAGAAATTCAAACACAGTATTATCATACTGACCAGGTTACTATCATGGTTCAAGTATTTTATAGGCATGCACAATTGGATTTGGATGGGGTTGAAAGTACATATGTGAAGCGAATGATCAAGAAGGAGTATCACTTCTATATAAGTGATGACAAAGAACATGACACCCACTTTGTGCAACATTGTTTTGGTTTGTTCTTTCAATATCTTCATCAGCGAGGAATACAAATAGATCACCATTTTGTTTGGTCAGATGGTTGTGCATCACAATTCAAATCCTCTCGCCCTTTCTTTGCACTCAGTCGTTATCATCGTCATCACAAAATTCCTCATTTATGGAGTTTTTTTGAGAGTGGTCATGGGAAGGGAGAACACGATGGTGCGGGTGCATGCATCAAACGTGCTCTAAAGAAACAAAGCTTTGATTATGAGGGAGATCGATTAATTGATGCCCACACCGTTGTTGAATGGTGTAAGAAACATTTTGCAGTTCAGGTTTTAACCTCACAGGCTTCAACCTCACAGGCTTCAACATCACACACTTCAACCCCACACAGAGTATTTTGGGAGATAACAGGTACATGCACATTTAAAACATAGATATGTAAATCTTGATGTGATTTATTAAGTGAACTACAAGTTACTAACTTTAATTTTTTTATTCTGATTTTTGTTGTTTGTTTTAAACTTTATTGATCTTTTGAGCATGATTAAATGAAGGTATTGATCGGAGGACAAAGTATGGATGTGAAAGGATTCCCAATTCTAGGTCTTTGCACTCTTTGATGACTATGGATAGTAATAACTGGACAATCTGTACAAGAGATTATTCTTGTTTTTGTTATGAATGCATGAACAAATCATATTCAGAGTGCAATAGTCAAAAACATGGGTATGTAGGTGAGTGGAAGCAAGTTCCTTTAGTTGTGGATGACACATATGGCTCAGATCATGATGATAGTTTTGAAGATGTGCCATTAATTTCAACTGATTATGACCACATATCTGGGCTAGTTAAACAAGGTATGTTTTATTTGAAAGGATCAAGTATAATTTGATAATTAAATATATATGTATATAATTTATACTATACATCCGATCATTGAATGTTTCTTTGCATTTTGTTGTAGGAGATGTATTTGTAGTCATTGCTGAAGAAGCCAATATTGAGAAAGTGGAGTACTACTTGTTGCGTTGCAGAGGAGAGAACAAAGCTAACATGTGAAATAACAAGTGAAGTGACAACATTTTTTACTGGCTCGGTTGTAGTGCAAGGAACATACTTACAACAAGTGAAAGCCCTCCAAAGTGGGATTCACTTTGTTGATTACAAACCAGACAAAAAGGTGTATCATTACACCCATCACATAATTGCTACAGGGTTACAATTGCAGCAGGTGAAGACTACAAATAGTAAACGCAAAAAATGGAGACTAGATGTAGAAGACCATGAAAAACTTTTACAAGTCATTGAACAACGAGCAGAGCCACTTGGTATTATATAGAAGGACATGGAATAAATTACTAAACCTTGTTGGTAATAAACTATTAAGCTAGATAGCATTGTATTTTCTACTTGAAGGGACTATGGAGACCACTATACAATAAAGTTGTTTAATACTTGTGATTCTTACTTGTTGTGAGATGGTTTATGGTTTACAAGTATTGTGATATGGTTGTTACAGCTAGTATTGTGATATGGTTGTTTGAGTGTCAAAGTAAATATGAAAATTGTTAAATTCAAAGTAGCACGAACAGAAGTAGATAACATTTTAAGTAAAATAGCTATGGACGAATGAGATTTCCAATTATCATGTCCAATCAATACATGATTTCCCATAAACTACTAATTACTTCTAAGGAGATAGAGCTCTAAATCTAGTCATGGCTGATGACATGAAATTAGTTTGGGTTTATCACAGTGTTGAATGAGCTGGATATGTAGTTTTGCTTATAAAACCGTGCCTGTTTATTTATGGTCATTTTGACCCAGCTATTATACACTCTTGTATAAACTTAAAATCTTACCCATGAGAGAGTTACCATTCATTGGTAGCATTAATAAACAAATTGAAAATTTGAACCGTATGCTTGGCATACACTGAAGTACAGAACTCTGTTTTTTACTGAGATATACCAGCTTGTCTTTTCATATTGTAAATTTTAGAGTCTTTTGGACCCAGCTGAATTGCGAGTCACACTTTTGGACCTGGGTTTCTGTTGAACGGTATTTGTTTTTTCCCAGTGTATCATTGGATGATTAGTTTTGGATGACCTTTTTGTGTTAAAAAAATAAGGGCAATTTCGTGTGCAACCATTTTTTTATATTGAAAAATGTTGTTTATCTAATCTGTCTAGCAAAGAAGCATTATCAACTTGACTATATCAACGGGTATATCATTTGTTTGATAAGGTTTGTTCTAGAACATATACATTATCATGTACTCGTGATATGTAAGCAAAGCAGTTTTTGAGGCAGCTGAGCAATGCTACTTTTATCTCTCAAATTCAATATTTTTGAACTGGATTCTGTTTGCATGAATTCATTAATGCAGGCACGGGCAGTGTTCAGAATTTATGTGAAGAGGTCAAAGGTAGCTGAAACTCAGTTTGAAAGTTCAAGGGAGCTAATAAAGATGATCCATTTCAATAACATAGTAGTTACAGATTTGCTTGCAGAAATAAAAGGGGAGGCCCCTGTTATGTCTTCTGAACCAGTAAAGATGGATCCTAAAAAGGCAGAGGAATATAAATGGCGTGAAAAGTGAAAAGCGCATCACCAGTTGATTGAGGACAAGCTAAGGGAAGAGGCACAAACTGAGATCACTTTAAAGGATGATCTTTCCCTCAGGGATAGAACTGATCTATACCGGATCTACTTCCTTAATTGCTTTATCGGTAAGACTGTTGGAAGGTCATTTGGACAACGGGTTACGACAGTGAGAGATAAGATAGAATTGTTAAGACTTGCACAGCTGAGAGGGATTTTGGGTTTGACTCCAACAGAGGTTGTTGATGTACATATAGGCTATGCTGAACAAGCTTTCAGAAAAGAAGCTCAATTTATTTTGGCAGATGGACAGCTTTCGGAGGAAAGGATAGAAAGACTAAACAAGCTTCAGAAAAAGCATGAGCTTCCTTCAGAGTCAGCACAGAAGATAATCAAAAGTATTACAACAGCAAAGATAGGTGGTGCCATAGAGGAAGCTATGAGCCAGGGGAATATATCAATTGAGCAAATTAGGAAATTGAGAGTATCAAATGTGGATTTGGATAAAGTGATCTCAAAAGGGGTTAGGGAAAATGCTTTCAAGAAGATTGTTTATGGAATATTTTCTTCAGGGACAGGAGATTTCAGTGAAGAAGAAGTCTATGAGAGAATCCCAGAAGAACTTGGAATAGATGCTTACAAAGCTAAGAAAGTGGTTCAAGACTGTGCTAAAAAAAGATTATCAAGCTCTTTAGTGCAAGCTGCAGCATTACTACGGCAACAAAATTCCTCTGGAGTGGTAAGCAATTAAATTGCTTTTCTAATCATATCCTCTAAAATTGACAATAGATCAAATTAAATTCAACAACCTGGCTATTAAATGTAGGTTTCTGTCGAATTTTCATGGTCAATGTTTATTTTTGTTTTCCCCGTATTTTTTATATAATGCAGCTTCAAATCATCAGAACATTCAATTGCTATCTAACATTGTGATGCGGTGTGCTTCTGAAGGTTTCATTGCTTAATTTTGACTCTTCCTTGGAGATGGAGTTTATTAGTCAAATCACTTTCCACCACTATTCTTGACAAACCTTTTTCCATGGCAATTTTCAGCCCTTGCCTCAATCCCTTAGCCTCTTCAACCTTATTCCAGGTGCATCCAGGGACTTCATAAACTATTGTTTTGGATGATCATATTTATTCCAAATTAGAATTTGGATGATCATATTTATTCCAAATTAGATGTCAGCCATGCCATACAAGTGTGATCTACAAACTGAAGGTGATCGATTTATAAAATCTCGTTTGTGATAGGCGGATCCTTACAGAAGATTTTAGGTAGCTCAGCCACCTTCCCAAAACTTCAACCATGATTATGAATAAATAGGGTGATATATGAAATCAATGTTTCAAAATTTGAGAAACACAGAAGAAACCAGCAGGTTCATTCCTTGCCAAAAAAAAATTTGGGGTCAAGATGCAGCTATTAATCCATTGCCTCTATGCATTACTAAAACCAAACTTTGGTGACATGGCATCTAGGAAGGACCAATTTATCAGGTCATATGCCTTATTCATACATAGCTCAATTAACTCAGTCCCCTCCTTTTGGGACTTGACAGAGTTTCTTAGCTCGTGGGATATTACAACCCCTTCCAAAATATGTCTTCCTTTTTCTGACATTAGTTTTGGTAAAATGTGTTTCAGTGTATTGACAACCAACTTTGAGATAATCTTGTAGATCATGTTATATAGCTATGTAGGATGGAATGCATCAAAGAATTGGGCATTTTCCTTTTTAGGAATTAGCGCTATTACAGTATATATCAACTCCATCATAATAGTTTTATTCCTATCCAACCCCTCAACAGCCTCAACCACATCTTGTCCAACAATATCACATATTTCCTGAATGAATATAGCCAGGAAATCATCCATGCCTGGGGATTTGTATCTTTGAAAATAGTGAACTGCCTCATAAACCTCCTTTCCTGACACTTTTGAGATGAGGAATTTATTATCTTCTTTAGTGACGATGCTTGGAAAGATGCTTAAGGTTTCCTGTTTCGCCTCTTCATTTCTTCTGTGGTCTTCAGTTAGAAGACTCTTCAAGTATTCGGCCACAATTTCCCTTATTTCTTCTGGATTGCTGATCTCAATCCCTTGCGGCATGACTATCTTGACAATATCATTGTAATTTCTTCTGATGATGGCTAAGCTGTGGAAAAATACTGTACTTCTTTTCCCTTTCTTTAGCCATCTGATCTTGATTTTTGCTTCCAATGAATTTCCTCTTGCAGCAAGACCCTGTTAACTCTTCATTCCATTTTTTTCTGTGTCCTTTAGATCTTGATTCAGTCTCTAATTTTGGATGAGACCCTGCACTTTCTCAATCTTCGGTTGGAGTTATTCTTTTCATCCTTGATATTCCCGAACTTCAACTTATTCCTTTCCTGGAGTTTGGCCTTTACCAATCCCAGTTTTTGAGCCATTACAAACATCTTAGTTCCTGTGATTTTTTGTATTCCACCATTCCTTGATTCTGTCTTTCAAGATACCAATTTTATCCACATCAATTCAAATTAGTAACAGGCATGCTTATTTCTCCAACATTTATAGATTCTTTTCCATTCTTTCACATGGTCACACTTCACCGCAAATGCTGCCAAAAACCAGTTTGGCTTTTAAGATTTTCCAACTATTTATCATAAATTTAGTTTTTCAATATTATGAACAAAAGACAATGAGTATTTGGAAAAGGTAGCTTCCAGTTTGTGGGTAATTTGAGATATAAGCATTCTGGTTCTCCCACCAAAATTGTCAAATATAGTTGAAAAATGTTTTATCATGTGGATACCATCTCTTAAAAAGCATTATTTCCTTAACTCCAAAAATTCACACTCCTTTCTACTAATCAATGCCCTGATTTTGTGTGCAGGTTTTCTTTTCAGTTGCCATGATTCTTGGGGACAGACTTTACAATTTTTGAAGGTAAATATCATTCTGAGAATCTTCAAACAAGCCATCATATTTCCACTATGGTAACAAAAGAAACAAATCTTCGTGCACTTCAAAAAGGCTGCTAAGAAGAAAAGTGATCGTGGATGTATGATCCATAGCACAGCCACCTGAAACATAATATCTTGATAATAAATGTACAGGGCTATGCAGATTATGCAACTCATTTGGCAGATATACATACAACCTTAGTTTCTACAGCTCAAAACCGGGAAACCTTGCATCATCAGGGTTCGCCATATCAAACCACAAGTATGCAGTGCCCCCCAAGCCCTCAAATAAAGAATATGGATGATCTCCCCCATGCATCTGACCAGATGAAATGAGACTTCTCCCATTACCGTACAGGAATCCAGCAAATGCCTTTGCTCGATGAAGATAAAGTTTATCTTTTGTCAAACGGTAAAGAGCAAGAAATGTGTAGGTGTTTCCACTAATGCCATGGCAGAGTCCAACTTTTCGGACTAGACCCTTTTTCATACCAACTCACCAGCTTCAACAGCAGCTTGATGAAAATCGGGGTCACTTGGAAATACCTGATACACATAATGATAAAAGCCTATTAAAATTGAACAGTGTAATATCCACCTCTTTGAAAAATCACATGCAAATAGCAACAGTGCTTATTCAAATTTGAAACAAGTCTCATACCCATACATCCACATCCCACATAGACATATTGACAACCTATACTTTCCAGGCATACCTGTGCTGCTTTGCAGAGAGTCATTGCGACACCAGGGGCACCATGACACCATTGCACAAGCTTGTCTCTTGAATTTCCTTCACTTGATGGGTAATTTCCAGATGTAGAGGGGACACCAAAACTCTTCTTAGATACACAAGTTTAGATAAAATCATTTGCCAAAGGTTTCATAATCACTTACAATCGGTTGAGAAACTTTAAATACCTCCACTCAAGTCTTGTTAGGTCTTAGACCATGTTCTTACACCAGATCTTAGATAATAGACAGTTTCCTTTACTACGTCCTAACTCCTTCCTTGACTGGCTTTCCTTGTAGACTCACTTCACCATTTCTTCTCTAGATCATTAAACTAGATTTCCACCTTCATCATACCCTTGGCACTTGGCACATGTCATTGTATCATGGGACACCTTCTTACCATGCTTCTCCTTTATACTTGACTTTTAGGAACAATTGCTCTCAAGACTGTTAGAGAACAGAGTGAGACTGTGTTTTCCACGTTTTCATCTTAATCACTGTGTATCTCCTTCTTTATACTAGTGTTCATACCTTCTTTAGTCTCATATCCACCTTTTTACCAAGTTCCATCAAGTATTATAGACTGAATTTGGAAGTATTTTCATTTGTTTGTTCTCACAAGACTAGTTTCTTGGTTTGTCTATAACTGTCAGTTACACCCTCAAGGAACTTGTCCATAAAACATTTCCGTAGAGCTTATTTACTCCTTGGAGACTGTATCTTGCCCTATTCCATCCCTCCACACCATTTGTTTTTTACAAGATTTTATCACTTCTTGTTATGCAAATTACTTTTTCTGGTACAAAAATTGGTTACTTATAACAGTGCGACTGAGTTTTTGTGTTTTCATCCCCCAAATATCATTCATTAGACTTAAAACTCGAGAATATCCTTCTTCTATACCCAAACTAACTATCCTCAAAGTCTTAGGATTTTTCAACGGTGAAGAATGAGGTTATCACTTTCTTTCCCTCACTAACCCTAATTCAGGGATGCACAGACCCGAGACTCCCCATTTTAGATTCTTTTTATTTTATTGAGGTTTGAAACTTTATCCAAGGCCTAAACTTATTCTACAAACCCTTACACACCTCCTCTAAGAATTCCCAAGATGTTTGTAAAGCAACAGAAATTACAGCAGCTCACTTCACTAACATGAAGAGCAAGCATACTTGATTGAGCTCCTTTAAAGTAATAGCTAGAGCTTCAGATCCATCCATTCACCTACTAAAAAGTGATGAAATGAGGCACAAGCTGAGATAACGAAAGGTATTTTTGAGAACGATTGGTCTCACAAGGTGGAGGTCGCTGTTTTGGTTATGGCTATCAGATTGTTTAGCATCATTTGAGGCAAGTTTCAGATTGCAATCACAAGAGAGGTGTAAGAGGCCCAATATCTCTCAACTGGTCATTTTTCTTTTCCTCTTTCTATTGTAACTTTGCTCCAGTTTAAATACTTATTATTCACATAGAGACCCATGTTTCTCAAAATCGTCTTAATTAAAAATCCATTAAAGATGGTTTCTAACAGCAATTGGAAATTGATTACCTAACACAACAGTATAGATAGTTAGATGGTGGTATTTTTAGAAACATTCAAAACTGGAACCCTTTTCAACGTTATGAGATGAAAAATTTAGAAAGCCACCTCATCAGGAGTTCCAAACAACATAAATTCTTAATAACAATATTGAGACTCTGTTTTACAAAATGCACCATGACCATTGTCTTCTCTCATATTTGTCTGTCTTGGCCAGATATTGTGTTCTCCTTGGACAGTAGCCGATAAAAAAATTCCTTGAATATTAATAGGTAATAGTCTCTGGAGTTGTCAGGAAGATAAACAACCTAGATGGACATGTAATTGTTTGCATTGTATGGTATGATCTTGCGTACATTGCTGAGATAGCTCCTAAGCACTTGCGTGGAGGTCTTGGGGCAGTGAACATGGTAAGATCCTTGCCCATTATCAGTTTTTACTGAAAACTCAACCTTGACACTGTCCTTAAAGGTACCAAATGGTCTATGATATTCATTTGCAAAATTTGAGTTATAACAAACTAAGAGACCATTTGTGGAACAGCTTGCCCTAACAATCGGTGTTTTCGTGGCATATCTATTGGGAATGTTCATTTCCTGGAGACATCTTGCAATCGCAGGTATATTGGTGGAAATTATATGAAAGAGAGAAGGTATAATTAAAAATAATTTTATTAAAATTTCATAGAGTAGGTGCTAAAAAATGCCAATATTCCTATTGTTTTGTGGCTATACAGGAGTGGTTCCCTGTAGTTTATTGGTTATTGGGCTTTTCTGAATTCCTGAAGCTCCAAGATGGCTGGTAATTGAATGAAATTAAATTTCAAATGTAAGAATAATTAAAATTAAAACTCTCATTCTCCACAATAGTCTGTGCCATGTGGATAAACTAAAGCCCATCATTGTCACTCTTCTTTCCATCTTAGATTTATTCTAATATGTGGAAAGTTCAATCCAATCAATGTTCAGATATCAATAAATCGGTTGAGCTGTTTACGTCATATACTTGATTTAATCAGCAGTCTTTACCATCTACCATAATTATGATAGCTCAATTACACATTTATTGGCAATGTATACTACAAACCAGATGGAGTGAGATCAGTTATCAATTACGCAAACTATGTATCCAGTAAATAAGAATGGAGCTGCTTAACGTACTATCTTGAATTGCAAATTGCAACAAAATGATATATTTCCATAATAAATTGTTGAACACTGAGCAATATATTCAGCTATCACGTTAATATGAATGAGACCACAAATTAAAAAATCCAAGGAAATCATTTATGACGCTGGACGACCTTGAAAATTGACAGGAGAAAAACTCAACCATAGCTACCCTGTGCAGAAATATGGCTTCTTTTGTAAGGGAATGAAATGTGTGGTTATGGAATATCAAACCTTCATAAATGTAGGACATTGATGGGGATGCCAAAAACACCAGTAACAGCACAACTCCACTGAAATTCCATGAAGCAAAAATTCAAGTCATTTTCTTTCTCAGATGTAGTGGCTTTTAACTCAAGACAGTCATTGTGGCAACACTGCACTTCAGCACGACTGCAATTATGGGCCTCTAATTACTTGCAATGGCAGGCAATACTACCTATTACTTTAAAAATCTGGTTTAGCATGTCAACACTATCAGTACATACTTATTTCTGATCCCATATAATGTCAGCAGCCATCGAAGGTTTGGTGAATGAGAAGTGTTGAAATTAAATTAGATTGAAAGAAAAACCTGAATGCACTAACATATTAGCTCTCCTAGAAACATAAATGAGCATATATAAATTTTCATACATATTTTGTATGTGTGATTGAATTCGAAATGACAGACCAAACATGGCTACAATATCATACAATTACTGTAGGGAACAGGAACACCAAAAATGGCAAAAAGTTTGTGTAAAGAAACATCAAGAGACGTTCTCTCCATTATGTATAAGAACTGAATTTAATTTCAGAAAAAACCATTTATGTGCATTATGTATAAGAACTGAATTTATTTTAGACTGGGAATATTTGCAAATCCCTTTTCCATTTTCTTGATACAAACGTCTTTGAAACATTTCACAGAAAAGCATTCGAACTCGATAGTAAAACTCAGATAACTATGCCTCTAAATCAAATAACATATACCGTTCGGCGTTCACATGTCATGAAACACATGCGATTGCTAGTTATATACCTATTATGATATCATCAAGAGACAAAAATGAAAGATAAGGGGGTGTCTTATATTCACATCCATAATTGTAAATACACGTGTCTAAGACATATATCAAAATATAATAATAATGTCTAGAATGAGTATGAATATATATACATGTCTAAAATCTCCAAAAGTATGTCTAAAATGTTTGAAATCTATAAAATATCACTGAAGTCTCCTCCGTGCACTAGGGCGAGTGCCAGACCCCTCACTACGCTCTGCTGCACCCTGCATGTTAAAAAAAAGGAATATACATGTCATAAACTATATATAGCATGTACCATATATTAAAATATATAAGCAGAAATCTACAACAATTTCTTAAATAATTCAATACATTATATAACTGATATGTACAATTGATTACCTCAGTATCTGTCCCTGCGCGGATGTTGGGAGTATCTACGCTACCCGTAGATCTCTGTCCCGTAGATCCCTGTGAAACAAAATAAATAAAATGTAAGAAGTTGATAAATAAGTTTTTTGAATAAAGTTCATTAATTTCTAACATTTCAATTTAGATTAAATATTAATTATATTAAAACACATGTATTTATACCTCTGCGGAACGCGTCTCCAAATGTATGGGATTGTCATCCACGACCTCAACACCAGCAAATATCTCGCCAACTAAGCCAAGTTGACTCAGACCCGGAACATCAAGATCCATGTTGTGCTCAGTCAAGAGCTGTGTGTATGTGACACGGGTAGATGGTGTGGGCTGTGAAGCTCCACACACTGGAGCAGAAGCCTAAACACAAAAGTACATGTTTAATTTTAATATTAATAAATTGTAAAGTAATGATCAATTAAAATAAATTTTAATTATATTAAAGGTTTAATTTTCACACACCGGAACAGAAATGTGCTGAACATCAGGTGTGACAATCCCAGCTACAGGAAGTCTATCTGTAGCAGCGGCAGTAGTACCCTGACTAGAAGATACACTCCCACTCTGCTCTATAAAATCTAAAACCCCCGATAGTGGAATGTTGCAATGCCGAGCAATCACCTCATATGCACGCAACAAGTCAGCAGCCATGATGCGTCCTAGCCGACGTGCCTGAGCGGGATCTGTAACTAGCTCAAAGTCATCTGGGGAAATCAAAGATGCACGAGCGTATACCTCGCTGCGTGCATCACTGGTGCTACTAGCACCTCCACTGCTAGTATCGCGTCTCTGAAGGTACTGACCCACACGGTCAGAAGAGATCAATTGGGTCTCGCGAGCAATGCCAGCAAGACCCTCGATAGCAGCCTCATGTGCAGTCATAACGACAGGTGCTTTGCGACATCCTGAAAGCCTGATAAGAATGGTTGTGGCCTTGGTACAAGCTGCCACGCGTCAACAACTGCAGGAGCTCCCTCCTTTCTATATGCCTTCCTGTGGCTAATACGGCCACGCCCCTGCCCCAAATAACTAGGGATGTCTAAATAGTTCACCTTTAGGTTTAAGTGAACCTCAGCATGTAGCATCATTATGAAGTATAACGGTAATTGGTCATTATTTGGAAATTGGCCTTGAGAGGCCACAAATCTAGGATAAATCAAAGGGGCACATAAAGGACATGAACATTTGTTTACATAATATGCCCTTATTTTCCGTTTGTCTGCATAAAAACTCCAACAAGACCTCTTAACGACTTCCTTATCGGAAAGTCGTGATGTAATCTCATTATAACCTACATCTCCTGAGACACTTGATTTTAGTGAATCCATAAATTTTTTTATTGATTCAGAATCAAATGGATTATATGTTTTCAAACTTGTCTCTATTCTACGAAGATCAACCAGTATTTTTCACAATGGGCTTTATACTGCCCAACTGTAGTTGGATTTTCGAGAATAGATTGCAATTTTGCAATCTCTAAATCGGTCCTCTCAAACAAATTAGGAGTTCCAGAAGAAGCCATGACTGTAAAAAAAATGAAAGTAAAATTCTAATTAATAGTACTTTTAATTAAAAAAAATTCCTAAGATATTCTCCTATATTAATGAAAACAGAAATATGAAATTTTCAAGCTTCAATAAATTACATAAATTACAAATCACAATGATAACAAAATATACCAAGTGATGTTGCAGAGTTCAGAAATGAAAAGTTTTGAATACATTTACATGATCTTAAAGTCAAAGCAATGTTTGTAGAAGAGAATGTAAGTTTACCTGGGCACAAACCATTATCAAAGCAGAACAATTGAGTGGGATTCACCTTTCCCTGGAACACAATTTTTGTGCATATGATACAGAATTAGCGCAATCAAATAGAACACCAATCCAATTTTAAACAACAAAACACATCGGTAAAAGACATGTCTAATGCATCTATATCTCCACATGTACAAGTTGACCACTTATGCATGCTTAAAAATCAAAAAAACATTGAAATTATTTGTAATCTATTATTGATGTCATCACAGTGTTTGTATACAAAATCAGGGATAAATCAACTTTACATTTCAAGGAAGTTGTTTATTTCAAGGAAGCTGTTTAACTTTGGCATTATCTTATTTAACTCATATGACTGAAATTTCCCATCACATTTATCTAGAAGCTTTGAAGCAGCCCTAAAGGCACATTAAAACAGATATTGCAGAAGAAATATGCAAAGCTTCCTAGCAGTGGCAGTAGTATTAAGGTTTGTGAAAATGGAATATCTCCATGATATGCATTATTCTGGCAGTGCACTCTGCAATGTCGGTTCCAATCAACAATTATGCCACTATTGGGATCTTAGTATGGCATAGGCAGCTGTGAGCTACACAATATACTCATTTTTCTAGAAACTAAAAAGATCCTTTATGTTACAATTTGCAGCACATAAAAGAAGCCCTTCAAAAAAATACATTGAACAACGGGGCAACCAAGAGGACCTTGGAAAAATGTACAGGTAACAACCATATGAATTCTTCCTTAGTCGTGGATCAAAGCTAATAGAAATAAAGCTAGATAAAATTAGCTTGAAACTACAGTATAATCGTCCATTGTAAAAAACAATTTTCTCTGAACCTGGTAAAAGAATACTTTTATTGTCTAATTGGACGTACATAATGGAAGGGTATAAATATTGCCTATTGCCCTCAGAGTTTCTCATTTAGAGACCATTTACAAGTAATGAGCGCTTTTGTAATCATCCAACTGAATGTCTATTATGGAACAATTAACTGAGCTCATAGATGAATTCCATCACAGCATGACTCGCATCACCACAAGGACTTTGCGATATATCAATACATCGATGACATAATGAGAATCACAGAAAATCTAAATGAGAAATATATATTGGCTATGGTGCTACAAGCACTGTTTATAAATGTGTTCTAAAGAATTGTAAGCCAATTGTTGTAAAGAGACTCTACAGTCACCACACACAAAGCTTGCGTGAATTTAAAACTGAGCTGGAAACAGTTGGAAGCATTAAACATCGGGATCTTGGGAGTCTGCATGGATCTTGGGAGAAGGGTTTGAATTAATGACTTAATGAGAGCATGTAGAAATATTTTTGAAAACCCTAGAAAAGACTATATTTATGAATGATAGTATGGTGATGATCTTGTAAATGAGTTAAAAGAATCTAAAAATTGTGTATTTCAAGTTGACAACCATTAAGATGTTTGAATAAGAAAGCATAACCTTTTTCATAGAGTTTGAAGGATGGAAAAGTGCCAATAAGGTCTGCAAATTCTTGTGAAATCATCAATAAGGTTATTAGAATCCAAATAGGGAGAAAGTAAACAAGAATCTATCTCACTCCTAGATACCCTGTCACAGGGGTTTTGAGAGAAAGAATATTGTATGTGGATGGAAGTAACCTTGAAACCTAATGCAAATGGAAAATTAATGAGATTAGGGTGAGATAAGGAGATCAATAAGTGTGAAATAGGGGAATGAGAGATTATTAGTTTAAAATTTGCTAAAACTCAGACATGACATTATATTACCCAATTTAGAGGGCTTGTTGGAAGCATTCTTAGAGAAATAGTCATAATCCATGCCTTGAAGAATCTATAGAATCCTTAAACAGTGGAAGATTGAATTATGTGGGCTTTAGGAATCATAAATAGTAATTTTTTAGGTGCACTAAGTATGTAAGAAAGAAGGAATCCAAAATACAGTCCTAAGGGAAAAACTGTGACAATCCTAATATGCTAGCATAATAAGAAATATTAAGGACAAGTTGAACAAGGAGTCATAGAAAGTGTGTTGGAAGTACTGGTAGCTTTGAAGAGTGTAATAAAACCTTAGAAAAATCCAAAAAGTAGAGGCTTCCTTATCAGTCTTATCACAGTCCTTTTGAGGAGTTTGAGGATGGTAAATAAGAGAAAATAAAGTTATGATCAAGTTTTTATGAATGATACTAATGGAATGGGATGAAGGAGTTGGTAAGGAGTGAAATGAAAATGAGGAGTGTTGAGTGAAAGAATAACTTAGAATAAACAAAGAGGAAAGTCTGAAACAGGGTTAGAAGATTGCTTAGAGACAAGAGCAAGTAAGAAGATAAAGAAGCCATACACATGAAAATATGAGAAATAGTGTTAGAAGGGTATAAAGACATTGAAAATTCATTGAATAAGGTAGAATAATAAGGATTAAGGTGAATCTAAGATCTAATTCAGTGGGAAAGAGCTTAAACCAAGGCAAGTCAAAATTGACCTAGAAGTACAGTCTTACAAAGGACTTAAGGAACATAAAAGAGTTGAAGGAGTGTCTTGAAGAAGTAGGTAAATAAAATACATAAGGGAATAGATGGTGATGAAGACGTACAATTTCTTGTAACCAACCGTCTTAAGTGTCTAGTTAGAATTTTTTTCGAGTCTATCATGCATACTTTTTGGAAATACAAGCTCACTAAAAAGACATAGATTTATATTCACAATAGTCTTTGTGCTATCTTTGGAAACACATTATCTTGGAAAGAAGTTATGCCAGACATCAATATTTTTCATAATGTGATTGCCAAGTCTTCTAAAAAATTGGTTATCGACCACTTGTGGAAGAGCAAATGCAAAATATTTTCAGGTTGCTCAGAAAGAGCTTGCTTACAACATTGATTTGGATCACCAAATACCAATGATTGAAGAGCAAATGGGAAAGCTCGAAGATAATCAAATGGTCCATTTTAGAAGATTGAAATTGTAGTTGTAGTTATTATGTTCTAGATTCTTTTCTATGTACAGGTAACAACCATATGAATTCTTCCTTAGTCGTGGATCAAAGCTAATAGAAATAAAGCTAGATAAAATTAACTTGAAACTACAGTATAATCGTCCATTGTAAAAAACAAGTTTCTCTGAACCTGGTAAAAGAATACTTTTTATTGTCTGATTGGACGTACATAATGGAAGGGTATGCCCTAAAAAAATTCACATGTTTTACAGAATAGAATTTCCTTATCAAAGCCTGTACGATTTTGAATGAAATACCTGGCTCGTCGTTGCTGGACTTCGTCGTTGGAGGGCTCGCTTATGAAAGGGCTCTCGCCTGGTGTGGTGGGCTCTGATCCAAACTTCGCGCGAAGGAGGTGGGGCGGAGGAAAATGATTTCCTCCGCAGAGCCTCCAATATACATACAGGGGTGTTCGCGCGAACCGCATTCGCGCGAATAGGGTTCGCGCGAACAGAGTATTCGCGCGAACATGTTCAATTGCACCACGCGGCAAAAAAATGGCTTACGTGTCTGTTCGCGTGAAACTGGTTCACGCGAAGACTCTGTTCGCGCGAACCCTCCTTGGAAAACGTGCCTTCCCCATTTTGGCTCGCATTTTCGGGACAAAAAGTGGGACACAACACCATGCATTTACCCGATAACCAATTCGACTAATAGATAGCCTAGGAAGTCAATAGAAATGGTCTAGAGAGAAGTATGGAGGTTCTGAAAGGTCGAAAGGAGGAATATTTAGCTAATAAGAGAGATATTAGATAAATAAGCTGATTATAGGAGGAATACGACCAATAAGGTGTCGTAAATGGGAAGCCGAGAGTGGAGTGAAGATGGGTTGATTAATGAAATTTTGTCAATTGGTTGTATTGGAGGAAGTGATAAGTGTAAGCATATTTTAGGTGTCTACATTTTCCCCTCTTTGGGGTGGCGTAAGTGACATCACTTCAAAGAAAGTAGAAAAGCACAAACAAGTAGAAAATTTTTAAGGGATAGAAGAAAAATGAGTATAATGGAGGATGCCCCGATTATCGATGGGGTGATAGAATAATTCGATTGATGATAAAAAAGATAACAAGAAGAGAACAAAATAAAGAATAGTGTGAGAAGAAAGGGAGTATAGAATAAAAAAATGAATATGAGGAAGAGGGAATGAGCTAACATCCATCCATTGCCTTTTAAACAATTTTATTTGTCATCATATTGAAAAAAATCCTCATCATCGGTCCTTATTAAAAAGAATGAACAAAAGTGTAGTATGACATGAAAAGCCATATACGAACAAATTTCCATTTCTAAAAACACCAACTCCATGCATTATATGAAATGCAATGTAATATGAGAAAGTAAAAGATGCCTAACTCCATGCAACATACAAAATGCAATGCAATACAAGAAATTAAAATATGCCTAACTCCATGCAACATACAAAATGCAATGTAATACAAGAAAGTAAACAAGCTAACCTAACAGAGAAACATAATGTAATGTTTTTGTTATCAAGCTTCAGTTCCAACCTATTCGAATTAATGACAAGGGTTAATGACGGTGCCCCAAGCAAGGATACATGTAAAGGGAATAATGGAGGACACTTGGGTCTGATGAAAAATCAATGTGCACTACGAAACAAGCATCTGTGCAACTCGTTGTGCCCGGAGTATAGACATAGTAAGCAGCCTAGCTTTTGTTGATGGAGGTAGATCAAGATGATCCATGGGTCATTTATGATGAGAATAAGAAAGAACCAAAGAACGACATTTTGTAGGATGATTTATATTGTTTATAATTTTTCTGAAACATATTTGAATGTTTTTTTATTTTTCTAACATATTTGAATGTTTTGGATGATTTTTCTAACATATTTGAATGTTTTTGATGATTTTGAAAGTTTTCTAAAACTATGTACAAGAAGACGAGGAAGCGTGTATGCCTCTAAGCATAGATGTGATGTACAAGGGCATAAGGCCATGTGTATGGGAAATATGAAGATGCAAAATGCCCCAAATGATTAGGTGGGAGTATTAAAAGGAAAACTCTTCACGGTAGAAGTGGGACCCAAGGCCTTTGTGGATAAGTTCAACATGATGGTGAACATAAATCAATGAAGTGTTGGGAAGAAGAAAGGATACCCCTAGCGTAAGTTGGCATAAAACACATGATAGAAAGGAAGGAGAATATTATTTTTGTGAAAGGTGACAAACATGTTTGCAAACATGAAAAACAAGTAATATAATACACATGGATGTTTTGAACGAAGTAGAATAATTATGTGAATGATATTAATGTAGCTTAGAAGCCTCGTGATGAATAATTGATTAGCCAAAGGCACAAATCGTGAGATGAGATATGGACTAAAGAAAGAGTCTAAACAAGGTCCAAAAAAAGGCACTTAGTAGCATACTAATCCTTCCTACTCATAGAGATCTTGTGTGTGCATGTGGAATTTAATTACCTCTTGAAGGGAAGGTTTAATAGACAACAAATAAAGACACCCTAGTCAATGTGTAGGAATGACTTATTTTGAAAGGTGATTTTGTGAATGGATGGTGAAAGGATATTCGTACATTGCTCCACTGCCATCCATGCATCCATAGCCCCAACAAAGATGTATTTGATTCTAATCACAACATTTCTCTACTTCCAGTTAGATGTCCATAGCCCCGATAGAGATTATTGGAAATACCCCAAGAGAGAGTTATATATCAATTTGCTTTTGCTTTTAACTTTTAGCTTTTGATTTATTTATTGATTTTGATTCTTTTTCTTTTAGAAAATCTTTTTAGCTCTCTTGTTTGACAAGGGATTAAGAACCACATATGGCTTGATGGAAGGATGTGGAAGTGATTGTGATGATGACATTGGCTAGTGTCAACAAATATGTCCAAAATTTATTCACAACAAGTTTATTAGATGTTGAATGTGATAGGATCTCTAAGAGGTCAGTCATTCTTTAATTTACCAAGGTGATAAAAGAACATGGTCAAATGGATACCATAGAGATAAATGTCACAATATGTGTGTGAATAAGATAACCAAAATATCTTTGAAGGGATGAAAATGGTAGGAAGACTTGCAGAAGAATAACAAGGAAGGGAAGAAAGAAACATCCATGTGTATGCAATACCTGATTATAATGTTTGATCTTTGTACCTTTGATTTTTTTCTTATGTTTTCTCAATGTTTTTGTATTTTTGAATTGATTTGATTTTTATATTTTTGATAGTTTTTGGAAAGGTGGGAACAAAAGAGTCACTCTGCATGATAAGATCCAACAATAATGTTTGTAATTTTCTTGATAAGGGATACTAGGCATGTTTGTTTATCAAGCGTAATATTTTCCCTAATCTTGATGATTATGGTGAGATCGTACTCAACAAATGAATGTGATTTATCTTGAAACGAGGATTTCTTATGTGGGAGCTTGAGTTCCCTATGCACTTTGCACCATACTTGATGGTTACATTGATGTGCATTCTTGAATCATGCTTGATTTACAATTTTGATATTGTTTGAGTTGTTGGGGGCTTTCAAGCTCTTGGAAGTTTTGATCTGATCTTGATAATGAACCTGTTTGGGTTTCTTATAAGCTGACGTGTGACTTTTCTGACCTCGAGAAGTGGGAGAAGAGAGCAAATGTTTATGATTGATGATAGGAATGAGAGAAATGATGGTGGGCTTTCCCTGGTCATTGGTAAAAGGATGATGTGATGTATGAAAAGGATATGGTCCAAGAATTGAAGAGGATGGGCTATGAGGAGGTGATTAGAAGATGAAGGGCTGCTAGGATGTGGCCCAAGAATAGAATAAGAAGGGCTACTAGGATGTGACCCATAGATAGAAGACAAAGGGATACTAGGATAGGGCCTAAGAATAGAAGATAGTGGACTACTTGAAAATGTCCCACAAATAGCAGAGAGGAGGGATACTAGAATAATAATTTGGATTAGAAGTGTCCAAATCATACCACCGACTATGAGATGAAGGTGGTGGGAATGAGTTACACGAGTGGAATCTCTAAAGCATGAAGAACTAGAGGAGGTTTAGTTATAATGGGAATATTTTGATTTGAATTCCTAAACCTAGGTTTTGTATTTTTGTAAGTGTGAGAAACCGCGTGATAGTCAGTCATTGTTGGCATCATTTAAGCACAAATTTCTAGACCTAGATAGTGTGATGGAAATCCTTCAAAGGGAAGGAAGTGACATGTCGATTTGAGTAGCATAACAGAAATCAACTAGACATTTCATAAGTATGGAGATGCGTGCATGATTTTCTAAAGAAGGTCTAAGGAAAATAGACATTGTGATGATGCAATCTCAATGAGATCAAAAGGATTGTCCTAGAAAATAATTTTTCTAGATGAATAATCACAAGGAACAATCATGCAAGTGTGAAACAAAAAACCAATTAACAAGGAAATACACCCTATGCAAATGCATGTGAAAAGTGATAGTTCGGTGTAAAGATGATCAAAATAATGTCAATATTTAAGTAAATCTTGAAATGAACAAGGAAAAAATATTAATAAAGGGTAGATGTGACTCCCAATTAAAGGATAACACACAAATTTCAACAACCAACAAGGCCCAAATGTTAAAGGGTGAGGATTAAAAATGTAAGCCATGTAACCACACCAATTGGACACGTTAATCAAGCTTCACGAAGAAGTGAGATACTACCGCCAAAGTGGTATCAAAATGACACGATAAAGTAAGTGAAACTCCTCAATATTTGGGCTAATGTTTGATATCAACCAAGTCAAAGTATACTAAGGATATGCTAAAATGTGGGCAGCATAATGCCACAATGTGGATACTTAGATCATGTTTACAAAAAAAAAAATGACATAAGTATCTTAATTGTGTCAAGACAATGCAAACAAGGTAAACACATCAAAGGGAGATAAAATGATGAATCAATCCAAACTATGATGATGATCTTGAAATCAAGATCAAGTGGCCATCAAAGATATGAGGATGCATCCATGCACTTTAGATGTTTAACAACTCAGCCGTAAACATGGATGAGTGTAAACGGACAAAAAAGTGGTGAACACTATCTATGAAAACATTCCCAAAATATGCCTCCTCTTGTCCCAAATGGGAAACAATAACACAAAGGTGTAGATCAAAAGATGAAAATAAACTAAACATCACTTGGGAAGAGTTTCACCCAAGCTAAGTGATACGTTGTTTAATTTCATGATGAGATACACTTATATCTAACTTAAATGGATTCATTACCGTGTTTGAAAAACAAGGTTATAAATCCAAACAAGTTATCACTTCATGATGGTCAAGACACGACGAAGGACTAGTAAAGTGGGCTCCAAGATAGAATGGATTCCCTAATAAGATCTCTCAACTAGGTGTTACAAAGATGTCTTAAGTGGGCACGATTTACCCAAAAAGTTACACTCGACTAATTTGGGAGTATCTCGATTTTCCCCTTCAATTATCATGGGAAATAATTGATCCATCGTGTACTCTTGCCGGGTCATGATACGATAAATTTGTAACACTAACTCACAAGGAAAACTAGTCAAGTGGGTAAGTGAGGTACTTCTTGTTTCATCCACAAGGTTACATAGTGGTGGACTACTTTAGGGTTTCTGGTACTACCCCCTTTGTTGTATCTTAAGGCATTATGTCAAAGGGGTTATGTTCCAGCTTAAGAGGATAGGGATGTACCCTTTTCCAAAACCTACAATATAGTGTGATGAAAGTGGTGTGTTTTTTATCTTGTTTAACTTAATGTGGTTTTAAGTAGTACACCATTTGGCAACCTACATAAAACACATGTATTAGAAGTTGTGTCTTGTTTTTCGACACCTTTCTTTGAAAAAGCATGTATTTGGACTTGCATAATGAGCTTAGTAATTTTCCATAAAAATAATAAACATCATTTTTGATTCTCAAGATCATCCAAGGACGCAAGAGAAGAGCATACGTGACATTTATAAAATCCAAGAAGACGCCAAATGAAAAAAAAAAAAACTGAATTCAAATACACCAAGTTAACTCATTCCAATTTAAATATTCTTGACAATTTGAAAGCATCGAAAATACCTAAGAATCATTTCTGATTCCCAAGACCACCCCAAGGGACGTAAGGGAAGAGCATATGTGACCTTATTCTTATAAGCAAGCATGTAAACATACCTTGAAAAAATAGGCATTAATTAAATAAAAACTACAAAGAAGTTATCATTTTAACACCTTGATCGAGTAAAATGAAATACACCCGCACCTGGTTTAGGTGTGTGCACACAGGTTAGGGTGGATGTGACCCTCTGTGTTTTCATACTTACATTGCACCTACGCCACCTGAAAGGCATGTGTGCCATGATCGGTGTGTCTGCACTAGGGTAGGTAGTAAACAACAATACCAAGTTCCGACAAAGCACCCGCACCACTAGAGGTGTTTGCGCAAAGGTTAGGGCATGTGCACCGCATGAGCAAAAAAATAGTACCGATTCTAATAAAGTGAATGCACCACCGATAAGTGCTTGTTCCACTAGAGAGATGTCTACGCATGGGTTAGTGTGTATGCACTGGCCTGATATATTTTTCCGTTGCAGTGAAGGTATAGTATGAAAGAGTGTTTGCTCATGTGCCTGGTTAGGGTATGTGCATCGGGGTTAGTGTATGTGCACCGGGTTTGGAAAATAAAGATACAAGATCTGACAATGCACCTACACCACCCGAGAGGTGCTTGTGCTAGGATTAGTGTGCCTACGCCTGTTTAGTTCACCTACACCACAGCTTTGGGCGTATGTACCTAGTTTTGGGTACTGTGCCACCCTATGTAAAAAAACACAATCGAGCTATACCCGCATGCCCAAAATGGTATGTACACTCCCTTTCTTGTAGGTGGATAAAATAACATGGGATTTTTCACAAATAATCTCAAAAATATCAAAATTTTATCGATTTGATTTAATTTTGGCAACACTTCACCTCCTCTCGATCCTATAAAGAGCACAAAAAAAAAGACACAATCCCAAGCTAAACTAGCTAAGAAACTTGATATTTATCCATTAATACAAGAAAGATTAGTGAAATTAAAAACTTGAAAATAATCTAAATTTTTTTGAAAATTAATCTAGAAAGCTTGAAACTAATCTAGAAAGATTGAAACTAAAAAAATAGAAACTAAAATAAAAGCTTCAAAATGAATCCATTAATAGAGGATGGACTAAGTGTCCTGTTAGTACCCAATTTTTTCCTCATTTTCAGTCCGAGAAGCATCAACGATATGACATGAAGCTTGAAGACAAATGGATCATGGTGTGTGTCATTTTTTAGCCAAGGATATGATCTAATTAGCACTTAGATTTGTGTAGAGATGGATAGCACTAAAATAGGAATTGATCTTTTCCTAAATGTTTTAGGTTGTGCCTTTCAACCAAGTTAAGAGAACCTATTTTGTAACCCTCAAATTGTGAAGGAGATGAAGATATCCCTCAATTTGTGAAAATAGTATGAAAAGGTCCTTGGGAAAATATGATCAACACTCTAAATCTGACCTTCACAAGTTGTCACTTCAAGATTATAGAGATACTGTCAATGCAAGGCAAGGGTTACTGAAGACATTTTGAAATCCTGATTTGTTCTACATACTTTAGCAAATGGATTTTGATCTTCTATGGGTATACAAGTCAAAATAAGGGTAAACCAGGGTAGGATTAGTTTTTTTGAATGATTTTTTGAGTGGGAGTTTAGATAAGACAAACAAAGGTCCACCAGGCTCTTTGAGGATTTTAGCAAAATATGGAGAAACTTGATAGTAGAAAGTATCAAAATGGTTAATCATCCCTTTAACCAGGATATGTGCATCAAATGGAGGCCTAGATCTGAACTTTTCCACAAAATATTTGATCATCTATCACAAAATCTTGAGTTAGAATGAACCAATGAAGAATTTAGCAATCACTATTTAATCATGACCTAAGGTGCACCCAAAGCTTTACAAACAATCTCTGAAGTCAAGGAAGGTAAAGTGATTTTAAATTTGTTTATCTCTTTATCAAATGAAAGCTCTTGTGAATGTGAGATTGTAAATTCCACTAAACTATCACAAGAAATGAGACCATGTATGATCAAGAGAGATTTTAAACACAAGATTGCAATAGGAAACAAGAAACACAAATTTGAAATGCATTCAAAATGTAAGTATTCACATATTTTTCCCAAAGATAACACGAATAAATCCAAAATGATTAGATTTATCAATAGGGAATGTTTTGAAAAACAATCTTAGAGCTTGTTAATGGCTATACATGTGCAACCAACTTAACATGATTTGAAATATGATACAGAGAGAGTTACATGAGTTTCTCAAGTGGTCACTCAGAGAATGGGCTTCTTCCTAGATTTTCCCGTGAAATTTTTAGTTTTCCATATTTTTAAACTCTTGAACCTTTGCGTGACAAAATCATGCAATATATAGCTTTCAATCTCCTTTGAGCTTTCTTTCCCAAGAAAAGAATATGCTAAAGGATCAAATTTGTTACAAAAATTTCTCATGATTTGTAGACAGGGACATTTAATAGAACACATCTAAAAAGTTGCCAGTTGTCTCAAAAAGAGATGAATCATTGCAAAATTTGCATCATTATCCATTGTGGAGGCACATTTTTCATCTTCAAAGCATGTAGACCCCCTTCCTTTCATTATTTCATCCTTATCCCTCCAAAATTTGACTCTACAACTTCTGGATTTGATATTTTACGTTTTTAGATGGGCTAGGGTAAAATTTCACTTCAAAAACATATATCCTCAAATTGA
This sequence comes from Taxus wallichiana var. yunnanensis, assembly GCA_018340775.1. Classification (NCBI taxonomy): domain Eukaryota; kingdom Viridiplantae; phylum Streptophyta; class Pinopsida; order Cupressales; family Taxaceae; genus Taxus; species Taxus wallichiana. The sequence continues at coordinate 940,683,424 of CM031240.1, read as the reverse complement.
TCCTCAAAACCAATTGCATTGGTCCTTACAGAACAAACAACACAAATTTGTCAAAAATTTGATGGAAATTGATGCAAAAACCGCATCTCCAAACTTCCTGGAGCTCAAATGGCGGCCAAACTGAAAAATGCACAGTTACCGTTGATCTTCCTTTATCCTTTAATTTGAGCCCTCCATGTGTCACAATGTGATTGGAAATGGGTTTCGGATCAATTTTTAACATTTTAACACTTTTTTGAAAATTTGTAAAATTTCTTGATTTCCTTCGCCGCTCCGCCTTTGCGATTTGGGCCTAACACGGTGTAATATGACTGGATACGGAGTCGTGGCTCAATTTTACACATTTTGCATCTTTTTAGACAAAGGAAAAATTTTCAATTTTCCTCCACAGCTCCGACCCTCCCGTAAGACACATGTCCTCATATGATTGGCTGAGGGGAAACACTTCTCATTTCATATTTTAATCATATTTCGCAAAGGAAAATTTTTAACATTTCCTCTCCCATTGACTCCTCAGATGAATCTTGACTTTTTACCTTCGGGCTCGTGGGTCCATTCAACAATTTTACCCTTTTGATAACTAGAGGCTAAAAATACAACTTGCCTCCGAAGGCCCACCTCCCCACCTCTATGCTCTGATGCTGACACGTGTCTTCATCCCATTGGTTGCAAGTTTGCAGTCCAATTTTATACTTTAACTCTTTTTCACCAAAGGCCAAAAAGTATCAAACTCCTCCGCCTTTCCATCTCCCCGCCTACCATGTGTCCTCCTCTGATTGGATGCGGGCCTTAGGGATTTTTGTTTCCACACATTTTCCAAAGTACCCTAAGGCACAAAATGACCCGCCCATCTTCCTTCACTCTACCTGTGACATGTGTACCTCCTCTATGGCTTGTAGAGCTGCAGGGGCAACTTGCACATTTTTCCAAAAACACAAAAAAGTTAATTTTTAGAAATGACCTGCTAATCCTTGTCCAATTAGAACAAGCCATGTTTTCGATGAATGATAAAGAAGAAATTGACAAGAAAATGATGCCCGTCTAATCGTCAAAACACAGAAAATGCCAGGGATGCCTTAGAATTCAATTTTTTCACTAGGGATGACAAATTTCTCAAAATTGAACAAACTGAAACATGTTTTCAAAGCATTTTTGATCATGGGATTGGATTTTCAAAGGCATACAAGTGTGAATCAGTCAATTTTAAACTTCCACGATCGGGAAAAAAAGGAAAGAGGCCCACGGATTTGGTAAAAATAGGGCACAAAACAGGAACACATGCTAATTTCATTCAAATTGGGACAAAAAAACAAGTTTATGAGCATTTCAAGGCATTATATCTAGAGGTAAAAGTTACAAACCACTTGTTGGTATCCAAATTTGTTCTCCTTTTCACCATAAGTAGCACCACATTTATGTCATGGAGGTTAAAGACAGATTAGACCATGTTTTATGTTGTTGGTAGCCGGGATATGGTCTAGGTAGCACTCGTGTTTTTGGAGAAATAAATAGCACTCCAATAGGACTTGATCTTGTCCTAGCTATTTTAGGTTGTGCCTTACTGAACCAAGGTAAGAGGACCTATTTTGTAACCTTGTAATGGTGAAGGAGATGAAGATGTTCTTCTCTTTGCTTGAAATTTTGTGATGGATGCCTTGATGAAAACATGATGAACACCCCATCTGAACTCTCACAAGTTTTCACTTCTCAAAACATGGGTATGTTCTCAAAACAAGGAAAAGGTTACTAGAGACATTGGAAATCCTGATCTGTTGTGCATACTTTTACAAATAGATTTTGATCTTCTGTGGGTATACACATGTAAATTAGGAATAGTACATGATAGGATCTTTGTTGTTGGATGATTTTTGGTGGGATATTGATAAGACAAACTGGGATAGATCAGATCTTTGACAATGTATAAATACTTGAACAACTATCAGATGAAATGCCTAAAATAATTAGGATGTTATTTCAACTAGAAGAGGCACAAATGGAAGCCTAGGTTGCACTCTTCACACAATCTTTGAGAACTCACCAAAAAATATTGAAGTAAAGAACTCAATTAAACATAAAAATCCATGATCAAACCATGCCTAAGGTACCCCCAAAGGCTTACAAGAAATCTCTGTAGTCAAGGAAGGTAAAGTGATTTTAAATTTGTTTATCTCCTTATCAGATGAAGGCTCTTTTGAGTATGAGATTGCAAATGCCACTAAACTATCAACCAGAAATGGAGATCCTGTGTGACTTCTAAAGACTTTCAATGCAATATTGCAATAAGAACAATAAAATTTATTTACAGGCATTTAAAATTGATAACAGACATCATATTACCCAAAGAAAAACACATTTAATTCAAAACTTGTTAGATTCAACAACAGGAGAGTTACATGAACAATCTCAGAGCTGTGTGGTGGCTATACACTTGTAACCAACCCACATACATGAATTTTCCAACACATGAGACATTAACCTGGTTCTTTGGCAGATTTTCTCAGAAAATGAGCTTTTTCTCAAAATTTGCTCATGATTTTCAACTCCTGACCATTTACAATTTCTCCAAAATGCATTATATACTCATGCCACATTGGAGTCTTCCTTCCCAAGAAAATAATATGCTATGGGATCAAATTTTTCACAAAAAACCTCATGATTTAATGACAGTGACACCAAACGAGAAAAACAACTCGCAGGTTGCCAGGTATGCACAAAAAGTTAAATCATTACACAAATTCAGATCATTATCCACCCCAGGGGCACGTTTTTATCATTCAGGCATGCAAGCATCTTTCATTCATCATTTTTTACCTTTTCCCCTTTTCAATTTTACCTCTGTAATTTTTGATGTTGACATTTCATGTTTTTTCTCAGCTTGAGCAAAAATTACATCAAAAACACCATAGATCAAAGAATTAAGTCATGAAAATGATGCCAATGTTCTCAAGAGGCCAAGACGACACAAAATCATATAAGATTTGATGAAAATTGATGCAAAAATATGGTTTCCAAGCTTCTTGGAGCTCCCATGGCAGCCCAAACAAACGAATGCACAATAACTATTGATCTCATCCACCTTTTAATATCAGCCCTCCACGTGGAAAATGCCATTTAAAAATAAGCTCAATATTACCTTTTTAAACTTTGGATCAGGTGGGACACATGTCAAAAAATGATTAGATCGGGCCCATGCCTTTAAAAAATGCATTTGTGACCTTTTGAAATTTTGGAAAATTTTTCCACTTTTCTCCGCCTGCCTTCTGGGCCTGCCACATGTCCAAAGGTGGGTCCCATTGAAACCACGGACCAATTCTATCAATTTTTCCTCTTTTTGGAAAAAGGAAATTTTTTCACAAAACCTCCACGGGCCCGGATGCCTCGATCTCTTCTCCGCCACATGGCACTCTCTCGATTCACCACGGGGCCAAGCCTCCTATTCTACCTTCAAACCTTCCTGCAAAATTTGAAAAATTTAAAACTTACCGTGGGCCTACGCTCTTCCTTTGACTTCTTAGAATGTGCCACATGTCCATCATGGATAGGCTGTAGAGGCACGCTTCCCATTTACACTTTAGCTCCTTTTTCCAAAAAGGAAAATTTTTACTTTATCCCTTGAGGTCCGAACCTCCACCTCCATTTTTCTTGGACACGTGTCACTTCCTGACTTGTTGTGGAGCTTCGGCCTAAACTTTGATTTTTACCATTTGAAGTTAAAAACTTCAAAGTCATTGCAAAGACCCACTACCCCATCCTATCCTTTCTTGGACACGTGTCCACCAGGGATTGGCCGAGGGATTTTGGGCCAAAAATTCACTTCATCATTTTGAGCCAAAAAACATCAAAATTCTCCAAGTCCCTCTGCCATCCACACGCCCTCCGTGCCACGTGTCCTCTCCCTATTTACTGCGGGCCTTTGGGCCAAAAATTGATTTTGAAAATTTTGCATAATGAAAGCAAAATTTCCTAAGGAAAGCCCGCCACCCACCAATCCCCTAACCAATCAAAATGTGCCACGTAGGCACTTCATTGTAGAAGGCGGAGCCACGGATCAAAATTTTCCTTTTGCCAAAATTTCAAAAATGATAAGTTAGAGACATTTCCCAACAACCCCGGCCAATAGGAACCCGCCACATTGCCATTACCTTGCAATGATAAATTTGATGGGAAAATGACACCCGTATGATCATCAAATCGTGAAAAATTTAAAGGATGCCCTAGAAATAAAATTTTTCAACAAGGATTGCAAATTTTTTGATTTTGAATCAACTGAATCATGTTTTGACATTATTTTCAACCTTAGGATTGGGAAATTAACCCATATAATTTAGATTTGATCAATTTCAATTTTTACACGATCTGGTAAAGGGAAAACAACACGAATTGGAAAAACCTAGGGCAAAAATAAGAGCACACATGGATTTCTCTTTCAAAACAAGGTAGAAAATAAGTTTATGGGCATTTTTGAAACATTCAACAATGGGGAGAAAATGTAGATCACCAATTTGAGAAATAAAACATTTCTGAGCAAAATCAGACATGAAAAATTAGGGCACACAACGGAAGCTCAGAAATGGCACTAACACCACCAATTTAAGAGAAAAAAACATTCCGGATCATGCAAACCAAAGGAAAATGCAGGAAAAATGGTGCTAGCTCAAAAATGGCACCAACATCGGCTCTGCATGGGATGGACACTCCCAAAGAAGTGCCACAAGAAAAAGAAGAATACCAAGTGCCAAAACAACCATTAGGTAAATAGAGTCATGAGTCAAAGCCACCAAAATAATAGCTACGAAATTGACAAAAATGGTTTCCACAAACCAAGGCAAACCACGAACCTACAAAACACCAAAAGTAGAGAAAACGCTAGACACTATACACTCGTATAAGTTGGTAAGTAAACCTTGATTCAAAGAAAACAAATCAAGGGGAAAACCCAAATGTCCTCCATGCTGGATATGACCATGACAAGAGGTTCTCGATATGTTTTTAAGAATTGAAAATATACCTCATTTTCTTCTTTTTGTTTAATTTATAAACCATCCAGCTTTCTTGAAGCTCCTCCATTGTGTTTAGATCAAACCTTTTAACATTTTTCAAGGCTGAATCAAGGACTGAATTTCTGGAAAAAGAACATACTTAGGATATATGTTTTCAACAACTTCATACTCCCGAAATCCACAAAACTTACAAAGTGATTAAGTACTAGCATCTTCCTATAAAACTTCATAAGATGCATTGTTTGGGTCTTCAATAAGGTACAACATATTTTTCTCTCCATATAACTTTACTAAGTTTCCTTTAATGGGGATAGTGGCATAAGACATGTCCATTTGGACACTCACACCAACACTTGCAGCCCATTTCCTTGATATAACATACCCCATTTGGCAGGAAATCAACAATCACAACATCTAATTTTAAATTCCTCCCAGGATAAGATGCAAGTTGCACCACCAGATCTTTAACACACCCAACAATTGACACTTCCTTAGAATCCATAGTAGTACACTTGACATACGTTGTTGTCACTTTTATTCCAAATTCATTCATGACCTCCAAAGGCATGACATTGCATGATGCCTCGAGTCAAACATACGCTTATGTAAGAACTTGTCTTTGATAACCAAGGTAGTGAAAAATGGATCCTTTTTCAGTTGAGATTTAACCAAAGAAGTTCCTAATTAAACCTCAGGTGGTTCCCCCAACTCTTCCAACACTTGTGGCTATTCCAATTCTACAATGGTAGTAGGAATCCTAACCTTATTTCCAACTCTGCCTTGGGTACTCTCTTCCTCTCTAAATCCTAAAAATTCAAAATCCCTCTTCTTGTGCTCAAGAATCCTAAGCAACTCAGAAATTGGGACAGGAATCTTGATCTGACTCAAGACTTGGGAAATATCATATGGAGCATTCTTGGGTAAAGTAGCACTAGGGGAAAGATTGGCAAATTCATCAGATGCTATGGAAGTCTTTTCAGTTTGGGCATGGGGAGGATCACAAGTTTTGCTTGGGGGAATAGGGCCTTTACCAGATGTATTTTTCTTTGGATTTTCTTTAGTAAGCAATGGAAATTTTGACTTGGCTTATTGCCCCTTGGCAGCTTTACTTATGGTATTGTGCTCCTTCTCTTGGGAAACTACAACATTTATTAACAATTGTCTATCTTCCTCTGAAGGGATACCACCATCATACTTCTTAATCATCAAATATCTTAAGTATTCAAAATCATTATTGGGCAGCTCAAAGTATTTTACATTATCAATTTCTAAAACATGAAAAGGAGGAAGAAGATGTACCCGTTGGATACAATCCCAAAAAAACAAAGCAACTCCTAACACTTATGACATCTGTTGAAGTTTCTCCCCTTGGTGAACTTGTAGGGATCTCCATCATGCAAGCATCATCATCAATTTCATCATCAACTTCCTCTTCAATTTTTTGATCTACTTCACATGGAGGATAGGGTAAAAACATTTGTCACACTAGTTAATATCAACAACTTCCTCAACAACAACAACCATAGAAATTAGTGGATTAGGTAACACTCTTCCTTCGTACTTGAGGATGTCTATTTGTAGACCTTATGGGTCCTTTCCCTTTATCATTAGATCTCTGATCACCCCTAGGATGATTGGAAAATATTTCATGGTTTTGTGTTTTTTTGCTGACCTTGTGAAGTCTACCCAATTCCCTTCTCTTCCCGAGCTAACTTGTATGAGATTTCTTTGATAGCCCCTACCAAAGTTTTCACAACCTCCTCCAAATCAGCACCCTTGCTAGCTTGAGGTTTTTCAGGGTTTATTAACTTTACACCATCTCTCTTGAGAGGTTTCCTAATGGCCTTAATGTTATTTTCAATCTGCAGTGCCATGGTAAAGGCCTGCCTTAAATTGGTAGGGTTCTTGTCTCTTAAGTAGTAGGCTGCCTTCTTATCAAATGCATCTACATATTTGATCAAGCATGACTCATCACATGGCCTCAAATTAACAGGAACCTTATCAAATTTTTGTTAAACCTTGTGTTGAAGTCATGAACTGATTCATTGGGGTTCTTCTTGATATTTTCAAACTCAAACAAGAGAAACCTAGGATCAGTCTTATCACCATATTATAACCTAAATGCATTATTCATCTCAGTCCAAGAATCAATAGAATTATCAGGAAAAGCCTTGTACCAATCCCTTACATCCTCTTCTAGTGTATGAATGAAAAATTTAGCATACACATCTTCATGTTCAATATCAAAGTCCTCCATCATGTTAACAAAAAGTTTTAGGTGCTGATCACCAGTTATTACATTATTACCTTGGAATTTTGGCAATCTATTTCTGACATCTTGAGGGACAACATTTGGATAACCATTCATTCCTCTAAAATTAATAGGACCAAATGTGTTAACAACAAATGGAGGTCTAGGTGGAGGCTGAGCCATATTATTCTGAGGTGGTGATCTTGGAGGAGAAATAGAATGATGAGGAGTGAGAGGTATTTGGGGAATAGAAATGTAATCTTCAAAATGGATATCCCCTATAGGATCAGCTTCTTGATAAACTCTAGTAGATTTGGAAAAAATAGGGGCAGAATGAGGAGAAATATTTTCAAAGACAAATGAAGGTCCCTCTCCAGATGGAGAATGAAAATTTTCAAGAGGAATATCTGATTCAGATTTACTGAAGAAGAACTGCAGTCCTCAATGACAGGCTGATTAATCTCAAGTTCAACAAAGGTAACCTCCTTCCTTGAGCTCTTGCTCTCCAACCACCTTCCAAACTCTTCTCCCTTCTAAATTTGAGTTCCTTGAATCTGAAAACAACTTCTTAGAAGATTCTAATGAAGAGAGATATTCTTCCTTTTAGTTTTGTAGAGATTAGAAACACAAAAATAAATGACATAAAGCTAAGACACTGGTATTTATCAAGATCAAATCAGCATGGAGTCGCCACTAAGGATTTTCACCCTAGTTGTGCAAATACACTAAAATACTCTGTCAAATACCTATCAGCACTGAAAATATTACAAAAATTTATAGATCAGACCTTCCTTTTTCTTGAATTTATCAATCACAAATGCAAATGAAGTGCAACAACTACTGGAAACTAATAAAATTGTAGATAGAACTTGAAACCTTTGCATACACCTTGCAAATATGAGTATAGAATGATGCTTTAACAATATATTTGTAGAAATAACTTGCAAGATAAATTACCAGGGTTTGATATGCATTCAAATATATCAAATATGTATGCACAAGGATCGATTGAACTAAGAATGTCCCGATGTAATGGTAACATTTGTGTTGGTACCCAAATTTGTTCTCCTTTTCAGTATGAGTAGCATTAAGGATATGGAATGAAGCTTGAGGAAAAATGGATCATGGTGTGTGTCAATTTATAGCCGGGATATGATCTAACGGCACTCATATTTTTGGAGAGATGGATAACACTCAAATAGGAATTGATCTTGTCTTAACTATTTTAGGTTGTTCCTTTCAACCAAGGTAAGAGAACCTATTTTTAACCCTCAAATGTTGAAGGAGATGAAGATATCCCTTAGTTTGTGTAAATAGTATGAAAAGGATCCTTGGGAAAATATGATCAACACTCCAAATTTGACTTTCACAAGTTGTCACTTCCAGATTATGGAGATACTTTCAATGTAAGGTAAGGGTTACTGAAGACATTTTGAAATCCTAATATGTTCTGCACACTTTAGAAAATGGATTTTGATCTTCTATGGGTATATAGGTCAAAATAGGGGTAAAATAGGGTAGGATTAGTTATTTTGAATGATTTTTTAGGTGGGAGTTTAGATAAGACAAACTAAGGTCAGCCAAACTCTTTGAGGATTTCAACATAATATGGCGAAACTTAACAACAAAAAGTATCAAAATGGTTAATCATCCCTTCAACCAGGATATGTGCATCAAATGGAGGCCTAGATCTGCACTTTACCACACAATATTTGATCATCTATTACAAAATATTGAGTTAGAATCAACAAATGAAGCATTTAGCAATCACTATTTAATCATGACCTAATAAGCACCCAAAGGTTTACAAATAATCTCTAAAGTCAAGGAAGGTAAAGTGATTTTAAATTTATTTATCTCTTTATTAGATGAAAGCTCTTCTGAATGTGAGATTGAAAATTCCACTAAACTATCACAAGAAATGAGACCATGTATGATCAAGAGATATTTTAAACACAAGACTACAATAGGAAACAAGAAACACAAATTTGAAATGCATTCTGAAATGTAAGCATTCACAGATTTTTCCAAAGACAACATAGAATAACTCAAAAATGATCAGATTTATCAGTAAGGGAATGTTTTGAAAAACAATCTCAGAGCTTGTTAATGGCTATACATGTGCAACCAACTTAACATGATTTGAAATCTGATACAGAGAGAGTTACATGAGTTTCTCAAGTGGTCACTTAGAGAATGGGCTTCTTCCCATATTTTCCCGTGAAATTTTTAGTTTTCTAGGATTTTTAAACTCTTCTAACCCTTTGCATGACAAATTCATGCAATATATAGCTTTCAATCTCCTTTGAGCCTTCTTTCCTAAGAAAATAATATGCCAAAGGATCAAATTTGTTACAAAAATTTCTCATGATTCGCAGATAGGGACGTTTAATAGAACACGTCCAAAAAGTTGCCAGTTGTCTCAAAAAGAGATGAATCATTACAAAATTCACATCATTATCCATTGTGGAGGCATGTTTTTCATCTTCAAAGCATGTAGACCCCCTTCCTTTCATTATTTCATCCTTATCCCTCCAAAATTTGACTTTGCAACTTCTTTGGATTTGATATTTTATGTTTTTGACGGGCTATGGTAAAATTTCACTTCAAAAACTTATTTGATCCTCAAATTGATGCTCAAAACCAATTGCATTGGTCCTTGTAGGAACAAACAACATGAATTTGTCAAAAAATTGATGGAAATTGTTGTAAAAACCGTATCTCCAAATTTCCCGTAGCTCAAATGGCGACCAAATGAAAATGCACAATTACCATTGATCTTCCTTTATCCTTTATCTTGAGCCCTCCACATGTCACAATGTGATTGGAAATGGGCTTGGGATCAACTTTTGACATTTTCATTATTTTTGCAAATTTGCAAAATTTCTTGATTTCCTCCACTACTCCGCCTTTATGATTTAGGCTTGACACATGGCATAATATGATTGGATATGGAGTCGCATCTTAATTTTACACATTTTGCATCTTTTTAGATAGAATTTTTTCAATTTTCCTCCATGGCTCCACCCTCCCGCAAGACATGTGTCCTCATATGATTGGCTAAGGGGTAGTGCTTCTCATTTCATATTTTAATCATATTCTCGTGAAGGAAATTTTTAACATTTCCTCCACCATCCCGCACCTCTGCCATTGACTCCTCAGATGAATCTTGACTTTTTACCTTCAGGCTCGCGGGTCCATTCAACAATTTTACCCTTTTGATAACTAGAGGCTAAAAATACAACTTGCCTCCGAAGGCCTACCTCCCCGCCCTGTGCTCTGATGCTAACACGTGTCTTCATCCCATTGGCTGCGAGTTTGTGGTCCAATTTTATACTTTAACTCTTTTTCACCAAAGGCCAAAAAGTATCAAACTCCTCCGCCTTTCCATCTCCCCACCTGCCACGTGTCCTCCTCTGATTGGATGCAGGCCTTAGGGGATTTTCTTCATTTCCACACATTTTCCAAAGTTCCCTAAGGCACAAAATGACCCACCCATCTGCCTTCACTCTGCCTACGACATGTGTACCTCCTCTAGGGCCTGTGGAGCTGTGGGGGCAACTTGCACATTTTTCCAAAATCACAAAAACGTTAAGTTTTTAGAAATGACCCGCCAATCCTTGTCCAATTAGAACAAGCCACATTGCTGATGAATGCTGAAGAAGAAATTGACGGGAAAATGATGCTCGTCTGACCGTCAAAACACAAAAAATGCTAGGGATGCCTTAGAATTCAATTTTTTCACTAAGGACGACAAATTTCTTGAAATTAAATTGATCAAACATGTTTTCAAACAGTTTTTGATCATGGGATTGAATTTTCAAAGGCATACAAGTGTGAGTTGATCAATTTTGAACTTCCATGATTGGGAGAAAAAGGAAAAATAAAAGAGGTTTAAGGATTCGAAAAAATAGGGCACAAAACAGGCACACATGCTAATTTCATTCAAATTGGGACAAAACAACAAGTTTATGAGAATTTCAAGGCATTCAATCTGGAGGGAAAAGTTTTAGACCACCAATTTAAGAGAAAAAACATTCTAGAGCATGCAAACCAAAGGAAAATTTAGGGCAAAACGGTGCAAGCTCAAAAATGGCACCTATATGTCCCATTGGGTGTGCCAAATGTATGCATGCAAAGATTAGTTATGTTAATAAAAAAGAAACTAGTTGAGTAGTTCCATGATCTAACTAAACCTATCATAAACATCAAGATGAGTGCTAAAGAGGATGACTTCTACAATAATGAATTAAAATAAAACACTATCATTTTATCTCTAACTACTCTATGATTACTTAAAATGTAAATTGAACCTAGTTAAACCTATGAGATATCAAATTAGATGTGTTGTTTCCTTCGATAGAGATGAAGAGATCTCTCCAAGTTTCCTACATTGCCAAGCTTTAGATCTTCCCTTACTAACTATATTTAGAATGGATGGATGCAAGATGGAGGAGCTTCAACAATGGAGGATAGCCAAGATCAAATGCCTATTAGCTTGGCTAATGCAAATGAGGTCTAATGCCAATATCTCCAAATGTGAGAGAGATTTTGCTATGTAAACAAGGTGTGTGTTTGAGAGGGAGAGGTGACCCTTCTATTTATAGTTTTTCACTTGGGAGAGTTTGGAATTTGGGTGCATGTGGGACTAAAGCTTGTTGGTTGGATATTTTGTCAAAATGAAATATGAGGTTTAACCACAAGACATGGGATTGAATCCTCCTCAAAGACAGTGAGGCTGCCTGTTATTACTAATCTAAAACACAATAGAAATAAATAGGTAGCCTCACCGTCATGAGAATGGATTCAATCCCATGTACTATGGTTGAATGTCATATTTCATCTTGAAAAAATATCCAACCAATAGTTTTTGGCGGCTTCGCTGGGGAATACAGATTAATAGTACAAAGCTTATCCTCTAGGTGTCTGGCGACTCTGTATTTGCCTTATTTTCAAAAAGATCTCTTTCCTGGTTCAAGCTAGCTGGAAAGATCTTCACTCGGTCCCACCGAGCCCGGGGTGAAATTGATCCACTCTTTGATTTGCTGCAACAACATAATTTCAGTCTTTCCCCCAACAACATTATTTCTAACTGAACTAGAAGTTCTTCACCTGTTCAGAGAAACTGGATCCCCATAGAACGAGAAGTGTCTGCAACTTGTCATGCATTATTCTTGTCCAACACTTGGATCCCTATACACACTCTTTTCAGAAGGATGACAACACAACCTATGCCCTGGGGCGTAGCTATTGGTCCTCTTTCTTTAACTCCACCATTGCACGAGTTACCACATGGATCACATAAGAACATTCCCAAGTTCAATGGTGATGGGAAGTAGCATCCTGATGAACACATTGCATCTTTCTTTGTAGCATGCGGTGTCCTTGGAGTAGCTCATGAAGATGTCTCTATTTGACTCTTCGTTGAAACATTGCATGGTGCAATAGCTGAGTGGTTTTACCACCTTCCAAATGCATGCATCAAAAACGGGCTACCATGAGGACTAGATTTGAAGCATGATTCAAACCAGCTGAAGATTCTCATGCTTTGTTAGCACAACTTACCCATATGAAAAAGGAATCTCACGAACCCATGTGGGACTTCATGGCAAAGTTCAACAAGTTGATTAGAAAGATTCTAGAAATAGCTATACCTACTCTAGAAAATCAGAAATTTTTCTTAATTAATGCTCACCCGATGTGAGCTTCCTATTAAGAAGGTCGGCTATCCCTGATTTGGATCTTGCTCACTCAACCTATTAAAATAGAGGATGATCTCATTTTGGCAGAAGAATCAGGAAAGATGCACCCAAGCCTAAAAATCAAGGTTCTTCTCAAGGTAATACTGACCCTATGATTCAAAAGATGGCTAATGATTTGATTGCTTTGAAAAGAAAATGTCCCAAAGATGTGAGCAATTTTTTGTATCGAGATATCCCTAGAAATAATTTCAATAACACTAATGGTGTGCCTGTAAGAGACATGTTGTGGTTAACTCCTACTCAACCGAGGCTGGCAATCGAAGCTCCTCCCGTTAATGCAACAATAGAGATAGTTGAAGAAGAGGAAGAACTAGAAGAACATGATTCCTCCAAAGCTTTTGAAGCTTCAGGATACGCTGATGAGTCTTATGATGATTCGGCTGGCGACTCCAGCATTGGGTATTTAGAATACGAGGAAGATGAATGTGCACCGGATGGTCAGTCATTTTCTATCTTCACTCGATCCCAATCTCAGAATCCAAGAAGACCTCTTAAAATCCCAGGAGAAGAACAAAGAAGCTCCCATAGCCATAGTTAAGAGAGGTACTCCTATCTCAGCGTAAACTGAAAGAGAAGTCACAAAAAGGTAACAACTTCCCCTCATTCTCCTTCTCCCAAGGTCGAACCTTAGCTCAAGCTCATGTGATTAGAACCAAACCTACTATCACTCCTTCTTATACTACTTTTGACATTATCGACCATGTAAAAAGAACCAAGATCCAAATGTCAGAAGGAATACCTTCAGTCAAATCCTGAATAGTTTGAAAAACTCACCAAATTCATTAGAAGCAAAGTCATTCCCCCACCTTCAAAAGGTCTTTTTCCAAATCCTACTCAATCCCCACCTCAGAACAATCTGACCTCTACTTCTTCTTCAGGAAAGATTGAACCATTCTATTTGTCTTTGCTTATAAATGGGTTTAAACTCAGTAATTACATCATCGACTTAGGGGCCTCCGACAATGTTATGCCCGCAAAAGTATCCCATGCCCTTGGGCTTACTTTGACTAAGTCATATGGATGGTGTTACTCCATGGAAACCAAGCAAGTTCCCTTGATTGGTTAAATCAAAGATGCACAATTTGCATTTGTTGCCTTCCTAGAGAAGAGAGTGAAAATGACCATTCTAGTTGCTGACATTCCTACAGCTTATGGTATCCTCTTAGGTAGATTTTTTTGTAAAGATGTCGGAGGAGAGATTAATATGGATTAGACCAAGGCCAAAATTCTAGTCAATGGGGTTTATCATGTTCTCCATCTTGAACCTTAGGAAAAGTATTTGGTAACTAAATCAGATGACCCTAAGGCTCAAATCCTTTTCGAAGATGCTAGTTTTGGAAATTATTTCATGACATCAGAGGTACTAGCTATAGATGTCAAGGAAGAAGATTCTAATGCTATTTGGACCTCAAATTTTATGGTAGTTGTTCAACCACTGGATCAGGAACTGGTGTAGTTCTTATATCTCTTGATTCCGAGATCTTTCCCTCGCCTTCAAGTTGTAGTTTGATAATACTAATAACACGGCTGAATATGAAGCTTTGTTATTAGGATTAGAAATGGCCAGACAAAAGGGAATTTGAAATCTCAAGGTTCAAGGAGACACAGAGCTGATTGTCAACCAGGTCAAAGGGATCTATCAAGTGAAAAATGATCACCTGAGACATTACAGGAACAAAGTTTGGGATAATATAGAATGCTTTGACGCATTCTCCATCAAAGTAGTTTTGAGAGATTATAACGACAAGGCTGATTCTTTAGCCGTGTCTGCATCCCTCCTTCTCCCTCATCCCTAGTTCAAACAAGATACATACACCATTGAGATTGTGTATCATCCCAGTATCCCGGATAATGCAGCTCATTGGCAAGTGTTCAATGATGATCAACAGGTGTTGTCTTTTCTAGAAAAAACTGACAATTTTAGTGAGCTATACTTTGAAGGTTCAGAATCAGCTTTCCGTGAATCTATTTTAGATCCATATCAAGAGGTTGATGGTGAGTTTATTCAGCTTAAAGGAAACAAGATTCCCAAAGGGTTGGTTTCTCTGGAGGGTTTGTTTGACAAGCATGACCATTTCATTCAAAACAAGAGACAAACTGAAGGAGCTTCTTCCTCGGAAGTAGATCAAGTCAATCTAGGTTCATTTGATCAACCTCGGATGGTGAATATTGGGAAATGTTTTTCCCCTAAGGAAAAAGCAAAATTCACTTCACTCCTAACAGAAGGGAAGTTGCTGGGTCACATCGTGACTAGAGAAGGAACTAAAATTGACCCAGAACAAATAAAAGCCATCCAATGCCTTACTTTACCCATGAGAAAAACTGGAGTTCATTCCTTCTTCGGAAAGGTTAATTTCCTAAGAAGGTTCGTACCTGATTTCACTGATAAAACCAAGGATATCCTTGGGCTGATGAAAGGAAAAATTCCATTTTGATGGAGTACTTGAAGGGAAGCTCACATTTGATGAAGTCAAAAGGGAAATTGCTTGCGCTCCTATCCTAGTATGTCCAGATTTCAAAAATATTTCATCATGTACAACTACACTTCCACACACACAGTGTCAGCCATCCTGATGTAGGAGAATGGAGAGGGCATTGAAGCTCCCATCACTTTCATGAGCTTCCCATTAAAGGAACATGAACTAAAAATGTCATAGATTGAAAATCATGCTTACACAGTAGTGCGAGCGGTGAAACATTTTAGGTACTATGTGCTGAACTCTCATACCCTCATTCTCGTTCTAGACACTGATGTTAAATCCATTTTGGCTCAACAAGAGCTGGGTAGTCAACGAGGAAACTAGATAGCTAAATTTCAAGAGTATGACTTGGAAATTAGACCTACCAAGCTTGTACGAGGAAGGGGCCTTTTCCAATTGATCATGGAAAATCATGCTAAAACAGAATGCAAAAGGACTGAAGATACCTCCTCAATGTTGCCTATGGTGTTTTTGTTAGCACAAATGATGAATGGTACACAAATATTGATTTCTTTCAGACTTATGGTAAATTCCCCCCGTATTTAAGCCAAAAGGAGAAGAGGATATTCAAGTTAATATCTGCAAGATACCTCCTGTGGGATAAAGGAATATATAAGAAAGGTATTGATGGTGTATTCTGCGTTGTGTTGATAAATCATAGCGGTAAAGTTACTAAAATCCTTCCATTTTCTAGCATGTGGAGGAAATTTCTCATCCTCCATAACAACGTATAAAATATTACGGGCTAGGTACTATTGGCCCACTCTCTTTCAAGATTCAACAATGGGTATCCAAGTGTGAAGCTTGTCAACATTTTGTTGGTCATCCTAAGCTAATGCCTCTTCCTCAAGCCCGTAGTGATCGAAGAACCTTTTCACCAAAGGGGGGAATTGTTTTAATTGGAACATTGAATCATGTCTCTAGTGCTAGACACAATTATGTACGTACTACTACTACTATTTTACCAAGTGGGTGGAAGTCGCACCAATCAAACAGTAACCCGTGAAGCCATGTGCAAATTCCTTAAAGAAAATATAATTGTGAAATTCGGTATCCCTCACAAGATTATGACTAATAACACCTCCAATTTCTTGTCACATGAGTTGAAAGAATTTTTTTATGGATTTGGCATCACCCGGCTCACTCATTTGACTATTATTCCCAAGGTAATGAGCAAGTGAGTCTAGTAACAAGAACCCGGTTACCATAATTAGAAAGCTAGTAGATGAAAACCGAGAGGACATGGCACAAAGCATTGTATGATGCATTGTGGGCGGATCAGATTACCCCCAAAGTAGAGTTTCCAACGTTACGGTTGGCCAAAGCAATGGAAGATGTGACTTTTCAAGACTCTATCAAAACAGGGTTATGTACCTAGTCGCTAGAAGAAGAAAAAAGCAAGGTGGTTGATCGCATCATGCGATCATCGAGAAAAAAGTAAAGAATTTTTTTGACAAGAAATCAAGGAAACATAATTTCCAAATTGGAGATCTGGTGTTGCTTTGAGATAAGAGAAGGGAGTAGAAAGGAATGCATGGAAAATTTGATTCTTTGTGGAAAGGACCTTTTAAGATTCATCAGCTGAATGGTGAAAATAGTTTTTGCCTATCATATCTTGATGGAGATTCACTCCCCTTACCTTTCAGTGGCCAACATCTGAAGTTTTTCAATCATTAAATGCGAGATGCTCTCTTACATTGTACATACTTTGTTTTCTGTCTTGTGTTTTCTTTTTGTCTTGTTTCTTTCTTTGTTTTGTTTTTAGTTTTCTTCTTTTCTGACTCCGTAGCCCAATGGATAAAGCTGAAGATTCTGAATTCTCTTCCTTTGTTGTCATAAATAAAGTCCCCAACTGGAGGTAGTTGTTAAATCAAATTTTGTGTTTTACACCAAAATTTTAGTGATAACCCTAGGAAATTTTTGAGCTGGTTTCCTAAGAATGCCCTTTCAGAGAGATAATCGGGTTTTCGGGTTTCCATAGCAAGACAACATGAGTTTTGGATGCTTCATGTTGTATGTTCCTGAAACCCAAAACCCACATCAAGTAAGTCTTTCGTGTTTTGGGTTCTCCAAGCATCGGAACATGCCTTAGTCAGAACATGCTTCATGTCGCATGTCTTCCGATTTCAAACCCGATTCACTCCTTTGTATCGGGTTTTCGGGTTCTCTGAGCATCGAACATGCCTTAGTCAGAACATGCTTCATGTTGCATGTCTTCTGATTTTCAAAACCCGATTCACTCCTTTGTATTGGGTTTTCGGAACCATCAAGCATCATGCTTCATGTCGCTTGCTTCCCACAACCCGAAACCCGAATTGATATGAAATGCTTGACATGGCATTAATGCCGATTTTTTGGGTGGTTGACACATGTGTCAACTGAAGTGTATTAAATGTAATTTTTTTATAAATACTCAGATTTCCACGTCATTTTTACCAGACGTACTTTTTACCTCGTGGATTTTCGTGCATGCATCTTCTTCAACCCCGAAACCCGACTCACCTTTGTGCTTGATTGAGTTGCTCATTTTTTATCATTTTTCAATCTGATTGAAGGTATTTCCCTTTATTCTTTATTTGTGAAATTTGTGGAAGAATTGTGTAATGATCCTTCTAAATTCCTCTTTCTTTCTTGTTAGGGTTTTGGGGTTTTGATTATTTATTCCTTTTTGGGTTGTTTTCCAATCAAGTTTGTGTTTTAGGGTTCACCCTTAGAATGCTCACTTTGTTTTATTCCTTGGAATATGCCGTTGTTATGACAATAGAATAATGTATCAAAGATTCATAGCAATGGAGAGGAATTTGTATGTTTTACCCTGACAAAAACCTGATTCCTTCTTTTTGGGTTTCGCAGGGTGTTTTGCAGCTTCCAAAACCCACGTTTGTCGGGAAATCCAAGGTGTCAGACATTCCAAAATCTCCGAGCATCCTCTAAGGTGTCGGATACTTCAAACCTCCCGGCATCCTCCAAGTATAGTGGGATTTCCAATCTTCCCGGCATCTAACAATAGTGCGGATTTTCTGAACCCTTTGACATCTTCCAGTGTTGCGGGTTTTCCAGAGTGGCGAGACATCTCATATCTTCTCGATAGGTTCAACTGATTTTCAAGAATTTCCAAGTGTTTGACACCCCCTAATCTCCGATACTCTCTGTAGTGTTTCGGGTCTCTGGGATTGCTAGCAGTACTCAAACCTAAAGTGTCTAAATCAGAAGCAATCAGTTCACTCCTCCTTTGGAATTCCTCATGTCGGATCCCGGTCCATCACAGGATAAGATGGAAAAATTAGGGAGGATGAAGTATAAATTTAGGAAGGTGGAGTCTCCTTCCTACATTGATTGTAATTACGACATCCGAGATACAGAACTCGAAACATAGATATGGAAGACTTTTGGAATAGAGTCAAGAGTTCTTCCCAAACCCCATGGATGAAATCAATAGTTGGTAGTGGTCTTCCTCTTGTAGTAGGTTTCCCCATGTCTGCTCAGTGCCCTGAGTTCATCTTAGCCTGTGCTTCAAATTACGACTCTACTTCTCATTCTGTGAAAAATCAGGTGGGAGAGGTCGTAATCAAGTTAGACGGAGGTTACTTTGATGACCTTCTCAAGTTGCCTAACTTTGAGGAGTATGGGGATGTAGATCTCAAGTCAGCCCAAAAATCTTGGGACAATGATCAGGAAGATTGTATCAAACACGTGAATAAGAAGTTCCTAATCAAAGCCAAGTGGTTGTTTCCAGGTTCCCAAGACTTGTTCCTAGAAGTGATTTCATTCAGGAAATCAATGATATCATTACTCTGTTGAGCCAGGTTTTTGGTTTCCCTAAATCAAATGTTTTCCAAGGATGGATGTACCAATTCATGATCATCATTAAGAAGAATCAACAGGGGATTGATTGGGGTACCCTTATCAGTAATGAGATAGATTCTCAGATGACAACAATCTTGTCTACTGGGAAGTTTTATATGTCCTCGTATGTCACCTATGTAGCAGCCAACATGAGGAATTACCCCGGATTAGACACAAAGGGGAACAAGAAAGTGGAACATATTTATTGGTATTTTCCTCAGTTAACAAGAAAAGGGTCTGAAGACCAATTTAAAAGGGTAAATGATGCCTTCTTTTATGAGAACATCTGCAGGTTAAACCCTGAACTGAGGAAAACAAGAGTCTCTAATGAGGCATGGGCTGAAGTTTCGAAATGGGGTTGTGTCTTCTTACAATTCAAGAAATTCACTTACCTTCGGGTGGTCATGTACTCAGGTGATCCTTTCCATTTTCCTAAATATCCAGGAGACAAACTAATCTTGGCGGAGTTGGTTAAGTAATTGTTGGATTTTCATAAGTTCCAATAGAGTAAACATAAGGCGATGCGTCCTTCCCAATTTCTATTAGAAGGTATACCTGCTCAATGGTGGTAAAATCCAAGAACATTGTACACGAGCTTCAAGATAAGTTAAAAAAGCACATGAAGCCCAGAGATGGGTTTGACTTTTGAGGAGTCCTCAAGACATATGGAACTCTGCACTTACACGTACCAAGCATAGAAGACATCTGGATTGATTTACATGATGAAGTTACTTGTCTGAAGGAAAGATCATAGTAGGTTGACACTTGTAGAGATTCAGACACTCGGGCTCGCTAACATTCCAGAGGGTACTGGTGATAATGAAAGTGTGTTAGATCCTTCCTATGACAGACTGAATGAAGATCAATATGTTTTCCCACCTATTGATTGGTCTATCGGTGAAAGCCTCTATTACCGATAGATCAGCCCCGATTCTCACACGCACCAAGGCATGGCTCACCTCTTGGGGGATGAGTTTCAAAGAAGATAGTTTTTCAAAGTTGGTTGCTTTGGAGGTGGGGCCCTCCAAAAAGGAAAAGGACAAAATCTCTTCCAAGGGACCTATAAAGGTCAAATTTGTCAAGAAGAGAAGAGAAGAAGAAACCCCTTCAACTGCTACTCCAGTTGAAACGGTGAACGTGCCAGAGTCACCAACACCACCGGAAATAGGGGAAATTTCTTTGGAAGGAGAGGTGAGTCAGCCCCTAATTTCACCATTTGCTGACTACCCAATAGAAGTAACTCTATCCCTTGCATCCCAGGCTTTGGCGTTAGGATCTGCACTTCCTACTTCACAACCACTTCCACCTCCTCTTTCCCCATCCACTTCATTAGCCATGGCCAGCATTTTCTCCGGACTCTCACCTCTCTCTGCTGGGACCAAAGTAACTACATATATGCCTCCTCCTACACCTCTTTTCACCAAATCTACTACCACACTGATGACTGTTCCCACTCCACCAGTGAATCCCCCTCCACCTGAAAGTATGACACCAACTTCTACAATAGTGGCAACTCCTTCTGGCATGCCTCAATGGTTACTTGAGCAAACTCCAAGGAAAAGGAAGGTGGTTGTACCCATACCAGCCTTTGATTTTAGTTCACTCAAGGCTTCTACTGCTAAATCAGCCAAGAAACCCAAAACAGTTTCAAGGGTTTTAGTGGATGCTTCGGACATAAGTTTGCAGAGATCACCACTCCCATGACTAACAAGACCAAAGAGGACATAGTGGCCTCTGACTATCAGATAACCAGGGTTTCTCTAGGAGAGGTGACGATAGAAGGAGCACAACAGGATGCACGAGATGCTATGAACGTGCTATGCCAGAAATTAAAGGAAACAAAGGACAATAGGGATGAGCTTAAAGAAAAGGTGGAGTAGTTGACTGAGGTATTACTTAAGCTCTCAAAACCCCTTGAGTCCATACCATCATCCTCTATTCCTATCGGGTTTGATTTCTCATCGGTACCTATAATTGAAAAGATTAATGAAAAGGGGAGGGTGGTCGATGAATGGACCCAAAGGCTGCTCCTATAGGGGAAAGAAGTGATCCAAGACACTGTAGAAGTCTATCAATCTTTGGAGAATATACAAAGTGATGGGGAAAAGATGGATGATGATTTCTCTCAAGAGATCGGGCACCTAGAGTTGACTTTCAAAGCTCTCCAGGTGCTGAAGCAAATCCCATCACGCATCTTGGTCGAAGAGGGCATCATCCCACATGCGGATAAGCATTTCCAGCTGACCAAGGCCATCAGATTCAGAATAAAGATTCTCAACGAAGCTTGTGGAAAATTGAGAGAATCAAGAGATCAATTGATTGATGGCAAGAGTGACCTAGAAGAAGAACTGATCAAAATCTGTGTAAAAGTGTTGGGTGGAGACTCGGGTATCCTACTAATTGATGATCTTTTCAAAAATCCAAGAATCAATTCAGCATGAACCAACTCACGGATTTGGCATTGAAATCATTGACAGGTTTGTAAAGATTGAACATTCTTTGGAGACCCTGAGAAAACTCAACAAAAGATTGAGAAAGCTTCCTGGCAATGCCAGTGACACTCATGAAACATGTGAAGTCCTGAGTGATCATTCCACTGTGCCTGATGAAAATGAGATGCAAGGTATAATCCAGAAATTCCAAGAATTTCAGAACAAACAGTTCTATTGGAAGAAGAGAAAGATGAGGAAGAGAAAGATGACGATTCAGACTAAGTCACAATGCAACATGTCATTTCAATCTTGAAATTGACATGTCTTTTTCATTTCTGTTTCATCACATAGGAAGTAAATTTTGACTTGGTCTCCTGCGTGAAAGCCAAGTAAAATAGGACTCTTGTTAAAACACTTTTTATAGGGTTTGTCCTATTTTCTCTTGACTCTTTTTATTATAAATAAGGGATGCTTGTGCATTCCAAAGGGTTGAGATTTTTGGAATATTGGGAACCTTTGTGTAGAAGAAGAACTTTGTGTTTTCTTTCAATCATTCAAAGAACAGAAATTGATGTCATTTTTGCAAACTTTGTGTTGTGAGATTCATCTCTCTTAAGACATTGCTCTTATGTTCAGGATCTTAAGTTGTTCTTGGTTTAGTGTTCTCAATTATTTTATATTATTTCAAACATTACATTACATTTGTTATCTAGAACTTGTATGATTATTTCGTGATCTGTGTTTGCTCGAAAGAAAGTATGTCCCCGTTGTTTCCCTTTCTATGATGTGTCCTTTCTAATCTATTTTATTTCCAAAGCAGCAATATTTCTAGTTATTGTGGATGTGGCTTTTAGGATTCTATCCTGACCCCATGGTTAGATTAGTGTGAATATTGTACGCATTATTTCTATTGTGTTTTAGATTAGTAATAAACAGGTAGCCTCACCTATCTTTAAGGAGGGATTAAATCCCATGTACTATGGTTGAACCTCATATTTCATCTTGACAAAATATCCAACCAAAAAGGATCAAAAACACTTTTAGATTATATTAGGATAAACATGCTTTAAGCTTATTTTAGCTAGGATTAGGCAAGTTAACTAGGCTTTAAGCTAGTTAAACTTGATTAGCAAATGATTAGAGACTCATTGAGAGTTGGGAGGGGTTGGATAACCAATTTTGACTAATAGATAGCCTACGAAGCCAATAGAAGTGGTATAGAGAGAACTAGGGAGGTTCTTAATGGTCAAAAGGAGGAATGTTTAGCTAATAAGAGAGATATTAGCCAAATAAGCTGATTATAGGAGGAATACGACCAAGAAGGTGTCGTAAATGGGCATCTAAGAGTGGAGCGAAGACGGGTTGATTAACGAAGTGTCATCAATTGGTTAAATTGGAGGAAATGCTAAGTGTAAGCATATTTTAGGTGTCTATAATAAGGCTCTTGATAACCTATAATGCCTTATCCAAAAAGGGTTTTGTACTACGATACTCAAATGTTTTAATGAGATCATCCACCAATTCTTACCAATTTCTAGTTTGGTTACGCATCTTTGAGTGGATATACCACATGCGTGCACAACCTTGTAGGGTGGAGTACAACTTGTGAACCCATAAGGAAGGTGGTAATGCTTATACATTTCCCATTTAGGCTATTATGCATGCTTGGATATGGAAGGAAGCGGTTTCTTTTCCATGGTAGTCCTTTATAGCCATGGGCACGTTGTTCCTACAAAACCTTATGGAGAAGGAAATTCTCACCTTACGCCATTCGAAGTTCTTAGTATGAGTAGCCCACCACCATATCACTATGCTAGGTAGGACATAACCTAACATCCCTCTTCGTTCATTCTCCTTCTTCCACTAAGCTTCCATTTCCCGTAAAACGATCTTAGGGAAGGCTCCCCCTGAATAATTAGGTAGCTTCTTTCCTCCTAGGTGCCGAACTGTACGTGCCTTTGTCACCTTTGTCATTAATCCTCTCAAATGTCATCCGATTAACTCATAGGTCCTATGCACTTAATTATCACACACTATACTAGTGGTGTTACTTAAGGACTGAGAATCCTCAAACTAGATAACTCCCTCTATGGGATGAATTATCTTTGGATCCCTTCTTGAGTGCACATATATTCTATCCAGGACCTCTTCTCCCAAGGGTTTAGTATAGGCTGTTGATTTTCCATCAGCCAGGGTATGATGACCCATTCCTCCTCATATTCAAAGCTTATGTATCCCTTATTGAACCAAATATCTACATTGTTCTTATAGCACCATGGGCACCCAAGTAATGCTTTGGGAAATTTTCTTCCTCGGTGAGTGCCAATAATTTAAATTCCTAGTAAACTTAGTCCCATAAATGGTGATAGATGCATCCTTTAAGACACCGATGGGCATTGCCTTCATATTTTTTTCCATATATAATACATTCAAGATATCTATAATGTAGGTCTTCCCATCTGATGCCATGCATACAAGGTGAGGACATTGACCTCTACACCTATGTCAATGAGGATGTTACTAAGGAACCATCCATCCATGACTGCATTTAACATGATCTCCTTATCATAGTCAAGGTTGTGAGGGGGAACATTTGCATGCAAAACCTACCTCTTGTGCTCTTCTTTGGCACATGGTACCTTCTCTCTCAACCATTCTCCTAACAAGGGAATAATATTCTATTTCCTTAACATTTTACATACTTCCTTGACCTCATCTAGGTCATCCTTTTGTGCCTCGACCTTTCTTCTTTGCTCCTCCCTCCTAGACAACTCCTTTAGACACTAGATTTCTCCTTGTAAACTCTAAATGATGTCCATGGTTTTTTGATATACCTCTTTTTGATGCGCAGTGGTCCTGGATACTTCCCATGTATCACTTCTTCCCTTAAAACCAAGTTCTTCTCGCATTGGCATTTCTTTTGCGCGTGTGGCCTTTGATCTTGTTGTTACCATAACAAGTTCCAAGCATACATCACGTGTCACCTATGGCATCCATTTTTTGTCAACCTTCTTAATGCTTACCATTACAACACCCTTGTCTTTCTGGTGCTTTACTGAATCATGTGCTCAAATAACTCTAGGCACTCCTCATACTTTTGCTTCTTCCCACACCATGAGCACTGCAATAAGTTTAGACATTCACGCTTGTAGTGGTATGTAGATCCACAATTAAAATAGGTTTCTCATGGGAACTCACTTCTTCCTCTGTGGTTACCACAACAATGGAATCCTCTGTGTACTCCTCATAATGGCAATCATCACCCTTAGAACCACTTGCAAGGCTAGTTTGGCGCACACCAAGATCAATAGCATCATGAATCTGGTCAATCATCATACAATCCTTGGTGTCATGAGATGTGAATGTACAGATATTGCTATAACAAGATACATTTTTATGGATTGTGCACTATAATAGAGGGCACCTACTTACATCATGGTCCCCTTTAGAAATTTCACAATCCACTGCTATAGCACATACCGACTTCCTAGAGCAGCTATCCTTGACATGCCCCGTACTTTACAATTTATACACCATATACCACTATGAGTCTCATGGGCTAAGTTCACGACAACTTCTCCAACTCGTATGGCCATAGAAGTGATTTGAGCTTCCACAAATGGGATAACAATAGTTTCAATGCTCCCAATAGTTTCAGCACATAGGAAGCTTCCAACGCCTCGCGTGGGTATGTGGAAGTCTTATGAGATAATGCCCTTATAAACGGTGTTATTAACCCTCTAAAAACCATTGAGCATGTTGTGAAGGGTGAATGTCATAGGATAACTTTGATAGGAGGGTTTTGAACCGTGCATCATACTCCCGCACACTCTCTGCCATTCCTGTTGGATCTCCTTAAGGGTGCTGATGCTCTTCTGTTCAAACTCAGGGATGTGGAATTTTGCTAGGAAGACATTTTTCAACATGGTGTAATCTACCACCATATGATAGGGATCATAATTCCTATACCAGCTATGTGTGTGCCCTTGAAACATCATTGTAAACTAACTTTCCTTCTGCTCCGGTTGTGATCCCCTTTGCATGCCATAACAGCTCACACTTCTGAACATTATCCGCAGCATCTTCAATACCTCTGTAATTTGGCAAATGTAAAGACATCTCAAAGAAGACTTGAGGATGTGGTTTGGGCCCTTTTCCTCCTGATATAGTTCCTTGACTTCCTTTAGTGTTTCCTCCTCTATTAGATCCACTAGATCCACTAGGTCCTGTGTCCCTAGTCCCAGTAGTTCCACCTCCAGATCCTCCTACAACTAGTAATGGGCCTGAAGCGGTCACACCTAGGGTCCTAGATATTCTATTGAACTGTGTGCAAATTATCTCGTGAGATTGTGCCACTATCATATGTGTGTCCCGCACCACTTCCCAATGTGTTACCCATGCCTTGTGTATTTTCTTCCTATCCAAAATTCCTCCAAATAATGGAATAGTATGCACATCCATAAAAGTAGGAAATGAAACATTTTATCTCCTAGGCATAGATCTGTCACTTCCACCGATACCAAATAGGGCGACTATACTTCTCCCTTGATCTATAAAACCAAGCACTAGGTTTTGGTCACTAGGTGGGTTCAGATGCACGCCAACGAATCTTCTCTTTCCACACCATGAAATCTCATCAGAATCTAAAGGGGTCTCTCTTACGCACTTTCCAAGATGGGGTAGCACAGACTGCTTAGGTTCCACATCCTCTGCATGAACCTTAAATCCTTCCTATAATGTCTGCCTCCATATATCCATCACACTTGCAACCTCATGTTGTCTATAAATCTCCCTTTCACATGCTTCACTATACTTGAGTCATCTCTCCTCCCTTTCTTTCTCAGTCGCAATATCTTCCATCTTCCTCCACCCTAACTTCCTCACCCATTACTCAAAAGGTTTAGCTGGCCATCGAAATGCCTCTAAACTTAAGGTAACAATCAAAATCTTGATTTCCAGAGGAATAACATGTAGAAATGATCCTCTGGGATCCCATAGAAACTCTAACTCAGTGACTTCTGGACAAGAATATGTAGAAATAGCATACTCTAGAGTGTAGCTAGCCAGCACTCATTTCCACCAATGATCCAAAGAACGAGTCCATGCCTGATCTACATCTTACATCCTATGGTACTCTTCTTAGGTCCATGCACATGATCTATAATACCAGATTGATATAGATGCATCTGCCGAGATCTATTCATATAACTCTACTATGAAGTAATAGAAAAAGTTCTCATACAACTCATGGTAGAGGTTCTCTTCTACCCATCTACATGCATCAAATTCAGGTCTAGTGTTGAATCTCTGAGAAAAATCATCCTTCGTACTCTTAAACCATGTTTCAACATCTTCTAAGGTTAAATGCTCTGTCATCACTCATTGCACAAATCATGATGTATGTTATTTCCCACTATAACTTTGAAAAGAGGTCCTGAAAATGGAACCAAGATGTAGTCATTTTTACACCCACCAAACAACAAGGGAATCCTATGCATGTTGTCCTATCACCTAGCGGGCATTGGGAACTCACCCGAGGCATGTGCGGGCACCAAGTCCATCCTTTATGTGAGTTTAGTGGGAGATGTCATCTATTATATGAATTTAAGGGGAGTGAGTAGAAATGAAAGATGAAATCATCATAGAGCTCTTAATGGATTCTAGACCAATGTAGTCATTCCAGATAGAAATATACTTAATAGACTACAGGATCGAACCGAATAGAAAGGAAAATTCATAAGGATTCAAACTCATTCCATAAACATACATGAAACAACTATAAAGATATATGTATGGACCAAAATCTTTAATGATCATATTAAAATAATTTGGTAACCTCATTACATCCATAGGATCCATTATAGAACATCCAAGTATGGCAAACCAAATTCATACATCATAATTGGATCTACATCCCTTAGCTCTCAACAATAAAATTACAGTCCTAAGCCTTTTGATGCATCCTTATCCTATATTTTATCTACCCAACCCAATACAACTCCTCACAATGTTTCTACAGAGCTCCACTCTCTATTTATCTCCTCTTTTTCTACTCCAGGTGCTTGTATTTATAGGCTTCTTGAACTACCAAATCACTTTTCTATGGCTTCAAATCTAGCACCAAGTGTCCCAATGTGGTCCTCATGGGGCCATGCTCCTCCAAAGATCTTGAGCTCTCAACTCCTTTCCATGACGGTCTTCTAGAATCTTTCAGCATAGGGTATATTCCTTCTTAGGCCAACCTGTTCCTAGGATGACACCTTATCCATTCATCATGCATAGACATGTCACACTTTTCTCGTGTCTCGCTCTATACGCCAAATACGGCTAAGTCTTGAGACCTTTTTTTTCAGCCCGTATCATGGGTCCTTCTAAAACCATCCTAGAACCTTGGCTTGTGCACCTTCTCCTTGCCCACCCACCCCTCAACTTAGGTCTTAGTCAATATTTTAGGGGCCCAACAACGGGTTTTGAAACTATAAATGAATTTAAGGAGTGGATGGTTACCTATATATGGATCATTTTAGAGAGAAAAGGGAGTATCTGATTGGGAAACTTTCATTACAGATAAAGAACTCCATGGTCACATGGTCACCTTAGTAGTAAGAATTGAGATGGGTGAAAATTCGAGCTAGAATTTTATATGATGACTTACTTAATCTACAATGTTGTTGGGCATAGACATTTCCTAGGTTTATCACCACATGCAGACTTTAAATAGTTTCAAATGCATGAGATATTACCCCAATGAAAATTGATCAACTGGAGTGGGAATGTAAGGTTAGTTAATGATGCTTTCTTTTCCCCAATCATTTGTCTTTTCAAGCTAGAGTGGGGACAATATAGGATGTCTGAACAAGCTAGACAAGTGATTTTGGAATATGGATGCTACTTCATCCAATATAAAAAGTTCACTTACATAAGGGTTAGTGGTTTTGAGGGAAAGCCTTGTAAGTTGCCTAGGTATGTAGATGATAAATTGATTTTATGTGAATTAGCAAGGCAACTAACACCATGCATAAATTAATTATTGGGAGGCATAAGACAAATATAAAATTCCCTATTCAAATTGGAAGGTATTCATGCCCTTCCATCATAAAGGCAATGTCGATTGAAGAATAAATACCAAAATTTGATATGGAAAATTTATGACATCAGATGGGTATTCAATAACATTTCCAACACTTTTGAGCATGAGCCTTAGTTTGAAGATTATTGGATGAACTGTAGGGATGAGGAAGAGGTTAGATTAAGGGATTTCTCTAGAATGACCCTTTCACAAATAATTGATTTCAAAATTGTAGTTATTCCATAAGGAATTGTGGATGACCCACATATGGTAAGCATGTATTATGTTGATAAAAAGTGGAGGCACAACCCATAATTCCCCTAGATTGGAATGAGATAGAATCTGATGATTCTTATGTAAGGATAACTGATGTAATGAGAAGAACTGTGAATTGGTTGACTCAGAAAGGCATTGACTTATCAGTTCAAAATACCAAAATCTTAAATAACTTCAAGAGTTTGGGAAACTTAAACGATGATATTCCACCCCGAAGGAGGGAGAAGATAGAATGGATCCTCTAGGAGGAAAGGCCCCTAAATTTCCCTCAAAATGCCTACTCTTGAACTCATATATGAGTGGACCTCAACCGCTAGTGAGATTGGTAATCCTATGTCAGTTCACAAGAAAATGAATAAAGTATGCTTTTGAAATCTATGGAAAATACCCCATTACTTTTGCAATGCCAATCCAAGAAAAGGGGAAGGGCTTAACATCTCATGTAGTTTGCTCAAGTGTTACACCAAGGCCTCATAATACTAAGAAATTAATGAGTGGAGCCATAGAAAGTGGTTTTACTCAACCCAAGTCACATAAGGAAGGGAAAAGAGTAGCTCCTGATCTAAAAAAGTTTGAAAGGGCACACAAGAAACATAAGGTTTCTCATGTACCATTCTTGGTGAGAGTAGGTGCCCACACACCCAAGAAGCACAAGCATCAGATGTGGTAATTGATCCTCCTAAATTTGAAAGGAGTGATGTTTATCAGGCACAACATGCCCCATCATTTCCACAAGCGGGACAATTAGAATCTCCTTTCCCACCTCTTCCTATGGAGGAAGCAATAACGAAAACTACTCAAGATCAAGAAACCCAGGAAAAGGTTGCAGATAGTTCAATAAGCAGCAAAATATTAACTTCGGTATGAAGACATATGATACCTTGCTTACTAATGATATGAGTATGCCTTTGATTGGAACATTATATGAATTTGTAAAGGCCCAAGATGATATAATTGATATTGATACTAGTGAGGGATTTTCCATGTTATATTCTCTAAAATTATCAATGAGTGAACCATTAATGATACCAGTAGATGACCTCCAAATTGGTGAGGAAATAGAGAGAAATGCTCCTCCATTGAATAGTAAAGAAAAATCTCAAGTAACAGATGATCCTTCTATAAAACAAGTTGTTGTAGAATCAGGTAAACCAGAGTTGCCTAGTGGAGGAGATGTTAATACAGAGGTGTTAACAGAAGAGATTGTTTCTATTTCATTGAAGTTACTAAGGTTGATGAACTCTCTCAAAAAGAAAAATTTGTTTATAAAGAGAAAGTAGAAGTAGCACAAGCCACAATTGTTGGCAAAATGAGCATTGTTGATAAGGACATGCAACCCCTAGATAGAAATGTGGAGTTGGCTTTAGATGAAAAGCCTACCATATCATTTCCAGGAACATCATCAGAGAATGAGGAGGGTAGGATGTTAACTCAATAGAGTTTGAAGAATGAAGAACTTGTAAGTTGGTCAATAACCCAAGAAAGTGTCAAAGAAGAAGTGGGTCTCTGTGGCATCCATTAAATAAGAAAGGAGTCTCCCCTGATTGTTGATATAAATCAAGGAATAAATAATCAACTTTAGTCTTTAGACCAAGGAGAGGAACATCCAAAAGAATTATTAACATAGGGTGAGACTAACAAGATGGTCATTGAAGTAAATAATGAAAAACAGTAGAATTACTAAATTTGGATGAGTAGGGGGTTTCCAAATAGTTAATGGTTGTCCCTGAAGAGCCTCAACATGAATCACAAGAGGAAAAATATGGAACAAATTTGGCAAAAGGATGGATCAGTGAACTAATTTCAAATGAGGAAAAAGAGATCCTTCCTATGCAAGCTATTGACCTTACTGCTTTGTCTTTTCCAAAGACAGTAAGAGCCTCAAAAAGAGCTAGAACTATTACTAAAACCCACACTAACTCATCAAGAGCTAAAAATTTGGAAGTAGCAATCCCCTTTGAAGGAAAGACTAGGGATGACATAATAGCCAATGATTATAACATCCAAATTATTCCCTTGGGAAAGCCTTCAAGAGACCAATTAAAGCAAGGGGTGTTTGAAGTTGTCAATGACCTTTTGCAAAAAGTGGATGAAGATAGAATGACAAAGAAGCAATTAAAAGAGTGGGTTAAAGCTCATGTTGTGAGAAAATTTGTCGGGTGGACAAACTTATGGATTTCTTGCCAATGCTCTAGGAATCTAAGTCCTTCTACTTAACCGGTGCAGTTGTTGTATGTCCATGTGCATGAAAAGGTAAATTTTTGTGGTGGCCTTTCGATTGGGGATCCAACAGGGGCACTCCACTGACCCTGTGGAAAATGCTTGCATATACCGTAAGAGATGACTTTGCCTAGAAGTGGGAAATAGAGAAAGAATGGAGGTAGGAGAACTAATGCCGTAGGTAGAAAATTAGATTCTGCGTGCACACACTAGTTAGAAACTTCATCACATGCATTTATGAGAAAAAAACCTATAAATGACAACAAGACCAAATAGAATTTGATGAGAACAAAGTGTCATGAAATCCCTTGGTCAAAGAAAGCTAGAAACTCCTTCTTGTATTGATTCTTGAACAAAATTTGTACATAGTGTAGGAATGGAGGAAATTTGAGAGGGGAAGAGAGTAGAAGAAAATGGCTATCTCCTTTGCTTTATCTCAAGGTAGAATGCACTCCTGAGTCTATAAGATCAATTGCCAACCCTTTGAAATGGGAATGGCTTTACAATTTATAGAATAGAATATGAATCTTCATCTACCTCATGACCCTTTGAATACCTTCATATGAATTAAGACATTCGTAGTCCACTTAAAATATATAAGTCTCTCTTATAATAGCAAGGTGACTTAATTTACATTATATTTCTAAAGTCACTTAAGTCATATTAAAAGGTGCAACCCTCAATGCAAAAATATAACATTGAAGAGAGAGAGAAAGAAGAGGAAGAAGAAGAAGAATTATGATGAAGGAAGAGTTGTTGCAGTGGACCTGGCTCCATTCTCTAACTGTTCTCCACTTCTTTTTTGAGTGCTTGTGTTCTGTTGGCGTGGCGCACATGTATGCAAAGAGCTTGACCACCTCTTGAAGTGCTGACTTCCCTTTTTCAGAGATTGAATCGATCCATTCCTTATTTTCTCAGCCCTGCATTATGAACTCGTGCATTCTTCTGATGGATTCCGGATCGAAGCTGCTGATGGGTACCACTTTCTCAATAGGAAGTGTTATAGTGCTTGGTTCCACCAAGTGTTGCACATAAGATGAAAGAGTTCACACTTGCTCCTCTAGTCCCTCGATCTTCTCTTTGTATTCTTTATTCCTTGCCATCATGCAAAAATTGCTGATATATCGGGAGCTACTACTTGTTGCACCGTGTGAGTGTCGAGGATGATCATTTCCCGCATCCACGGAAACATCTCATTGGTTTCAGGCTCAATGATGGGTGCATCAACCATTCTTTGTCCTGATGGAGGAGGAAAATCCTGAATGAGAGGAGAGTTGGAGTCAACAACATGTGGGACCTCTTGAAGTGGCTCGAATATTAGATCATGAGTCATATACTCCTTGTTCACTTGCGGTTTCTACTGCTTCTCTTTCATCTGCCTTGGCTTGAAGTCTTTTGATTTCGTCAAGTTGAGCCCTTATTTCCTCTTCCGCTCTTGCTTCTCTTTCTCTAACTTCTTCTTTGGTTTCTACGTCAATGAAATTTTCTAGGTTCTCATTGATGTATGGAAATTCACCATCCAAAGGATTAGCAGCACTCAGGTTCTCAACGTGATGATTATTTGACGAAGGGGAGGCCTCTGAATTCCAAGTAGCTCTTATCTTCTTTGAAGTTCTTTGAAAATGGGGTTGGTTTGTCCTCCTTGCCTCTGTTTCTGGGTGTACCTTCTATCCACCAACTTGGAAATCTATGCTCACCTTTGTGGTGCTGGAATTTGTCTTTTCCTCTCCAATTCAGCAACACGTTCTTCTTCAAGGTCGAGGATTCTCATGGCAATGAAGTAGTGGTTGGCACTTTGTCTGTTATGCCAAATAGCTTCTCTCAAATCAGAAGTGATATCTTCTTGGATGTGGAAGAGCAATTTGGGTCTTTCGACAGGAGGATTTCCTGGAATAGCCATGGTTTGTAGACATGTGGCTTATATAGCTATTCAAATTTCAGAAATTTTCTCATTTGAAGTTTGAATTTTAAGGTCATTCAGGTCCATGTACAAGACATCGCTGTCTTCCACATCATACTCGCAGGCAAAGGGTTGTGACGGCTTCTGACCCATCCATTTCGTCTTCATATCTCCCTTCGAAAAAGTAACTTACTATTTTTAGTAAGTGTGGAAAAGCAATTCCTCGATCTTCAACTGGATGTTGCGGCTTAGTTTTCCTCTTTCTCCCCATGTTCCTCATTTCTTCTGATCAAATTTCTATTTTTAGCAGGTGCTCGAGGGGCCACTTACTATTTTTAGTAATTTCCAACAATGTCTGTTCTGGTGAATTTTCAGTCGTAGTTTACCTCCAATGTCTTCGTCTTCTTCGCAGGTTCTTTTATCGATGACTTTCCCAAAATAGTAGTTCCTATGTAGTAGACCTGCTATTTTTAGAAATTTTTCCTCTAGGAGTTGGATTGATGTGGAGAAAAAAATTTGATATGGGTTTTTGTCCAATATCCTCCCTTTGAAATTTTGGGCCCGCCCGCTTAATAATCCATGAGATTTTAAAGTTTTAATTTTCGGACTTGGTAGTGCTTCAATACGGTAGCCATTAAGGGACCTAAAAATTGTAGGTCTGGTTTTATCCTCCATTTACAATGAAATTTATATTTTTATGTGAGTTTTTCTTTTCTCCTTCACGTGCGATCTTACTTGATTCGACAACTAGTTTGACAGGAAATCTTACTTCTTTCTTCGTTGAGCCGGAAATGAGATTTCTTCATTGTGGCTGCTCTGTCACATGAGGGGGGAGTTTGAAGGTGTATTTCTGATGGTCTTGGATAAATAAATGAACAACAGCAATTTTTTTTTTTCATGCCATGCACTGGTTTGCAACATTTCTTTAGATCTTCATTTTTAGGCTATGGGGATTTTCACTATTCTCTCCTTCTTACTCTTCATTTCTCCTTCTTGTTTTGATAAAATATCCTTTTGAGACCTGAAAATCACCATGGGGATTTTTTTTTCAGTGCTTGGGTTGAGCTGGTCTGAGAATTTGCAATGGTGGAGTGACGGTAGAATGTTGCAGAGGAAGAAATGGAGGAATGGAGTGCACAAAAATGTTTAGAAGTTAGAAATGAAGAAAGCGACACTTGGGAGATTTTAAAAAGATATGCAAAATTAGGGTTAGGGAACATTTTTCAAAGCTTTATGTTCCTAACCTCAGGGATGTGAGGGACATCAACTTCCACAATGAGCAAGACGGTGACACGTGGCACTAGATCCAATGACAGGGGATGAAGGAGGAAAAAATTGCTTTAAAGCACTGGGAGCTGAAATGAGGTCACATGGGTGTCCAAAAGACTCCCCATAGGGGATGGGTACATTTTCTAAGGCCTGATGTCCCCCACCTTAGGTGCATAAGGTACATCAAATTCCACGGTGGTCCTGGAGCTGACATGTGGTGACCGATCCGACGGCAGGGAATGCATGCTCCAAATAAGCACTTGAGGGCTGAATCGCTGCCGTCACGGAGATCATATGAGGGTCCCAAGGGTCATATGAGGGCTGGGTGCATTTTCAAATGGGTGATGTACCTAACCTCGGGGACGTGGGGACATGAAATCTGCCAGATCCTGGTGTGACATGTGTCCTCTCAAAAAAATGACTAAGTCTCGAACTCGCCTTTGAGAGGGTAAATTGGAATGTAGATAACTTGAGCTTCCGGTTGAATGTATCGGTGTAATTTTATATGATCCTAACTGAACTGGAATTTGGAATCCAATGATGTGGGTCTCATGTCTTTATTTGATCATATGATTGCTAAAAATTGGATTTTTAATTTGGGACTCCACTTATACTCCGAGAAAAATTGTCTTCCAATCATATGCACCAAGGTGTTGTGAAAAATATAATTTCCCATCATGTAGGAGTTGGAATCCTCTTTAAAGATAATTTTTTTAGTTCTAAGTTGTTATCCCGTAAAATTGACAAGGGCAATTTTACCGATAACCATTTTTGTCTTGATCCTCGATAGGATCCCTCGCGTTAAACGATTTAAAATTCCTTCTCGGAAATCTAGCTTTCGAACTTAGTCTTTTTGAGCCTTTTTGGCTGGGCGCATGGATTTGCACTGTAACACCACGTTTTGGTGCGCCCCTTTAAAAAGCCTTTGGCGCATGGTTTCCCATGTCAACACGTCTTTCGGTGCGCCAAAGCATGTTAAGCCTTATTTGCGTGCGCCGAGGCGCATGCGCCTCGATGTTGACATATCATTTGTCGCGCCTCTTTTCCATGCGCCAAAAGGCGCATGTATTTTCCTTGTTACACCACGTTTTGGTGCGCCCAAGGGCGCACATAAATTCATGTCGACAACTCGTTTTATGCGCAAAAGTCGCACCCATTCTCCTGTTGTCAGTTACTTCCATGCGCCAAAGGGCGCATGCTTTCCCTCTGTCGGCAGATCGTTTTTATTAGCGCCTTTTCAAATAGTGGGTGGCGCATTTATGACAAAGTTTGTTATATATAACGATGCCCGCCATGTCATTTTCATTCCATTTTGACAAGCACGTGATCGCTCTGGATTTGTCAGCTCTGCTCTGTCGCTGTCATTGCTCTGTGGACCCACTCGCCACAAATTTTCAATATATATTCGAGGTAGGTGGTTCTCCCGGTTTGTTTTTGAATGCTTTCACGTTCTTGGCCTGTGTTTTCTCTCCTTTGAGCTTATTTCTTTAGCGGAGTCTGTTTGTTGCTTGCATGTGTCTCTTTTTAATGGCTAGCCGGCCTTGTTGGGCTTGTTTCTCCCTGTCTGTCGGTTTCTTCTTTTCCTACTCCTTTCCTCTTTCGGTTTGTTGGAAAAAGGGGGGTGGTTTCGCATCAGCGCCATCTGAGATCCTCCTTATAAAAACCTTGTCATACCAAGCCTCCTTTCGGGTGGAAGATTGAGTTGAAAAACGACTAAATGATTAAAGTGTTCTCCATGGCGCACTGTTGCGTCATGTTGCAATGAAGACAGTCGCGCCCCTCGGCGCGTCTACCCAGCATGCTGCAGTTAAAAATCATGCGCTCTTAGGCGCACCCTTTCGGCCTGTAACGCGCTCAAAACCCGCGCCTCCTTCATCCCTTTGGCGCGTCTTTTTCCCATGTCGCAAAATCTGCCCATGCGCCAAAGGGCGCACCAAATATCAATGTAGCATGCATTTCCTGTGCGCCCTTCTATAAAATGCAGTCTGCTTCATCCATGCGCCATGCGCCTTTGGCGCCAATTTTACCTCTGTTGCGTCCTTTTCCTGTGCGCCTTGTCTTTTCAGCCTGTTATATACATTTTCCATGCGCCCTGCGCCCCGAGCCTTAAAAGTTCTAACTCTTTCTTCTGCTAGCGTTCCCATTGAAAATCAAATGACTAATTCAAGCTTCTTGGATTGGGTTTCACTCCTCCTACGTGCAGATCATCAGATAAGCCTTGAAGAACACATGTCTACCTCAAGCAAGAGACCCGCCAAACCAAGAGGAAAAGCTAAGCTAACAGAGGAAGAAATGAAGTATAAGTACCAAAGGGTTAGAATGCCCGAATCTCAGGCGGAATGCAATATGGATGTCGAGAGATTACAGGCTGGCCACATTGACATGGGCCAGTGCAGGTGAGAACTCAGAAAGTAACAAGAAGCCCCTGGATGGATAAATTGATGGGTAGTGCTCTACATTTCGCCGGTGGGATTCCAGTCAGCGCTATTAATAATGAGTTCATAATGGTGGTTGCCCAATCTTACAACAAGGACACCAGGTGTGTCGAAAATAGTAAGGGAGAAGTGGTCATTGACCTCACCACTCGCCATTTTGAAAAGATTCTTGGCATCCCTCATCACCGAAGCTTCGTGGCCGTTACCCAAGAAGAATGTGTCAAGACCTGGGAGGGCAATGAGGACCTATGCATGCAATTAATGAATGAAGTCTACCTCAAAAATAAGAAGGTAGTGACCCGGTGGCCCCAGACTATCCACCGAAGCGACTTCTCCGAAGAACTCAGTGACACCATCACTTTCTGACGAGTCTTGGGCTTTGAGGCGCCCACTACTTCCATAAATGGATCTTTGCGGTACACAGAGCGATGAACAAAAATTTGCCCGATCAGCGCTTCTGCTGGGGGGAAATAATAAGCAGCGCCATTTACGGCATTCTCTGACGGTTTGCCACAACAGGAGTGTTTCATATGAACTCCTACGTAGTGTATCTTTGCGTCACGAAAGGGACTATCCAGGGCTGCACCGAAGTGGAACTTGGCCTCAGGCCAAGATATATGAATACTACCCAGAGCTAAAGCTGGAGAATAGCATCCAACACTTTTCAAAAATCAATGATGCTTTCTTCTACCATATTATATGCATGCTGCGACCAAAGTTGACTCATGGCCGCACAATTAAGAATCTTGTTTACTGCTGTGGAAAAGTGGGGGGCCTTGTTCACCCAATTTCCCACATTCACCTATCTGAGGGCGGTTAACTTCTTGGGCGAGCCCACTAGGTTGCCAAGGTATGCTGGACCAAAGCTGGTTCTATTGGAATTGTCAAGGCAGCTGGTCACATATCATGAGAAGTGCCAGAAGAGAAAGAAGGGTGGAACTCCTTTCCCCCTCACGTGGCCGATACACTTGTTCCGGCTATCACAAGGCGAAGGAGATGTTTGCCGAGCTAGAATTGCTCAATCTAAAGCATGATTTCCCAACAAGGCCTACATTCGACCCGAGAGGCTGCTTGCCAAGGGCTAAGCTTGATCCTATCCATGTCCCTCAAATTGAGGACATTTACATTGGCGTCATCCATGAGGTGGCACTCGGGAGAGCACGGATCACTCCCGCTTAGCATTGGCGAGAAATTATTCGGTATGGAGTGGCCATCGTCCCCAAAGGCTTCCAAACTTCGGAAGATGAAGTAGACAAGGTGTATAATAACACGAGATGGGGACAATTGGCCCTTCCGGCCATTGATAGAAGCAAGGCTCCTCAGACAATTGAGGAGAGGGTCAAAGAAACCATGCGGAGAACGGAGCTCTGGTGCCGTATGAATGGATTGATCTACCTCGGCGTAGATTTTATAACTTCTCCTTTGGGTAATGCGCCTCCAAGATCAAAGAAGCAGCTAAAAGGCAAGGGTGCAGTAGGTGAATCAAGCACCAGTCAGGAGGAAGCCCCTGAAAGTCCTCTTCCCTCGGAGCCTGAACAAGTCATAACTTTGGAAGAGGAGTTCATGGAGGACGTTCCCGAAGGCCCATCCACTCAGGATGTCGGCGTTGCTACGACTACGGAGGTTCCTTCTGTCCCTTCTTCTTCTCTTCCTCTCCTTCCCCAGGTGTCAGCAACCACTCCTTTGGTTGTGTCCTCTCCCCCTTCTTCTACCCTTTCCCCTGCCTCTTCATCCATCTTCTCCTCTCTTGCTGATTTGTCTCCTTCCATTTCTTCTCTCCTTTCCGGGCTCCCTTCCCTTCCTATGTCTTCTGCAGCCCCGGTTTCCCTTCCTCCCGTGGACACCTCCGCGGCTATTCTTTCAATGCCACCGCCGCGTGTCTCCACGTTCTTCCCCTCTTCTACTGTTGCTGCCTCCCCCTCTGTCTCTGGTCCTTCTTCAATAGGACCAGCTTGGATCTCTCAGCAGCTGAGCCAGCCAAAGAGGAAAGTCCCCATCGCTCCGATGGACTTTTCGGTTATTCCGGCTAAAGGAGCAAAAAGCCTGCACAAGCCGGTTACACGCTTCTCAAAAAAGCGCTGCGGTGAGAGAGTCACGAAATAGCTTACCCGATCCCACGAAAGAAAAGAAGATCTGTCTCCGGCCAGATTTCCACGGTGACCCAAGTCACAATGGGGACGTCCTCGAAAGTCTCCGGGGGAAGCTC
This sequence comes from Taxus wallichiana var. yunnanensis, assembly GCA_018340775.1. Lineage (NCBI taxonomy): Eukaryota > Viridiplantae > Streptophyta > Pinopsida > Cupressales > Taxaceae > Taxus > Taxus wallichiana. Next base: position 940,644,278 of record CM031240.1, on the reverse strand, counting down.
GTTCGCGATTGATGCACTTTGTGAAAAGCTTGAAAGCCAAAGAAGAGAAAAGGCTGCTTGAAAGAACAGAATAAATACACTTGGGCCTTACGAGAAGATGGGAAGTGCACCTCCCACAAGCCCCGAGACTCCTCTGAGTGCTCGGTCGGGACAAGATCAATGAATATTCAAAGATCGGTGAGCGGGGCATGGTTTTTACCTTGGAGAAGTCGATTCTCAAAGATAGCGAAAAGGTAATCGCCGAATATATCGAAACATCCACAGAACATTGAAAAGGCGAATAAGGAGCTCCAAGCATTAGCGGTCCGATATCGGAAGAGTTAGAAAACGCTAGACTCCAACACGAGGCCTTCCAACGGATGTTATTTGTTGATCGAAGATTTGGTCAAGTTCGGAGTATTCGGTCACCCAAGGACCCTCAACAAGACTATGTCCACTCTGGACTATCGGATAGATCAGCTTGAGTTTGTGTTAGAAAAAATAGATAAGGTGAAGGAAGAGGCCCTGGATGCGATGTATCAAATGGAGAAAATTGTTTTATCCATGAATCCGGGTTGCTCACTCCTTCCCTCACCTTAAGAACGGCTGATGATACTATCCGGATTTTCAAGGAGTTAGCTTCTCAAGGAACAGGGCCAGAAGTCACGTTTGATACCGAATCCATCAATAACCTGCTGGCTTGCAGGGACTTCATCGGTTTCCTGATTGAGGCGGAGAAAGATTATTCCAAACTTCCCGAAAAGCTTGTAGAAGAGCGGGAAACTTGCGAAGTAATCGGTGATCGGCACAAGGATCCATCACAGGATCAGTTCGGGTCAATGATCAGCAAGTTCTTGGAATACCGCGCTCAGTTCCACATCTCATCTCCTGAGCAGCATCAGAAGCAGGCGACCCCTTTTCGGCCGCAGGACGATGATGATGACTAGCTTCTTCTTTTTCCTCTTCTTCTTCTTCCTCTCGCTATTCTCCGACTTTCTTTTCGCCATATCTCAAGTATGTTGGTGCCAACGATGACATCATCCATGTTGCATCATGGGATGATGTCATCCACTCAAAAATGTAAAAGTCAACATGACTTTAGATATTTTGTAAATATCTTGTAGATAAGTGGTTGGCTCCATTTTGCCTTCTCTCTCTCATCTTCTATAAATACAAGAATACTTGTTGTATTCAGGTGAACATTTTTCAGATAGAAATAGAAGTGAGGAGAGAAAGACTTTGAGCTTTCTTGTAACAGAAAAGAACAGTAATACAATTATTCAGACTTTGTGCTCAATAGCTGTGTTATGCATTAGATCTTTCTTACGTTAGATCTGTATGTGTTTAATCTGTTGGATTCATATCTACTTTTCCGTCATTTGTTTATCAGTATTGCTTTGTTTATTTATGCAAGTAGGTTTGGCTCTGTTTACTACCAAACTAAAAGCATAGATCTTCTGACCCTTCTGCTTTGGAATTCATTTCTTTTCTTCCTTCGGATCTGATCTTTCTCTTTTCCCTCTTCCATTCCTTTCTTTTCTCAGCCTGAAACACTCTACTGGGATGAGATCCCAACCCCCGAAGGCAGAATCTGTGAGACTTGCATAGGTTCCTGCTAGTAGAAGTAGCAATAAACCAGTTTCGCTTTGCTGTCTCAAAGAGGGGCTAAGCCCTGCAACACCGTTGGCCCGTTTATCCATAGATCTGTCCGCGCGACAGATTTTCGGACCAACAGTTTTTTGGCGACTCCGCTGGGGAACGAACAGACAGATCTGTCAGATCTATGCTGGTAGTAAGATAAAAAATCAGGAAAAATCAGCAGGTTGCTGCCAGTTTGCAAATCTGAGCTTTTTGTTGAAAATCCAAAAAATTTGCAAAAGTGCCCGAATCGAAAATTTTTCTTCTGAGAGTCATAGATCTGGGCTTTTTACATATCTTTAGTTCGCTGAGTTTTTACAGAAATCATTATTTTTCCGTAGATCTGAGTTTTGACTGTTTTCTAAAAAAGTTTGAAACCCTCTGAAAAAGTCCAAATCAGATCCGAAAATCAGCTTACTATCTTCCCCACCATCTTATCCTCATTTTCATCTGTCATTTAACCGCAATCGGTTTCTGAAGAGGATAATTTTTAATATCCAGAAAAGTGCGTGCTGCTGGTTTTTGTCAGAAAAACCAGAAAATCAGCAGGTACACCCAAAAATAAAGTTTAAATCTGCGCTGTAATATTGCAGATCTGAAAGGTACACTGGCGAGTGAACCTTTTACGCGCAGCAGGAGAGCCCGAGGAGAAGCTGATCCTACTTTCGATGCGCCGGAGCCTGTTTCAGCGTAACACCGGCACGTTTTTCAGCGCTAAGCTCAGCTAGCCGGTCATCCAGGAGTGTCTCACCTTCACAAAGAAAAGGTCGGTTACCAGAAGCATCTACATCCCTTTGTAGTGCCTTGCTGCTCAGTGGAACCACCCTTCCAGCTCGTGTGCTTTTTCCAGCTTTTCAAATGGCGGTACCATGGGGAAATGCTATGGGCCCTCTCGCACTGCCACATCCAGTTCACGCACTCCCTCACGGAAATCGAAAGAATTTTCCTAAATTCGACGGGAGCGGAAATCAAAGCACGGATTCCCACATATCTGCTTTCATTATGTCATGCAGTATCTTGGACGTGACTCATGAAGATGTGTCAGTTCGCCTTTTAAAAACCCTACAGGGCTGCGGTGAATGGTTTCAGCATTTGCCGGCCGGATCTATCACCAGTTGGGCAACTTTGCGGGACGCTTTTGAAGACAGGTATAAGCCCTCAGAAGATGCGTTCACTTTATTATCACGAATCACTCATCTGAAGAAGGAGGCAAACGAGACCATGCGCGATTTTATCGCCCGGTTCAATGCTCTAATCAACCGTGTCCCTACTGCCATGCTTCCAACGCCGGAGAATCAGAAGTGTTTCTTCATGAACGCCATGAGCTCAAAAGTCAGCTTCTTGCTCCTTCAAGAGCGAGTGGCTACTCTACCTCTCGCTCAGGCCGCTGCCATCCGGATAGAAGACAATTTGATAATATCTGGCGAATTGAAAAAGGAATCATCAAAGCCTAAGTCCTTGGGCCCTTCACCCACCACTTCGTCTGACCCAGCATTCCAAAAAATGGCGAATGATTTGCTCGCATTGAAGAAGCAGTTGGCCCAGGCTCCTAGTTCCTCATACCGGGATGTTCCAAGAAGGAGTTTTGTTCCTAACCATGCTTCACAAAGGCCGCGTCTACCTGCGACTGCTCCACGGTTGGCGCTTGAAGCTCCTCCGGTCAATGCTTTGGCCGAAGTTGAAGAAGAAGAGCAGTATTATGAAGAACCTTCGTTTCAAGACGAAGATGATCAAGATGTCGGTGAGCCGACTGGCGACTCTACTATTGGATATATGGAGTTTGACGAGGATGAATCTGACGAAGAAGAGAGTACTCAGGGCTACGCAAGCGGACAATCATATGCTGTTTTCACCCGCTCGCAAGGAAAAGAGGCGGAAGTTGCTGCCCACGTACAGAAGGAGAAGGTCGCGTCAAACGCACCTCCAACCATTGCTAGAAGAGGTAATCCTCTTCCTACTCAATTCCCTGTTAAGTCTTTTGCTAAGAAGTCTTTTCCGCCCATCTCTCCTCCAAGTCAGCCCCCTCAAGTTCCTACTAAGATCAGTAATCCCATTCCACCACCGCGAAGTGAAGGACTCATTCCCTCACCAACGCAACCCTTGGCCGTGTTTGATATTATAGATCATGCAAAAAAGACCAAGATCCAAATGTCTGAAGCTGAGTACCTTCAGTCAAACCCCGAACAACTTGTAAGATTGACCAAATACATTCAGAGTCAAGCTGTTTCATCCAAACAGGTTTCCCCAAAAGGAATCCTTTCCACTCCCCCTGAATCCCATATAAATGTTGCTTCAACATCCGCATCAGGCAAAATAGAACCTTTCTATCTCTCTCTCCTAATCAACGGCCATAAGTTGAGCAACTGTATAATTGATTCCGGAGCTTCCGATAACGTCATGCCGGCAAAAGTCGCCCATGCTTTGGGCCTCACTCTTACCAAACCATTCGGCAGATGCTATTCATTGGAGACCAAGCAAGTGCCATTGATTGGCCAAATCAAAGACGCGCAATTTGCGTTTGCGGCCTTCCCGGATAAAAGAGTAAAGATGACCGTCCTTGTCGCTGACATTCCGGCAGCCTATGGAATTCTGTTGGGAAGGAGCTTTTGCAGCGAAGTTGGTGGAGAAATTCACATGGACTGGTCCAAAGCTAGAATCCCAGTCAAAGGCGTAATGCAAACTTTGGAGCCGGAATCCCAAAAGAAATACTTGGTCACTAGCTCTGAAGACCCAAAAGCCCAAATTCTTTTCGAATCATCAGGGTTGGGGAATTACTTCTTATCCACCGAGGCGGATACAAAGGACGTTTTTGTTCAGGAAAAGGATTGTAATAAGATCTGGACCTTGCAATTTGATGGCAGCTGCGCGACTAGTGGATGTGGCGCTGGAGTTGTGCTGATATCTCCCGAGGAGGAGGTAATTCCTCTTTCTTTCAAATTGCAGTTTTTCAACACTAATAATACTGCTGAGTACGAATCTCTGTTACTCGGTATGCAAGCTGCAAAGGAAAGAGGAATAAAAAATCTGAAAGTCCAAGGTGATGCCGAGCTAGTTGTAAATCAGGTCAAAAGGATTTACCAAGTGAAAAATGAAAGGCTCAGGCACTACCGTAATGCGGTATGGGACAGCATTGAGGAATTTGACGCTTTTTCAATAGAGGCCATTCCAAGGGCCCAAAATGACATGGCTGATTCGTTGGCTGTTTCAGCATCTCTCATACTCCCGCACCCGGGTTTGAAAACGAACAAATACACCATTGAAGTGGTTTTCCGTCCAAGCGTGCCAGACAACTCTCAGCATTGGCAAGTATTCAACGATGATAATCATCTCATTGCCTTTCTAGAAAAAGCAGAAAACTTTGATGAGTTGTATTTTGAAGGATCCACCTCTACGTGCCGTGAATCAATCAACGGCCAAAATCATGAATCAAAAGAGAACGATGGCATATGTCAGCTCAAAGGAAATAAAATTCCGAAGGGCTTGGTTTCTCTGGAACGCTTGTTTGACAGGCACGACCGTTTTGTAAAAAAGAAGAGGCGGGATGATCCTGGCTCATCTCCAGAGACTGAACCAGTCAATATGGGTTCAGAGGCACATCCGCAATTCGTGAACATTGGCAAATGCTGCACGCCTGGAGAAAAGCGAAAGTTTGTCAAGTTGCTGAAGAAATATATGGATGTATTGGCATGGTCCTATGCCGATTTAAAGTCCTTCAAGCCAAAGGACGTTCAGCATGATATACCGCTAAAAGAAGATGCCAAAGCCTTCCGTCAGAAGCAAAGGCATTATAATCCCAAGATTTCGGGCACTATTCAAGCCGAAATTCAGAAGATGCTGGACGCAAGAATCATCTTCCCTATCCATCACAGCACTTGGGTGGCGAACATTGTGCCAGTACGCAAGAAAAACGGTGAAATACGCATCTGCGTAGATTTCCGAAACTTAAATCAAGCTTCGCTGAAAGACAACTACCCTCTTCCCATAATGGATCAAGTTCTGCAAGCGGTGACTGGATCAGAAATGCTGTCTATGCTTGATGGTTTTTCGGGCTATAATCAGATTGAAGTCTCGCCTGAAGATCAATTCAAAACAGCATTCACTACTCCGTGGGGTACGTTTGCCTATAGCAGGATGCCTTTCGGCCTAACCAACGCTGGTGCCACTTTTCAGCGAGCCATGGACTTTGCTTTCAAAGGCATGATGGGAAAGGTCATTGTAGTTTATCTAGATGACTTAACCGTGTTCTCCAAACGACGAAGTGATCATTATGATCATTTGGAACAGGTATTGGCCAGATGCCGAGAACACGGAATTTCCCTTAACCCAAAAAAGTCTGTTTTCGGGGTCACGGAAGGGAAATTGCTAGGCCATGTGGTTAGCAAAGAAGGAACAAAGATTGATGCCGAAAGGGTCAAGGCTATTCAGAGCCTTACTCTGCCCACAAGCAAGACCGGTGTTCATTCTTTCTTCGGAAAGGTGAATTTTCTTAGGCGTTTTGTCCCTGACTTTGCTGAGAAGACTCGCCACATTTTGAACATGATGAAGGGAACACCAACTTTCAGATGGAGTGAAGAAGGGAAAAGATCGTTTGAGGAGATAAAAACTTCTGTTGCTCATGCACCGGTCCTGGTATGTCCGGATTTCTCCAAAGACTTCATTATGTATAGTTACGCCTCCGAACATACTGTTTCTGCAATCCTGATGCAAAAGAACTCGGAGGATATTGAATCTCCAATCGCATTCATGAGTTCTCCTCTCAAGCCTCACGAGTTGAAAATGACTCAATTGGAAAAGCACGCCTTTGCCGTCGTTAAAGCGGTGAAGAGTTTCAGGTATTACATTCTGAACTCGCATACGGTGGTGCTGGTCCCCGACACAGCGGTGAAATCAATTCTAACTCAACAAGAGTTGGGAAGTGTGAGAGGGAATTGGATCGCAAAGGTCCAGGAATATGACCTAGATATTAAACCCACCAAGCTGGTGAGGGGCAAAGGCCTGTGTCAGCTAATGGCTGAAAACAAGGGTTCAGAAAATCCTGATGAAAGAGAAAATCGTACCAACGAAGCGCAAAGCCTTCTGGAAGGGCCTGTTTCTCTACCTCTGGTTCTGTTTGTGGCAACTTGTGACGAATGGTACTCCGACATCGCTTTCTTCCTCACCTACGGCGAATGCCCAGTGCACCTGAATGCAAAGGAGAAGCGTGCTATAAAGCTCAGAGCGGCCAAGTATGTTATCTGGGATGACGGTTTATATAAGCGTGGGATAGATGGTATCTTTCTGCGATGTGTTGACAAGCCCCAGCAAGTAAAACTGCTGGAAAGTTTTCACAACTCAGCCTGTGGAGGCCATTTTTCTTCTTCCGTGACGGCACATAAGATCATTCGAGCCAGGTACTATTGGCCGACGCTCTTTCAAGATGCAGCTACCTGGGTAGCGAAATGCGAGCCTTGCCAGCAGTTTGTTGGTAAGCCCAAATTGGCTGCCTTTCCCCTAAGGCCGGTTATTATCAATGAGCCATTCAAGCAGTGGGGAATCGATTTTATTGGCGCACTCAATCCCCAATCGAGTGCCGGACATAGCTATGTCCTTACAGCAACTGATTACTTCACCAAGTGGGTGGAAGCCATACCAGTTAAGCATGCCACTTCTGAGGTGGTTTGCAGTTTTATCAAGGAAAATATCATTGTCAGGTTCGGCATCCCGAACAAAATCGTTGCTGATAATGCTTCTAACTTCTCCTCCCGAGAAGTTATTAGTTTTTGTTATGAATATGGAATAACTTTAGCCCATGCTTCGGATTACTACCCGCAAGGAAATGGTCAGGCGGAATCCAGCAATAAGAACCTAGTGACCATTATACGGAAGTCTGGTGGAATCAAACCAGCGAATGTGGCACAAGGCTTTGTACGACGCTTTGTGGGCAGACCGTATTACTCCCAAGAGATCTCTCGGCATGTCACCTTTTCAAGTGTTATATGGCACTGATGCCGAGCTTCCCATTTCAGCGGAACTTCCTGCTCTTCGCTTGGCACAAGCTATCGAAGATGAAACTTTTCAAAGTTCTCTAGAGAAGAGAATCATGTACCTTGCGGAACTTGAAGAAAAGAGAGTAAGGGTGGTCGACAGGATCACTGAACATCAGAATCACGTGAAGAAGCTTTTCGACAAGAAGGCCAAGCAGAGGGATTTTGAAGTGGGAGATCTTGTCCTTCTCTGGGACAAGCGAAGAGAGCCAAAGGGTATGCATGGAAAGTTTGACTCCTTGTGGAGAGGGCCCTTCAAAATCAAACAACTCAATGGAGAGAATAGTTTCTATCTCTCGTATCTGGATGGAGCTGAACTCCCGCTTCCCTACAGCGGGCAACATCTCAAGATCTTCAGGAAGTAGAGCTTGCTCTCTTCTTTGTACAGTTTATTTTGGTTGTGTGTTTGCTTTCGTCGCGTGTTTGCTTTCGTTTGTTGTGTGTTTCCTTTGTTCTCCCTCCGGTCCCCCTTGTTTTTGACTCCGTACCCAATGGATAGGCACATGTGATCTGGGATTCTCTACCCCTGAGTTTACTCAAGGATAGTCCCCAGGAGGAGCCAGCTGTTATCCCGTAAAATTGACAAGGGCAATTTTACCGATAACCATACCGAAAATTTTTGTCTTGATCCCTCGATAGGGATCCCTCGCGTTCGAAACGATTTAAAATTCCTTCTCGGGAAATCTAGCTTTCGAACTTAGTCTTTTTGAGCCTTTTTGGCTGGGCGCATGGATTTGCACTGTAACACCACGTTTTGGTGCGCCCCTTTAAAAAGCCTTTGGCGCATGGTTTCCCATGTCAACACGTCTTTCGGTGCGCCAAAGCATGTTAAGCCTTATTTGCGTGCGCCGAGGCGCATGCGCCTCGATGTTGACATATCATTTGTCGCGCCTCTTTTCCATGCGCCAAAAGGCGCATGTATTTTCCTTGTTACACCACGTTTTGGTGCGCCCAAGGGCGCACATAAATTCATGTCGACAACTCGTTTTATGCGCAAAAGTCGCACCCATTCTCCTGTTGTCAGTTACTTCCATGCGCCAAAGGGCGCATGCTTTCCTCTGTCGACAGTCGTTTTCGCGCGCCTTTTCAAATAGTGGGTGGCGCATTTATGACAAAGTTTTGTTATATATAACGGTGCCCGCCCTGTCATTTTCATTCCATTTTGACAAGCACGTGATCGCTCTGGATTTGTCAGCTCTGCCCTGTCGCCGTCATTGCTCTGTGGACCCACTCGCCACAAATTTTCGATATATATTCGAGGTAGGTGGTTCTCCTGGTTTGTTTTTGAAAGCTTTCACGTTCTTGGTCTGTGTTTTCTCTCGTTCGAGCTTATTTCTTTAGCGGGTCTGTTTGTTGCTTGCATGGTCTGTCTCTTTAATGGCTAGCCGGCCTTGTTGGGCTTGTTTCTCCCCTGTCCTGTCGGTTTCTTCTTTTCCTACTCCTTTCCTCTTTCCGGATTTGTTGGAAAAAGGGGGGTGGTTTCGCATCAGCGCCATCTGAGATCCTCCTTATAAAAACCTTGTCATACCAAGCCTCCTTTCGGGTGGAAGATTGAGTTGAAAAACGACTAAATGATTAAAGTGTTCTCCATGGCGCACTGTTGCGTCATGTTGCAATGAAGACAGTCGCGCCCCTCGGCGCGTCTACCCAGCATGCTGCAGTTAAAAATCATGCGCTCTTAGGCGCACCCTTTCGGCCTGTAACGCGCTCAAAACCCGCGCCTCCTTCATCCCTTTGGCGCGTCTTTTTCCCATGTCGCAAAATCTGCCCATGCGCCAAAGGGCGCACCAAATATCAATGTAGCATGCATTTCCTGTGCGCCCTTCTATAAAATGCAGTCTGCTTCATCCATGCGCCATGCGCCTTTGGCGCCAATTTTACCTCTGTTGCGTCCTTTTCCTGTGCGCCTTGTCTTTTCAGCCTGTTATATACATTTTCCATGCGCCCTGCGCCCCGAGCCTTAAAAGTTCTAACTCTTTCTTCTGCTAGCGTTCCCATTGAAAATCAAATGACTAATTCAAGCTTCTTGGATTGGGTTTCACTCCTCCTACGTGCAGATCATCAGATAAGCCTTGAAGAACACATGTCTACCTCAAGCAAGAGACCCGCCAAACCAAGAGGAAAAGCTAAGCTAACAGAGGAAGAAATGAAGTATAAGTACCAAAGGGTTAGAATGCCCGAATCTCAGGCGGAATGCAATATGGATGTCGAGAGATTACAGGCTGGCCACATTGACATGGGCCAGTGCAGGTGAGAACTCGAGAAAGTAACAAAAGCCCTGGATGGATAAATTGATGGGTAGTGCTCTACATTTCGCCGGTGGGATTCCAGTCAGCGCTATTAATAATGAGTTCATAATGGTGGTTGCCCAATCTTACAACAAGGACACCAGGTGTGTCGAAAATAGTAAGGGAGAAGTGGTCATTGACCTCACCACTCGCCATTTGAAAAGATTCTTGGCATCCCTCATCACCAGAAGCTTCGTGGCCGTTACCCAAGAAGAATGTGTCAAGACCTGGGAGGGCAATGAGGACCTATGCATGCAATTAATGAATGAAGTCTACCTCAAAAATAAGAAGGTAGTGACCCGGTGGCCCCAGACTATCCACCGAAGCGACTTCTCCGAAGAACTCAGTGACACCATCACTTTCTGAGCGAGTCTTGGGCTTTGAGGCGCCCACTACTTCCATAAATGGATCTTTGCGGTACACAGAGCGATGAACAAAAATTTGCCCGATCGGTAACCTGTGGGGGAAATAATAAGCGCGCCATTTACGGCGGCTCTGACGGTTTGCCACAACGAGTGTTTCATATGAACTCCTACGTAGTGTATCTTTGCGGCGTCTCGAAAGGGACTATCCGAGGCTGCAGAAGTGGAACTTGGCCTCGAGGCCAAGATATATGAATACTACCCGAGCTAAAGGGGAGAATAGCATCGACACTTTTCAAAAATCAATGATGCTTTCTTCTACCATATTATATGCATGCTGCGACCAAAGTTGACTCATGGCCGCACAATTAAGAATACTGTTTCTGCTGTGGAAAAGTGGGGGGCCTTGTTCACCCAATTTCCCACATTCACCTATCTGAGGGCGGTTAACTTCTTGGGCGAGCCCACTAGGTTGCCAAGGTATGCTGGACCAAAGCTGGTTCTATTGGAATTGTCAAGGCAGCTGGTCACATATCATGAGAAGTGCCAGAAGAGAAAGAAGGGTGGAACTCCTTTCCCCCTCACAGTAGGCCGATACACTTGTTCCAGCTATCACAAGGCGAAGGAGATGTTTGCCGAGCTAGAATTGCTCAATCTAAAGCATGATTTCCCAGCAAGGCCTACATTCGACCCAGAGGCTGCTTGCCAAGGGCTAAGCTTGATCCTATCCATGTCCCTCAAATTGAGGACATTTACATTGACGTCATCCATGAGGTGGCACTCAGGAGACAGGATCACTCCCGCTTAGCATTGGCAGAAATTATTCAGTATGGAGTGGCCATCGTCCCCAAAGGCTTCCAAACTTCGGAAGATGAAGTAGACAAGGTGTATAATAACACAGATGGGGACAATTGGCCCTTCCCGGCCATTGATAGAAGCAAGGCTCCTCAGACAATTGAGGAGAGGGTCAAAGAAACCATGCGGAGAACGGAGCTCTGGTGCCGTATGAATGGATTGATCTACCTCGGCGTAGATTTTATAACTTCTCCTTTGGGTAATGCGCCTCCAAGATCAAAGAAGCAGCTAAAAGGCAAGGGTGCAGTAGGTGAATCAAGCACCAGTCAGGAGGAAGCCCCTGAAAGTCCTCTTCCCTCGGAGCCTGAACAAGTCATAACTTTGGAAGAGGAGTTCATGGAGGACGTTCCCGAAGGCCCATCCACTCAGGATGTCGGCGTTGCTACGACTACGGAGGTTCCTTCTGTCCCTTCTTCTTCTCTTCCTCTCCTTCCCCAGGTGTCAGCAACCACTCCTTTGGTTGTGTCCTCTCCCCCTTCTTCTACCCTTTCCCCTGCCTCTTCATCCATCTTCTCCTCTCTTGCTGATTTGTCTCCTTCCATTTCTTCTCTCCTTTCCGGGCTCCCTTCCCTTCCTATGTCTTCTGCAGCCCCGGTTTCCCTTCCTCCCGTGGACACCTCCGCGGCTATTCTTTCAATGCCACCGCCGCGTGTCTCCACGTTCTTCCCCTCTTCTACTGTTGCTGCCTCCCCCTCTGTCTCTGGTCCTTCTTCAATAGGACCAGCTTGGATCTCTCAGCAGCTGAGCCAGCCAAAGAGGAAAGTCCCCATCGCTCCGATGGACTTTTCGGTTATTCCGGCTAAAGGAGCAAAGAAGCACAAGCCGGTTACACGCTTCTCAAAGAGCGCTGCAGGTGAGAGAGTCCTGGAAATAGCTTACCCCGATCCCACCAAAGAGAAAGAAGATCTGTCTCCAGCAGATTTCACAGTGACCCAAGTCACAATGGGGACGTCCTCTGAAAGTCTCCAGGGGGAAGCTCGTTCCGCGATTGATGCACTTTGTGAAAAGCTTCAAGAAGCCAAAGAAGAGAAAAGGCTGCTGAAAGAACAGAATAAATACCTGCTTCAGGCCTTACAGAAGATGGGAAGTGCACCTCCCACAACTGCCGCCGAGACTCCTGAGCTGCTCAGTCAGGACAAGATCAATGAATATTCAAAGATCGGTGAGCAGGGCATGGCTGTTTCTGCTTGGAGAAGTCAGATTCTCAAAGATAGCGAAAAGGTAATCGCCGAATATATCAGCTTATCCCTGAACATTGAAAAGGCGAATAAGGAGCTCCAAGCATTAGCGGTCCCGATATCAGAAGAGTTAGAAAACGCTAGACTCCAACACGAGGCCTTCCAACAGATGTTCGACTGTTCAGTCGAAGATTTGGTCAAGTTCGGAGTATTCGGTCACCCAAGGACCCTCAACAAGACTATGTCCACTCTGGACTATCGGATAGATCAGCTTGAGTTTGTGTTAGAAAAAATAGATAAGGTGAAGGAAGAGGCCCTGGATGCGATGTATCAAATGGAGAAAATTGTTTTATCCATGAATCCAGGGTTGCTCACTCCTTCCCTCACCTTAAGAACGGCTGATGATACTATCCGGATTTTCAAGGAGTTAGCTTCTCAAGGAACAGGGCCAGAAGTCACGTTTGATACCGAATCCATCAATAACCTGCTGGCTTGCAGGGACTTCATCGGTTTCCTGATTGAGGCGGAGAAAGATTATTCCAAACTTCCCGAAAAGCTTGTAGAAGAGCGGGAAACTTGCGAAGTAATCGGTGATCGGCACAAGGATCCATCACAGGATCAGTTCGGGTCAATGATCAGCAAGTTCTTGGAATACCGCGCTCAGTTCCACATCTCATCTCCTGAGCAGCATCAGAAGCAGGCGACCCCTTTTCGGCCGCAGGACGATGATGATGACTAGCTTCTTCTTCTTCCTCTTCTTCTTCTTCCTCTCGCTATTCTCCGACTTTCTTTTCGCATATCTCAAGTATGTTGGTGCCAACGATGACATCATCCATGTTGCATCATGGGATGATGTCATCCACTCAAAAATGTAAAAGTCAACATGACTTTAGATATTTTGTAAATATCTTGTAGATAAGTGGTTGGCTCCATTTTGCCTTCTCTCTCTCTCATCTTCTATAAATACAAGAATACTTGTTGTATTCGGGGTGAACATTTTTCAGATAGAAATAGAAGTGAGGAGAGAAAGACTTTGAGCTTTCTTGTAACAGAAAAGAACAGTAATACAATTATTCAGACTTTGTGCTCAATAGCTGTGTTATGCATTAGATCTTTCTTACGTTAGATCTGTATGTGTTTAATCTGTTGGATTCATATCTACTTTTCCGTCATTTGTTTATCAGTATTGCTTTGTTTATTTATGCAAGTAGGTTTGGCTCTGTTTACTACCAAACTAAAAGCATAGATCTTCTGACCCTTCTGCTTTGGAATTCATTTCTTTTCTTCCTTCGGATCTGATCTTTCTCTTTTCCCTCTTCCATTCCTTTCTTTTCTCAGCCTGAAACACTCTACTGGGATGAGATCCCAACCCCCGAAGGCAGAATCTGTGAGACTTGCATAGGTTCCTGCTAGTAGAAGTAGCAATAAACCATTTAACTTTCTTTGTCTCAAAGAGGGGCTAAGCCTGCAACACCGTTGGCCCGTTTATCCATTAGGAATGATAAAACATGAAAATTTTGGCACAAGGGTATAATTGTCGTGCTCAGAAATTATCAATTTCCCTGTTGCACATTCTCACGACAACAATTGGCTCTAGCTTGGGGACATGACATGGACTGAGTGCAGTGAAGACATGACATGGGAATCCAGAATCTCAATTTTAGACCATATAATTCATTGACCAGTGCCTTATCCATTGGGCCCTACGGAGTCATGCACAACTTCAAGAAAGGAAGATTAGAAGAAGGAAACACACACACACAAAATGACCGAAAGGAAACACATGACACACAACAAGAAGGGAAACACACACAACAGAAAGGGAAAAACACCTATCAATCACCTATGGTACAAGGTGAGGGACAACCCACTTTCCTTGAAGTACTTTTTATTTCACAAAAGTTACCCCTGAAGAGGCAACACCGAATGATGATGTTCTGTGAAGCCGTTGATAGGTTCTAGAAAGTATCCTCCCCTCCTTAGTTGCTTATGAAAGCTAGGTGCTTTCACAATTGTCTATGTACTTAGTAGGAGTGAGTCCATGTGATCTTCTTGATGCTTAGGTCCTTTCTTGGAAACTCCATTGTCTTCATGCTCTTTGAAATTGGTTTCATTGTGCCGCTTACCTTCCATGTTTATCCATATAGCTGATTCTCCATTGAGCATCTCATCGCTGCCCTAATGCTGATTTTCATTCCAATTCCTTGAACCTTCTGAGTTAATTTCTTTCCCAGGTCTATGCTCATTGACATCTCTTCCATGAGAAACCTCAAACTTATTCGTTTCCTTTACTTCACTATGAGGTGCTTGAGTATTGACTAAAAGATTAGATGCAGCCTCATACTTGTCTTGTATGCCCATGGCATGAGTGAAGAGATCAAGAATCAGCTCAGGGTCTTCCGCTACTTCTACCGCATTCAACATTTATCAGACCGAGTAATGCTTCATCATTTCCTATAGTCCTCTTTGTATGCCTTTGAAGAATCTTTATCTTGCAACTTAAAGAAACTATTTGGAGGGATTACCTCATCATATCGAGAATCGATGTACTCTTACCGATCCTTCATCAAAAGGAGCTTCATCTTTAGAAGTCTTCAAACTCCTTGCTTCAATTTCTTCATCATAGAAAGATTCTTCATCTTCAAATGGGAAAGAAAATACTTCAATTTCATCATTGTATCCACCAACCATTGGCTTGAGAGGGACATCATATTTCTCATCTTTCCTTATCTCAATATGGCTGACCTTCACATTAGTTAAGGCTTCCAAATCAGCTTCATGTTTATCTTCCATATTCATGGCTTGCATTAAAAGTTACTGATCGATCTCAGGTTCCTTTATTTCTTCTACGGCTTTTAGCAATCCTTGTATAGACATTTCTTTCAAACCTTTCATGGGCTCATCACAAGATGATTTTGTCTCTCCATAGATGGCTTGATAGAGATCATCTTCATCCCCAAATGGGAATGAGAATAACTCCTCATCTTGGAAAAGCGTATAGGCTGATTTTTCTTCTTGAAAATCATCGAGAACCATTTCCTCTTCCTCACGGTCTGCATCATTTGGCGATTTGGGGCTGCCCTCTTATAACTCGAATCTCCTCAATGCTTCTTCAAAGTCCAAATATCTCCAGGAAGGCATGTCTGGACCTATCAAGGTGGGAATATCTTCTTCCTCCTTGGTTTTCACCAAGTGATTCATCCACCTGGTATTTTGGTACAAAATGTTAGCTTCTGGGCTTCTAGATTTTTGCACAGTGTACCTCATTTTCTTCTCGAAGCAATTTCTCCATGTCTCCCTTCACTGGTATGGTTGCAAAAGACCAATTCATTTAATTTTCCCTCCCAACTCTTGGTAAAAATTTCTACTTAGCAACATTCTGAACAAGGTTGGGACGTCTACTACAAAAATCATCGCTGAAACTTTTTGTCTGGAAATCTAGCAAGAGCCACCTATGCATCTTTAACCTTCCCTACAAGTGAGACCTTTTTGATTCCAAAGAGTAACAAGAGCCACTAGGTGGAGTCATTGTAAGTTTAAGAGCCTTGGCGACCTTCAAAGGCATCACGTTGTCTGAGGCCCCAGAATCTATTATGTAATTGTTTAGTACATATTCTCCAACAAGAAGGGAGATGTAGAAAGGTTCAACTTTATCAGTCTTTGATGCACTCAGAGAAAGCATGTTCTATGAGGGAGGTGTAGGTGAGTTTTGTAGCATGCCTTTGGAACTAGAAGTTACAACATTGGGTGTTAGACTACCACTCCTGATGTATCGGATGAACCTCTCGAATTGTTCAGGGTGAGTCCACAAATATTCGGTTTCGGTAATCTACACTTTGGCTTTGTTTGCATATTCTATGAAGTCAAAGGGAGAAGATGTGGACAAGGGGGGTGAAGGGACTGATTTTGGAGTCTAGATAGGTTTAGGAGTAGGATTTGATGTTTGAGGAATGGAGGGTATTTTAAAAGACACACTAGGAGCTTTCAAGGTATTAGATTTTGTAGGAGTAGATTTAGATTTAGACTTGGAAGAGACATCAGAAAGCTTACTTGGGATTGCGGGCATCTTCTTACTTGTTGCAGGGTCAGGCTCCAACAATGCAGACTTCATGGAAGATGGAAGTGGGGATCTTCAATAGATTATTTATTTTTAGAGTCACCATAGGAGGATCATCAACCTTCTTTTCTTTTGCAGTAGTGGAGGGAGATGCTCTTTTCTCAGACTGAGAACGAGTGAATACCGCGCATGAGAAACTTGGTGCATCTTCTTCATCTTCTTCATAACCTCTAGAATACTCACAAAACCTGATTTGTGTATCATTCTCAAACTCATCACTTTCTTGGAAATCGCCACCTTCTTGTTCAAGCTCTTCTTCACTTTCTTGAAATCTACAATTTACATTCACGGGTGGGGCCTCCAAGGAAAGTCTTTGGGGTGCTCCTACAATCTGATTTCTGTTGCTTCTCTGAGAAGAAACTTGTTCAAATAATTCCCTCTTCAAAGAGGCCATCTCATTTGCCAAATTTTGTAGTGATGGATTAGTTCTCTCATCTTCAGGATGTTGGGCCTTTCCCTTTGATGGATTCTTGATCTTTCTAGAGAGGATGAGATCGTCATCCAATTCAATGGCCCTCCTTTGTGCTTCTACAATGTTCCTTGGTTGAACTCTTCATAGGAGAAATCCTACCTCCGGTGATTGAGTGTTTATGAAGAATCTTTTGATATTGTTTTCTAGATGGTGAATCCTCTTCAGGTATCCTGTGTAGCAACCATTCAAAATGAGCCACGAAGTCTCTCATGGTTTCATTTTCTCCTTTATTTATTTGAGCCAACTACACCAAGAGGTCTTGACAATCTTCAATTGATTTAAATCTCTCTTCGAATGCATCCTTGATGTCATTCCAACCCGTGATGGACCGGGAAGGTAGGAGGTAAAACCATTATGCTACTTTTTCTTGGAGGGACTCCACGAACAATCTTACAACAACATCTTCATGTTGGACACCAAGAATTCCACATGATGTCGTGAAAGCAGTGATGTGTTCTTCCGGATGTTGTGTGTTGTCACCTTTGAACTTTGGAAAGTTCTTGCATGGGAACCCATTGGTAGATTATGAAGAGGGGGTTCAAGAGAAAGTGGGCCTATATTCCTTCCCCATGGAACAATGGGTTGAGGTATTTCTTCTTCGTCCGCCATTGTTTCTTCTTCTTCTGCTTCAGCTCTTGCTTCTACGAATTCTTCTTCAAATTCTTCTTCTTCCGGAAGTCGATGTTCAATGGTTGTTGAAAAATTACAGAATTTGAAGGATTTTGGATAGGATTACCAGGTGAACTTCTTGAAGAGCCAGATGAAGAGGAGGCTTGAGAGAAGAAATATGGATTATCTCTAATTCATTCTTGTAGATTTTGTGAAGCTTCAAATTGAAATCAGCAACACCTCTCGACCTTCTCAACCTAGTGTATCTTCCTTCAGCCAACTTTTGGAAGCTTTTGCAGTCGAATACGAAAGGCCACTGTGGAATGTGAAAATTCACGTGTAGAAATCAGTAGTGTATCTTTCGAAATGGACTTTCTTGAACTCTCTTTTATGATTTTTTCAATATTTGATTTTTTTTTTGAATTTTTGGGACCTTGTGGTCATATTTTGGGTGCAGATGCTGCTAAATTTGCCCCATGGTGGGTGCCAAAAACTGTTGGTGAGAAAATTTGTCGTGGACAAACTTGTGGATTTCTTGCCAATGCTCTGGGAATCTAAGTCCCTCTACTTAACCGGTGCAGCTTCCGTATGTGCATGTGCATGAAAAGGTGAATTTTTGTGGTGGCCTTTCGACCAGGGGATCCAACAGGGGCACTCCACTGACCCTGCAACAAATGCTTGCATATACCTACAAGAGATGACTTTGTCTGAAGTGGGAAAGGGAGTGAGAATGGAGGTAGGAGAACTAATGCTGTAGGTAGAAAATCAGATTCCTACACACATACTAGTTAGAAACTTCATCACATGCATTTATGAGAAGAAATAACCCTGTAAATAACAACAAGACCAAATAGAATTTGATGAGAACAAAGTGTCATGAAATCCCTTAGTCAAAGAAAACTAGAAACTCCTTATTCTTGTATTGATGCTTAAACAAAAGTTGTACATAGTGTAGGAATGGAAGAAATTTGAGAGGGGAAGAGAGTAGAAGAAAATGGCTATCTCCTTTGCTTTCTCTCAAGGTAGAATGCACTCTTGAGTCTACAAGATCAATCGCCAACCCTTTGAAATGGGAATGGCTTTACAATTTATAGAATAGAATATGACTCTTCATCTACCTCATGACCTTTTGAATACCTTCATATGACTTAAGATTATTCGTATTCCACTTTAAATATTTAAGTCCCTCTTATAATAGCAAGGTGACTTAATTTACATTATATTTCTAAAGTCACTTAAGTCATATTAAAAGGTGCAACCCTCAACACAAAAATATAACATTGAAGAGAGAGAGAAAGAAGAGGAAGAAGAAGAAGAAGAAGAATTATGATGAAGGAAGAGTTGTTGCAGTGGACCTGGCTCCATTCTCTGACTGTTCTCCACTTCTTTTTTGAGTGCTCATGTTCTGTTGGTGGTGGCACACATGTATGCAAAGAGCTTGACCACCTCTTAAAGTGTTGACTTCCCTTTTTCAGAGATTGAATTGATCCATTCCTTATTTTCTCAGCCCTGCATCATGAACTCGTGCATTCTTCTGATGGATTTCGATCGAAGTTGCTGATGGGTACCACTTTCTCAATAGGAAGTGTTATAGTGCTTGGTTCCACCAAGTGTTGCACATAAGATGAAAGAGTTTGAACTTGCTCCTCTAGTCCCTCAATCTTCTCTTTGTATTCTTTATTCCTTGCCATCATGTGAAAATTGCTGATATATCGGGAGCTACTACTTGTTGCACCATGCGAGTGTTGAGGATGATCGTTTCCCGCATCCATGGAAACATCTCGTCGGTTTCAGGCTCAATGATGGGCGCATCAACCATTATTTGTCCTGATGGAGGAGGAAAATCTTGAATGAGAGGAGAGTTGGAGTCAACAACATGCGGGACCTCTTGAAGTGGCTCAAATATTAGATCATGAGTCATATACTCCTTGTTCACTTGCAGTTTCTGTTGCTTCTCTTTCGTCTGCCTTAGCTTGAATTATTTTGATTTTGTCAATTTGAGCCCTTATTTCATCTTATGCTCTTGCTTCTCTTTCTCTAACTTCTTCTTCAGTTTCTACGTTAGTGAAATTTTCTAGGTTCTCGTTGATGTATGGAAATTCACCATCCAAAGGATTAGCAGCACTCAGGTTCTCAACGTGACCGGTTGCTTGAAAAGGGGAGGCCTCTGAATTCCAAGTAGCTCTTGTCTTCTTTGAAGTTCTTCGAAAATGGGGTTGGTTTTTCCTCCTTACCTCTATTGCCGGTGTACCTTCTATCCACCAGCTTGGAAATCTATGCTCACCTTTGTGGTGCTAGAATTTGTCTTTGCCTCTCCAATTCAACAACGCGTTCTTCTTCAAGGTCAAGGATTCTCATGGCAATGAAGTAGTGGTTGGCACTTTGTCTGTTATGCCAAATAGCTTCTCTCAAATTAGAAGTGATATCTTCTTGGATGTGGAAGAGCAATTCGGGTCTTTTGACAGGAGGATTTCCTGGAATAGCCATGGTTTGTAGACATGTGGCTTATATAGCTATTCAAATTTCAGAAATTTTCTCATTTGAAGTTTGAATTTTAAGGTCATTCAGGTCCATGTACAAAACCCATACTCATAGGCAAAGGGTTGTGATGGCTTCTGACCCATCCATTTCGTCTTCATATCTCCCTTCGAAAAAGCAACTTACTATTTTTAGTAAATCAATTCCTCGATCTTCAACTGGATTTTACGACTTAGTTTTCCTCTTACTCCCCATGTTCCTCATTTCTTCTTGATCAAATTTCTATTTTTAGCAGGTGCTCGAGGGGCCACTTACTATTTTTAGTAATTACCAACAATGTTTGTTCTGGTGAATTTTCAGTCGTAGTTTACCTCCAATGTCTTCGTCTTCTTCGCAGGTTCTTTTATCGATGACTTTCCCAAAATAGTAGTTCATATGTAGTAGACCTACTATTTTTAGAAAGTTTTCCTGGGATTGATTGACGTGGAACAAATTTTTTTGATATGGGTTTTTTCCCAATATCCTCCCTTTGAAATTTTGGGCCCGCCCGCTTAATAATCCAGGAGATTTTAAAGTTTTAATTTTTAGACTTGGCAGTGCTTCTGGGTACGGTAGCCATTAATGGACCTGAAAATTGCAGGTCTGGTTTTCTCCTCCATTTATAATGAAATTTATATTTTTGATGTGGGTTTTGTCTTCTGGTGCTTCACGTGTGATCTTACTTCAATCCGACAACTAGTTTGACGGGAAATCTTACTTCTTTCTTTGTTGTGGCTGCTCTATCACATGAGGGAGGGAGTTTGAAGGTGTTTTTCTAATGGTCTTGGATAGAGGAATGAACAGCAGCAAATGGTTTGTTGTTTCATGCACCAGTTTGCAACATTTCTTTAGATCTTCATTTTTAGGCTATGGGATTTTCACTGTTCTCTCCTTCTTGATCTTCATTTCTCCTTCTTATTTTGATGAAAGATCATTCGAGACCTACAAATCACCATGAAGAGTTTGTTTCAGTGCTTGGGTCAAGTTGGTCTGACCATTTGAAATGGCAGAGTGACGGTAGAATGTTGTAGAGGAAGAAATGGAGGAATGGAGTGCACAAAAATGTTTAGAAGTTAGAAATGAAGAAAGTGACACTTGGGAGATTTTAAAAAGATATGAAAAATTAGGGTTAGGGAAATTTTTTAAATCTTTATTTTCCTCACCTCATGGACATGAGGGAAATCAACTTCCACAATGAGCAAGATGGCGACACGTGGCACTAGATCCAACAGCAGGGGATGAAGGAGGAAAAAATTGCTTTAAAGCACTAGGAGCTGAAATGAGGTCACATGGGTGTCCAAAAGACTCCCCATAGGGGATGGGCACATTTTCCAAGGCCTTATGTCCCCCACCTCAGGTGCATAAGGTACATCAAATTCCACGGTGGTCCTGGAGCTGACACGTGGCGACCGATCCAACTAAGGGAATGCATGCTCCAAATAAGCACTTGAGGGCTGAACTGCCAGGTCTGGAGGTCATATGAGGGTCCCAAGGGTCACATGAGGGCTGGGAACATTTTCCAAGGGGTGATTTACCTGACCTCAGGGATGTGGGGGACATGAAATCCTCGCCAGGCTCCTAGTGTTGACACGTGTCCTCTCGAAAAAATGACTAAGTCCTGAACTGCCTTTGAGACGGTAACTTGGAATGCAGATAACATGAGCTTCCAGTGGAATTTATTGGTGAAATTTTATATGATCCTGACTGGAAATCAAATTTTTAATCCAATGATGTGGGTCTCATGTCTTTATTCGATCATATGTTCCCTTAACAATCGGATTTTTGATCTGGGACTCCACTTGTACCTGAGAGAAACTATCTTCCAATCATATGCGCCAAGGTGTTCTCAAAAATATTATTTCACCCTCATGTAGGTCTTTGTATCCTATTTTTGAAGATGTTTTTTTACTTCTAAATCCACCTGGAGCTCCCAGAATCTTCATTTGAAGCCCAACAGCTATTTTAGGCCTATGTACTGCCTAGGCTTGTGAACCCTATTTTCACTCGTGATCGCTCTAAGTCTTTCAGAACTTTCAAAACCCTTCCAAAATCATTTACATGATGTTATAAGGTCTTCTATTCACCTCCTTGTTTAATTTGGTCCTTTTCTCTCTACTCTAGGGGTTGATCCAATCCCGGAAGGCCAACAATAGCCCTTCCTATGCTACCAAAAGATAACATTTTCAATGAAATCCTAAAATATCCTAGGGAGAATGAATGGAATTTCCTAAATCACCTAGGATAATATCATGAAATTGGTTGGGAATTCATTTGGCTTGATCGAACAGATCCGGGCTTCTTAGGAATGATAAAACATGAAAAATTTGGCATAGGGGTAAAGTTGTCGTGCTCAAAATTGTCAATTTCCACTGTTGCACATTCTTACGACAACAAGCTCTAAGTTAGAGTTTACTGATAATTAATTGGGAAACCTAGTTAGGCTTAGACAAGTTCCTCCATTGATACCCTTGAGGGAATGGATAAAATAAACAAGGTTGTCAAGAAGGTTTAGGAAGTAGACACATGGATTGAAAAATTAACCAAGAGGGGAAAGGAAGCAATTGTAGAGGCTAGATCAAAATATGAAGATCTCAAAAATAGACTCAATGAAATTGATGAGATAGTTGAACAATGTGACAATGAGATTTTCTATTTTGAAGGAATTCTTCCCAAGTTATATTGCATTACCCAACTCAAGTGATGAGTTAGTTGAGTAGGAAGATATTGTGCCTATAATGAGTCAAAGGAAGCCAACATGATATTGAAGAGTTGTCAAAGATCATAGTAGAGACCTTGAATGGGATCAAGGAAAAACTTGAAATTAAGAGAAATTGGGTTGATGATACTCTCGATGCTATTGACTTAAAGTTAGAGGATATGGTCATTGATAAGTTCAAAAAGAGTTATGGGGATATGAAGATTGACTTCTTACTTAATTATTTTGAAAGGAATGTTCTGAAGAATGATTTCTCCTATGAATTCATTAAGACCATGAGAAATATTGAGAATATAATTGTAGAGTTAAAAGCAAGACCACTGGAATACAAGTAAAAAATGGGCCATTACATTGATGCAATATCTAGGAAAGAACTAATTTTATAGCATCCTATAGGATCATATGAGGATAAGGTTAATGAATTATTTAAAAGGTATGATGCATATGTGGCAGGGGCTACCAAAAGAACAAGATACAAAAGTGGAAGTTGAAGAAGAAGAAGATACAAAGGATGATGAACATGCTTAGACAATTGTTCCTTGAAATGTATTCTCTTTTCATATTCATCCTTTTATACTGATACTTTAAAATAACACTTCTATTACATGGGATGTAATTGTTTTTCTAAATTTTATTGTTTCCTTATTTCAATTGAAAAGTGGAAGAATGTAGTAATGCCATGTTTACTTTGATAAAATTAACATACATTTGGATAAGCATGTAAATGATTGATATTGTTGTGCTTCTTGCATTCTGAATAAGGAACAAAATGGGGTTCTATAGGGGCCCCTACCCATGACAAAGAAAGATATACATATTCCAGAGATAGAAATAATGAAATGAAGACAACATCTAGGCATTATTCAGCCCTACTTCATAATTTCCTCCCAGCAAGGGAAGTTTTTTCAAAAGTTTGTTTTTCCGTTATACAAAATTACTTGAGACTTGTAGTGTCTCGAATGAAAATGACCCGACCCCGCCAGTCCCAGGACATTCCCATATCCATCAATGCTTCTAGATTAATTCTAGGATGACTTATGATTTACTCAAATTCTACTTTCTTCTGTTGTGATGCAAACATACTCATCTAACCATGGCCCCTTCCACCCCACATCACTATTAATTTAATTAATTTAATTAAATTAATATATATCCTCACAATATTTATTATCTAATTATCTTAATTCCTACCCCACCACCTCACCTAGACACACTCACCACCCCTCACCCTAGACCTATTCTTGGCATGTTTCCATAACTAACAATAACTAAGTCTTACTTGCCTTAATGAGCTAAGATTTGGTCTAACCCTAAAATCAATTCCTAAAATCTCTCTAACCACATTCCCACTCATTAGAAGGGAAGTTTCCATTCTAATCCATGAGAATAAATGAACTAGGGCCAAAAGAAATTAAAAGATCTACCCATTTTAGTAAACCTAGGGAATCCCACCTTAACGACACCGGTCACCCCTAAACCAACGCCGGTCAACCCTAGAACCATCATCGGTTACCATTTATTCACCTAAGCAACCTTGTTTTTGGGTTGGCACATTCTAAGAGAAAGAGAGGGAGATCAGAGTTGCATGCAAGTGAAACCAACATCCTTTCACGTATCCAGACATCCAGAGCCATCACCAGGATAGATATTGAAGCATTGCACTCACATAAATCATTCTAGGAGCCACTATGATACCAAACACCATTCTTCTGATCAACCACCATTACCATTCAGCCATCATTAGACTTGCATCATTGGTAAGTACATTTCTACCATTAATCATTTCCATTTTTTAGTTTTTTCATAGAGTTTTATCATTCTTCATCATTTATACTTTGCATGCTCATTCCTCCATCTCTTTCTAGCTTATAACTCAAATATTTCCTTTACCCACATCACCAAATCACCCATCTCCCTTTGTTCATTTGAGTATACTTCTCATACCCCTATCAACCTCTCTTATCCACCCTACCCTCCTTATCCAATCCCATTCAAACCTCTACAATAAGGTTTTCAAATTCTCTTACACCACCTTACCTTACCGACACCGATTACCCATAACCATCATCGGTCTTTCTAAACCATCATCGGTTATACCCAACCGACATCGTCTCTCGTTTTATACCCCGCCCAAGAACAAAACCAAACAAACCTCTACCAAGTTGACCTAAACAACCCATAGAATCGAAGACCCTTGACCAGTCCCAACACCTGACAACAACCTCATACTTTCTCGATCCACTATAGCCTAACCTATTATGTTATTATTTTCTTATTTTTACTTGAATGAGATACCTAAATCATATCAACTACAATAGGAATTTACTTATTTCTCACATTAATTTGTTTTAAACAATGGATTGACAACCATCTAGGAAGTATCACACTTCTGGATCTAGCATACACTAGGTAGTCCACTATCATATATCATTTAACTATCCTTTTTGGTCTTGTTTTCTATTACAAGTAGTTCCTCCTAGCCAAAAGGAAGCTCTCACAATCAACACTAGATCAAGAAGTCAGAAATGCATGCAACATAACCATCAACCAACATAAATAGGTATTCCTCCTTGGCCCTTACCCTTATCTGTTTCATCATTCAAAAGGTAAAGAAAATGGTGAAACATTTTGGCATGCCCGGTGGGACCCATCAGGGTTCTATTGCATTTTCTTCATTCCTAGGTAAAATTTGTGTGTTTGTTTCCTTCAAAAATTCTTACACATTAATCTTCTTCCTTGGTAATCTTCTCTTCTTTCTAATTTCTCTAAAGGATACATTTTCTTTTGGTGCATTTAAAAAGAACCATTCTTCTTGCTTTTTTTATTTAGTGAAAGAGCATACCCTCTCCTATTCACCATTTGTGTCATCTGAACATAATATTTTGATTTGGGCTTAAAATTGGTTGCATTACATTCTGATTTGCTGCATTTAGCTCACATTAAAATGAGGGAAACCTATATGCTGGAAGTCATGCCTAGCTGATGGTTGACACAAAGAATCATAGAAAGCACATTTTCTCTCTCTCTCTCTCTGTCTTACCAAACTTGCACAAAATTTGAAATATACACATCTTTCTTAAACAACATCTTACCTCAAGAACATCTATCCATGATCACACGATCAGATTGGAAGGTACTCCCCAGCTCATTGCCTCTGTCGAGTCATCATCTCAGAGGATGGCCCACCCCCCATAACATACCTAAACCTCTCCTTTTAGATATCCTTCTTTTGTAGGATGCCTTCCTAACCAAAAAAATATGTTCTAAATACACACATATCAGTTCTAAATAGCATAAGCTAAACAAACATAAGAAAATCACTATTAGGATCATGCTTTTTCTTAGCATTCTTCTTGACTTGTGTTTTGAGGTGTGAGACTACGACTCTCCATTTTTCTTCTTCCTTGCACACTCCACCATCATAGTTGGAGTATTCTAACTTTTTTTGAGTGTGCAGGGCCCCATCTCCTCATTCTCAGGTTTCTAAGTTTGATTCTTCACTTAATTTAATTCACAAAACCCAATTTCTTCATTTCTTTCTAATTTCATAGTCACCGACATCGGTCCAGACGACCATCACCGGTTCACATCTGACCATCATCGGTTAAACCCTAACCGGTGTCGGCTTCTAGATTTCTAGTTACTTTACCTATGGAATAGCCTTCATCACTCTTTCTATTCTATTTCTAGCCCTCGGGCATCATCATATTTCTCCCCTGTTGATACCTACTATCATACACAGTTTCCCAGTACACATCCAACATTCCTGTTTCATTCTTTGAGACTAGTTTTCTTCCATAATGACCAGTATCGGTTTCAGTAACCATCATCGGTTTTTCCCTCAACCATCACCGGTCAACCTAACCATCTTAGTTTCTTGTGTTTGATTTTCAAAATCTAGACATTGACTAGATTCACCTTCCCAGACCCCATTATTCTTTGTTTCTACTATTTTTGTGTCATCTACAAAATACAGTCTTACCAGTCAAGCACTTGTTCACATGGTGCTTGACTCGTAGCCAGACTAACGCCCTCATATTCCATGCTAGTCATCAACCACTCCCACCTAGTCCCTCACCGCCTTCCATCCTGTCACCCATGGATCCAACCTTACCTACCACCATTGTTGTAGGTGATGAAGAATTTTCACGACTCCTTGATCAAAATCCCGCGGCCTTACAAGTTCTACCTTTCCCACTCTTCCACCCGAGACTCCTCAAGTTAGTTGATATATGGCATGCCTATATCCATCTCTCCTGCCCTTATTCCTACTTCTGCATCAGCCCCTAATAATGTGGCATTACCCTCACCTACTTCACCCCCAGGTAGTTTCAGCCTAGGACCCATACCCACCATGACCATGTTATAATATCACTCACACCTATCGTATCTGTTGTCCCCTCATCGACCACCCAGGCCATAGCCCCAGTCGCACCCATTGTCTCACAAATACCCATTGCAACACAACCACCCATGGTGTCAGGTGACCCCTACTCCATTCTAGAATCTTGTCCTCTCCATCCCACAAACACTTCCCCCAATCACTACTAGAGTCACGACGACCATCCCACCTACATACACATACTATCAACAACCCCCTATCTCATCTATCACCCATTCTAGATATATACCCTCTATGTTCAGTCCCCTATTCTCAACCTCCCTATTCGGCATCACCATACAATGGAATGCCACCCCATCACAGGTTCAATACCAGCCCCCTTATGCCACAGAGGAACCCTTCCACCACAACCTACCAATGACCTCATCAAGTTAATGATGGAAAAGATGCAGACACTAGAAGCATCGTTTCTGGCTCATCACAATTCCCTCACCTATGATGAAATTTGTAATGAGCCTATTCACCCATCCATTCCTATTCACCATACCCATACATTGGGAAATGCCAAAATTCAACCGCTTCAATAGAAAAGAAGACCCACAACAACATTTGTGGTCCTTTAAACATGGGTGTTACTTGATTTCCCATGATGACACTTTACTTTTGAGGACTTTCCCAATGTCCCTGACAGACCTGCATTGACTAGGTATAGTGGGCTACCAAGACACTCCATCTACTCATTTAATCAAGTAGCCCAAGCCTTCCTAGATCACTTCTCCATCAACATTGTTAAGAAGGTTACCATGACTAATCTTTATTCCACACAACAATATGATGATGAGTCTATCGCTGACTTTATCACTCACTAGCACAACCTAATTAACTAACTCACATTTCAATACCTCAAACTGAACTCATAGAGCTATTTACTCAGGCTTGTGCTAGACACATCTCACCAACCCTACAGGTGCAAACCTTTCACACTTTTGATGAGGCATTCACCATGGCACAAATTGGAAATTCATGCTATCAAGAAAAGAAGATTCAACTTCATAACAAGAACATCACATTCAAATCAAATGATGCTTCTTCATCTTCAAACCCCAAAACAACTATTCAAAACCCAAAGGGTCTTTTACCAATGTCGTAATTTCTCAAGGCTGGTCCCCCTCATCAATCAAACCCAACCAAACCTCCTTCTAATCTCTCTCCCATCCAAGCTTTCTAGTTCAGATGAGAACAATAAAAGTACACTTCCATAGGAGAATCTTATTCTTCCATTTTGGAAAATCTTGTTAAGGTTGGTGCCATTACCCTTCCACCTATAAAACCACATACTAGTTTTTGATCCTGAGTGACCCATGCCCACATGGTATAAGGAACATGACTTTTACAACTATCATCGTGTCAAAGGTCATAATGACAATAACTACATCACCTTCAAGAATATCATCCAAGAAATGTTAGATAATGGAGATCTAGTCTTGGATAGCCCAAATGCACCCACTAACCAAAACCTACATATCTTCAAGAATCCATTCCCTAATCATGCCCCATCTTCCAACCAAGTTGGTGATACCTCAAACAATGATAGCAATGTCCACGAGGTCCATGCTATTTTTGATGACATACCAGTTGCTTCCCAATTGCCTCATGTTCCTTCCATAGATGAAATCTTAGCCCACTCCCCTACCTACACAAGAACCTATTTCATCTACTCCTCTACCCACAAAGGAACCCCCTTCATTTTCCCCTTCACCGTGGAAGAGCCTATAATCAACACACCACCTTTGACCCCTCAAAATTCTGAGTAGTTGTCAGTGGCACCTCTCCTACTCATAGAAGATGCAGGTCCACCACCTACACCAACACAAGGAGAGTCCACTTCATGGTTGGCCCATCCTCTCCTCTACCCATGGAGGATCCTATAGAAGTACCGGTGTCTTTTGATGACCCTTCACCATCGAACCTTCAAGATCCCACTGATCTTCTTTCAGATCTCTCTTACCACAGAGTCCGAGGCTAGCCATTTCCTATATCTCAAACACATTTTACGGGGATTGCCACTTGATCCACATGTCCCCCTTACAACAACACCATTTTCATGCTTGGCTGATCACTTGGATTATGTCGATAGAGCCTTACTTTGGGGATGCCTTCTACTTCCTATTTCAACACAAATGTAGTTATCACTCACTGACACCTCCACTATCTATCCAAAAGTGTTTCAGCAAACCAAACCAAACACAACCACAACTATTGCAATACCTTCCATGGCACCACTCATGGCCCAACTCACACCTCTTCCCATAGCCCAACATACATCTACACCCAAACCCATGCCTATATCATCTCCCTTACCTAAACCTATCACTACCTTAGGGGTCATACCGACAGCTAGCCTTACTCACCCACCCATCAAATTAGATTTAGCCACATCTTCCAAAACTAACACTAAACTTACACTAGCCCCTAAAAAGAAGATCCAATCTCCTAGACCTCATACCCCAACCTCACCTACCATGCCCTTATCACCTTCACCCCTTCCATCCATCCTAGGACCTCACCCCTCGACCCTAGCCAAGAAACCCCATCCACCGTA
Organism: Taxus wallichiana var. yunnanensis; assembly: GCA_018340775.1. Taxonomy (NCBI): domain Eukaryota; kingdom Viridiplantae; phylum Streptophyta; class Pinopsida; order Cupressales; family Taxaceae; genus Taxus; species Taxus wallichiana. The sequence goes on along the minus strand of CM031240.1, from coordinate 940,614,580 downwards.
AACCAAGAACGCAACAACCCATTTCCCCATCACAGACCTCTAATATACCCAAGTGACCCACACAACTTCCGCCCTCACCCATGACCTTCTTACCACCCATACCTCCACTACCATCAATAACTTCTTCACTACCCATGACACTTTCTTCCCTTTCACTCACCTCCTACCCAACCCACACCACCTACCTCCACAACACCTCGGTTACCCCCATGGGTAACCCACCCTCTTCCACCATCAATTTTCCCTCCACATCTCGTACACCCATATCACCTTTTCCCAAAAAGATGTAACCTAAAGCTAAAAATCCTACCCTCCAATAAGGTAGTTAAACCAACCAAACCTTCCATCGCCAGTTCTTCTACCATGCCCCTACCCAAGTAGATACGACCAACACCTAAGACCACACCACACACCAAACTAGTAGACCAACCTACTCCCCCTCTTGTAAAGACTCTTCCTCCACAATCAGCCACACCTATACCCAAACCCACATTCACCTCCCATTGTGATCCACTAGCAGGGTCCTACGCCAAAATCCTAACCAATCTCCTCAAAACTTTTGTCATCACATTACCACCTCTTAGACCTTATGACCCACTCAAACCCAAACCAAAAGGGTTTGATGAAACCAAAATTTGTGCCTACCATCGTGTGCCAGACACGATGTAGAGAAATATAAGGCTTTAAAACTTTCTTGTCCAATTATGTCCTCCCAAGAAAATTTTGATGATGATGATCTTCTTGATGAGGACCCCATTTCACCTTCACCAATTTCCATAGATCTTCTCCCATTACCTACTCAACGACCAAAATCTCCACCCCCACAACTCTTCAATCCACCCCAAGATTTGAGATTAACATGGTTCATATAAGAGAGTTGGCCAAACCACCACCAAAATGCCAATGCACCCTACTCATTTAACAAGGATCATATCCCCACTAGGTTTTTTCCTCATGCCACTATACCTTCCATGACACACCCTCTTCATCCACCTCCCCTCAATTAACATGATCAACATTACCACCCATGCTTAGAAAGACAAGGGAAAGGAAAAATAAACTAGCCCATCAACCAACCCTATACCCAACATACCATCCGCACCCATACCCAAAGTCATCATTCGAGGTCCTGCATATCCTATTTCAATGGGGTCACACATCGCACAATGCTAAAACAACTACACCAATCCCCCTCAAAATGTCTTTATACAACCTCATCCAAACCTCGAGTCACATCATCAAGCCCTCATGGAGGTCCTTCAATCTATCAAGTCTTACCAAATGACCCCACACCCATAGCCTCCATCATTACCCCTCACCACGTAGCCTCTCTCACTAGGTCTTCACCTTCCTCTACACCTCCACCCACTCGCCAAGTGGTCACCCTCACTTTTCAGATGAAGAGATCACTCCCTTCCAAGTCCGATGACCCCAACCCCACTCTTTTCATCTCCATCTTTATCGATAATATATGCATATAACACATTATGATCGATGGTGGTGCTAGTATTAACATCATCTCCTCCCATGCATATGACCAAATGCAAATACCTTGCCAATTGCATGCATGGTAACCCTATTATGTTGTGTTCCTTCAATGATGCCATGACCTCTACCCTAGGTACCATTGTTCTCCATGTCCATGTAGGTCCCCGCACCATCCCGAACTTTTCTATGTCCTAGAAGGGGAGTTCTAGTATAACTTGCTACTTGGCCGACCTTGGATCCATGTTATGGGTTGTGTCCCTTTGACTTTACATCGATGCCTCAAATTTGAACATGAGGGACATAATTACACCATCCCTACCAACCCCTCACCTTTCAAGACCTGTAACATGCTATATCGGCCCAATGATGTGCTTGTGCTAGTCAAGGCATCTGCCACTGTCACCACTTCACCTTCACCCACGAGCCCATCCACCAAAATTGCCACTACTTTTGTGCATCTAACCTTTCTATCCCCATTGTAGTTGTAGCCTCTACCACTAGCACCCCTTGTTTCCCCTTCATCTAGTGAGCCATCTATACCCACTACCCACATACCAACTACTGATCCCTTAGAAGGTGTTTTTCAATGCCTCACTCTGGGGGAATACCACCTATACAATATCGATACCTTCCTCACCCCACAAGAGTATGGGAATCTACGTCAACACCCCAGTTATGACATCCGCATCGGTGACATTTTCCCTTATGGCCCTCCCCACCTTCGCACCAACCTAATGTATGGGGGACTTGATATGGCCACCTATAAACCCAAACCTCCATCCCAAACCCAACCATTTTCATCCGACCTACACTCCCTCACTAACCACCACTTCGCTCACACTTTCCTCCACCAATGCACATGGAAAGGATTTGGCTTCGGTTTTTATGAACAAGGCCACTATTGTCATTTCCTATACCTCTCATAAACACAATGACCATAGTGGCATTGGTTTTGATGTTCTAACCTCTAAGAAGGTTCACATGTTGACCTTATCCAGGATGAGAAATATTCCCCCTCATTCACCCACATTACCATCTTCACCCACGAGTCCATAGATCCTGAATCTATTCCTCCTAACTTTTTTTTTCATAAACACCATTTCCCTGGGACGCATTAACCTATCAACATGATGGTGAGGCTCCCTCTTCTCTCCCATTCCTATATCCTAACATGATCGATGATGATACACCTTCAATTAACATCATTCAATGTTAGGATGATGAGTCCATCCTCACCTACCTTGGTGTAGAAGACTCTTATATTCATCAGTCATTACCCTCTGAGATGCAAACCATGTTGAATGAATCGACCATCAAAATCAACATTAATACTCAGATGACCCACACATTCTAAAGATCAGCCAATCCTTAGATGCTACTAAATAAGAAGCCTTCACCTCTTTCCTTAGGACCATAGCAAATTTCATTTTCCTAGTCCTATGCCAATATTCCCGGGATTGACCCAAAATCATGGTTCACAATATCATAACCATTCCTGATGCCAAACCCATAAAAAAAAGCTATGGAAAATGCATCCTCGCATTTCTCTTCTAGTCAAAGAAGAGCTTTAGTGCCTTCTCTCAGTTTCCTTCATTCTACCCATTGATTATCCCCAATGGATTTCTAACATCGTTCTTATCACAAAAGTGATAGGGGACTCCACATTTGCATGGATTTCCATGACCTCAACCTCACCTATCCCAAAGATGATTTCCCACTACTAGGCATTGACCAATTAGTTGATCTCACCGCTGGCCATGAAATGTTATCACTCATGGATGGTTTCTCGGCTATAATCAAATATTACTAGCTCCCGAGGATCAACACAAGACTGCCTTCATCACCCCTTGGGGACTTTTTGCTATCGATTCATGCCCTTTGGCCTCAAAAATGCTGGTGCTACATATCAGCGAGCCATGACTTACATCTTCCATGACATCATGCATCACATATTGGAGGATTATAGATGATCTACTTTCCAAATCCAAGCATCAAACCGAACACCTACCCATTCTTAAAGTCATCTTTGACCACCTCATCAAGTATTGTGTTTGTCTTCAACCAAAAAGTGTCTTTGCATGTACTTTCCAGAAACTCCTAGGTTTCATCATTTCTTTGCGTGGCATAGAATTCGATCCTACTAAAGTCAAGGCTATTCTTGAAATTTTGTCATCCACTAATCTCCATCAACTTCATAACCTACAAGGAAAGTTTGCAATCAATTCATCGTTTTATCTCATAGCTTTCTAACCACTATCAACCATTCCATCATCTTCTCAAGAAAGACGTTTCATTCAAATGGGATGATGAATGCCATAAATCCTTCAAAGCCTTGAAACAATACCTCCTTTAACCACCAATGCTCATTCCTCCTAAGGATGACCAGCCCTTCTACCTATATATTTCCACCATTGACCATTCTCTAGGTGCCATGCTCACTCATCATGATGACCAACACCGAGAGCAAGTAGTTTATTACATAAGTCATACCCTTCTTGACTACAAAAATAGATATACCCATGCCAAAAAAAATTTTCCTAGCCTTAGTTTTCATCACCACCAAACTCCGCCATTACCTACTCAACCAAAAACCTTCATCATTACTAATACTGACCCATTACACTATATGTATGCCAAACCTTATCAAAATCAATGTGCCACACGTTGGCTTATGCTTCAACCTCGACCTTGAATTCATTCATCCATCAAAAGTCCATCAAGGGCAGCTATTATCTGACCAATTGGCTAACGCACCTATTTCTGAGGATCAATCATCTAACTTCAACTTCCCAGACCAGTCTATAGCTACTCTTTCCTTAGACGAACCCGCTTACCAAATGACACTCTTCTTCGATGGCTCCAAGTGTTAGTGTGGGGGTGGGGCTGGTGTTATCCTCATTCCACTTGATGGTGAACCTATGCCTTTGTCTTTCAAACTCAATTTTGATTGTACAAACAATATTGTTGAATACGAAGCACTTGTATTGGGTCTCCAGTGCTTTATGCCTTAGATGTTAAGTCAATCAACATCTTTGGTGATTCTCAGCTGGTCATAAACTAAGTCAATGGTATATACCAGTGTTGTAATGAGATACTTCAAAAGTATAAGCATCACGTAGACATAATTTTGACCACCTTTGACTGTTACGCACTTCAAACCACCCCACATTCTACCAATAAATTTGTGGATACCATGGCCTACTTGGCTTCTTAGATACCTACTTCACCCACTGACTCTAAAATCTTTGTCACCATACAAAGACTACAATCACCCTCTTATTTACCTCATGAAGTTTACTCCATTGGAACCGTTGTCTCGACCCACGCAACCTTTAATATAAGGCAATATGTAGACTATCTTTCCCTTTCCATTCTACCCACCAATCTCACTCATAATGGACAATGTGCCTTTCTTAAAAGTGTCTCCTGTTATGTCATCATGGGTGGTCTTCTTTACAAATGTGGTTTTGACAGCATTCTCTTGCGATGCCTTACAAGTTCTGAAATTCCCTACACCATTAAGGAAGTCCATGATGGAATTTGTGGAGGTCACTTTAGCAATGTCTGACTATCACAAACACATTATTTACCTAGGCTATTATTGGCCAACCCTAAACCATGACTATTGTGATTATGTCAAATTTCATGAAATACCAACACCATGCTAATCTTCATCACATACCTAGTCACTCCTGCCTTATAGGTCGCTTTCAGACCTTTGGCCTTTCTCTCAATGGGGTTTGGATCTTGTCGGTGAAAATCAACCCCATTCTTCACAATGCCACCAATGGATCATAACCAACACTAAATATTACATTAAATGGGTAGAAGCCATTCCCTCATTTCCACCAAAGTTGAGAAAATATGTTAATTCATTAACCATCACATCATTTTTCACTTTGGTGTCCCTCACCGCATTATCATTGATAACGGAAAACAATTCAAAAACAAAACCCTATGTAAACTATGTGATGCTTTTGGCATCTAACTCAGTTTCTCATCACCTTATTACTTGTAAACCAACGGTCAAGCCGAATCAACTAATAAAACCTTGAAAAAATTCTTATGAAGGTAGTCAATGATAGTAGGAAAGATTGGCATACACACATTCCTTTTGCCTCGTGGGTTTATCGTACTAGTATTCACACTTTGACTGCTACCTCCCCCTTTTCTCTCGTCTATGGTACTGAGGTTTTTTTACTTCTCGAAGTCCAGATTTCATCTCTCCACATCTCACTACAAGACATGCTCAATGAAGATGACTTTCATTAGGATCATTTGGCACAACTTGAGTTATTAGATGAATGTCGTCTCAATGCTCTTGACCATCTCCAAAGCTACCAAAAATGTATCAAACATGTCTATGACAAACGAGTTCATGAATGAACCTTTTAGGTCGGTGACCTCATCTTGAAAGAGAATTAACATGTAGCCAAAGAGGAGAAAAGTAAACGGGGAAAATTTTCTCCTAATTGGCTTGGACTCTATATCATTACCCATGCCTATGGATCATGTGCTTATCATTTGTCTTCACTCGAAGGTAGACCTGAATACAATCCCCTTAATTCCTTACATCTTTGACCATTCTATTGTTGATATCAAGTCCTATATCACTTTCTATCAATTGATCACTCATCCATTGAGTGTTGTTCACCTTCTATATTACCCATTTTGAGGATCCAGACTAAACAAGAATCATGTGATTACCCATCACCTTTTATCTTGGTCTTCAATATGAGTACCACGGCTCTAATCATAGCATGATTCTCATGGATACTTTCCATCTTCTTACAAATGGAATCCCATGGTCATTCATCACTCAAAACCTCCTCTTCACAGTTAATCTTTGTGTTCTACTATCTTGTCTTCTAAACAAGAACCTATTCATCCTTTATAGTCTTGTCCATGACTTAAACATCTAAAAAAAAAAGGGATACCACTCCTTTAGTCAAACGTCCAAAAAGATGAATCCCTCAAAAGGGACATATATTCTTTATATTCTACCACTATCAATAGACTGCTCCTTACAGGACATCTATATATAGTCATTACAAACATATAATAACCTATTCAAAAGCTTTCAGGCATCGATCAACCTCACAAAGACCTCAAGGAGATAATATACCCATGCCATATAGACTTCTCACATCAATCAATCTATTAATAAAACAAATTAAAAAAAAAAAGATGAAATGTTTGTTATGGACTTGCCTATTTTGGATTTTGGGTTTCTTGTTTAGAAATATTGTCGTACACTATGTTACACTAACCCACCCATTCTCACCTCATTTACCTTCTTATCCTAACTCCTCTCTCTATTCAAGGGAATCGCTGCAACCATGACATTTCATGATCACGTGACTTTTGTTCACCTTTAGAATAGCCCATTATGCAAGGCTTGTAGGGTCTTACGTTCATAAGCCCATCCGGGGTATGGTAGACTCATTAGGGTTCTTATCAATTAGGTAGCTCTTTTACCACCTCTTACCTTTCTACCTTCTTTATTACTTATTGATTATCCTATACAGGACCAGATCCTCGACACCTATATTTAAAAATCACTCAACCATGCCTACAACCTAAACTCAATCATGCCTATGACCTACATCACCCATGCCTAGCACCTATCAACCCATTCCACTATTTCACCCTAATCTTCCCTAGCTTATTGAGAACTACATTGGCTTGAAGTCCCTTTTGTCGGGACTATGTAGGCAGCTCTTCAAGGGCATGGGGCCCTTAGAGGTTATCTCAAACACTCTCTACCCTAAAAATTCCCTCTTCCCTTTCCTATTCACATTCTACCCTAGTTAGTTTCCTTTTTATATTAATAATTAGAAATTAAACCAAACAAACAACAATTTCTTAACATCTTTACCATCATAAATTACACATTCATTTTATCTTGTCTATAATTTTCTTACCATAATCATACATTTCCTACAAATCATCTTAATATAATCCACATAATCATTGATTGCATAAATTAATGAATTAGAAACTCAACCATACCTAACCAACCTAACTCAACCATGTCTACTATTGGTAAAATTTCTAGGTTTGCACACGTTGCCTTAATTTCCATGCTTCATTTTTGCTCCAAGACATCTTTTTGGCTCGAGATGGTGATCTGCAACTCATTTTTTCAGTTGGATGCTTTCAAACCGCCTCAATGTTGTTATTCTGCCCTAAATTGAAGAAAAATCCAAGTTCCCCCTCCCATTTGTGCCCTAATTTATTCATTTTCATGGGTTGTATCATTTCTCCTTTTAAAATTGTGAATAAACTCAAAGTTGATCAAATCCTGAATTTGTACAAGTGTTTCCACAATCCCAAGGTCACAAATGATGTCAAAAGATGATTCAGTTGGTTTAAAATGAAGAATTCTACCTTCCCTGTCAAAAATTTAGTTTCTAGGGCATTCCCTGTATTTTTCACGTTGTGACGTGCTCTCGGGCCGTCAAATTTATCATTGCAACCTTTATGCTAACGCAAGGCTACTATTGGTTGGGAAGTGTGGGAAAACATTATTAACTTGTCATTTTTGAAATTTTGGCGAAAGGAAAATTCTTGACCGTGGCCCCGTAGTGCTACAGTGGTGTGCCTACATGGCACGATTTGATTGGATGATGGATTGGTGGTTGGCGGGCCGCACTTAGGAAATTTTCTTCCATTTTGGAAAATTTCTCAAAATCAAATGTTTTCCCGAAGGCCCGCAACGAATGGCATGATGACACGTAACACAGGATGGTCAGGCGGGTGGTGGGGGTAACTTAAAACTTTTTCTTCATTTTTGAAAAATTTCTCAATGTTAAATTTTGCTCCGAGGGCCCGTACCCAATGGTATGGTGACACGTGGCATGGGAGGATCAAATGGGTGGCAAAGGGATTTAAAAAATTTCAAATTTTTTGGCTCAAAACGTCATGGAAAATTTTGACCTGGAGGCCCGCGCCCAATGGAAGGGCGACACGTGTCCAGAGAGGTTGACCGGAAAAGTGGGGACTTGGAGGAGTTTGAAGTTTTTGGCTTTAAGATGCTAAAATCAATTTTTGCCCGAAGGCCCGCGACGAGTAGGAAGGTGACACATGTCCGGGAGGAGAAATGGGAATGGGGGCCGAAGAAAACTTTTGGGAATTTTTACCCTTGGTATAAAGAGTAAAAATGAAGAATAGGCCCACGTCCAATGAAAACAGGACACGTGTCCTAAATTTGGCGGAGGTTTGGAGCGCAGAGAGGAAGTTGAAAATTTTGCAAAATTTTAGCGAAAAATCTCGGGGTAAAAAATTGATCCACGAAAATTTGGAGGTGTGCCCCACATCCAATCAGGGGGTGACACGTGGCATGTTTCAAAGGGAAAAGGAAGAAGCGTGGGCCCACAAGGGATTTTATGCTCGCGGAGGAGTGAAGGAAAAAAGGAGGGGTTGGTTCCACAGTGAATGGGAAACCGCCACGTGGCAGAAGTGGCAGCGGGCGTTCGGGCGTGGAGCATTTTGAGAAAATTTTCCTTTTCTCAAAAAAGTGGAAAATGCATCAAATTGGCTGCGGTTTTGGTGAAGGCCCATAGAAGGACATGTGGCACATCCAGGGGCTCGCAGGAAAATTTTCAAAATTTTCTCGAGGTCAGAAAAAGTTCAAAAGGCATTTTTTAAGGTTGGAGGCCCGGTCCAATGGTGTTTGGACATGTGCCCCACCTCATCCAAAGGGAAAAAGAGGTATTTTCAAGGGAATATTCAAGATTCAATTTGACACGTGGAGGGAAGAGATTTAAAGTTGATTTTAATCAACGGTTGCTATGCATTTTCATTTTTGGGCGCCATTGGGGCTCCAAGATGCTTGGAATCATCATTTTTACACCGATTCACATGAAATTTTATATGAATTTGCATCCCTTCAGCCTTCTGAACACAATGGAACCATTCTTTTGAGCTGATTCAGTGTCCTATGATGTTTTTTGATGAAATTTTTCCCTCGACCCGTGAAAAACACGTGAAAGGTAAAAATGAAAAGTTGCAGAGTTAAAAATGATGAGAGAAAAAGGTGAAAAATGATTACAAATGCATGCTGGCATGGTGGAATGCCAAAAATGTGACCTTGGGATGGATAAGGATCTGAGTTCATGCAATATTTTAAAATATTTGTGCATCTCTGGCATTTGGCGAGCTGTTTCATAGTTTTATATCATTTTTCATCAAATGGATAGGGTTTTGTAACAAATTTGATCCCTTTGGCATATTATTTTCTTGGGATGCAAGGATCCAAGTTGGAATAGGGTATATTATGTAATTTGGAGGCATTTTTGAAAGGTCTATTGAGAATTTTGGAGAAAGAGAGAAGAATTTTCACAAGGAAAACTGGAAGAAGTCCATTTCCTTTTGGAGAAACTGCCTGAGAGCCATTTTTATTCTAGTTTGCATCAAATGTTCATCATGTTGAGTTGGTTTCAGCTGTAAAGCCATCAAAAATCTTTGAGATTGTCTAAATAACATTCCCTTGCTGATATATTTGATCAAATTCTTGGATTAACTAGTTTTATCTCTTGGCAAAGCTTGCATACACTTGTATTTTAGTATGTTTTCAATTTGTGTTTCATGCTCATGTTACAATCTTGTGTTTGGGATCTTTATTGGTCATACATGGTCTCATTTCTTGTAGAGGGTTTGAAGGCATCTGTAATCTTCCATTCATAAGAGCATTCATTTGAGTGGAGATAAACAGATTTAAATTCATCTTACCTTCCTTATAAATTGAGGGTGTTTGTAAACCTTTGGGTGTACCTTAGGTCATGATCTAACAAGGAGTTCTGAATGCTTTATTGATATTTTGCTTCAAGCCTTTGTGGCAAGCTATCAAATTTTGTATGGAATAGTGTAGATTTGGGCATCCATATGTGCACATATCTTGGTTGAAAGAGCACTTCAAATTCATTGAAATATCTCTGTTGTTTAGGTGTTGTAATTCTTTTGCAAGGTTTCCCAAAGAAGGTGATGACTCCTAACTACTCTTGTCCCAACATCTCTCATCATAATTTCATTTTAAACTAACTCATCCTACCTACAATACCCCTGCATCTGCATTGTGTGTCCATAAAAGAATTCAATCCTTTCACAAAAATGCACAAAGTTGATCAGGGTTTTATCATGTCTTTAGCAGCTCTAGCTTTGTTTTGAGAACATTTCCATCATTTAGTAGTGACAACTCCTTTGAGTTTGGATAATGGATATTTGATCATGTTTTCACAAATCCTCCTCCACATCATACGCAAAACAAAAGGATATCTCCATCTCCTTACCATATAGGGGCTGCAATATAGGTTCTCTTGCCTTGGTTGATAGACAAAACCTAAAATAGTGAGGGTTAGATCAAAACCCTTATGAAGGTGCTATCCACTCCATCAAATATTGAATGCAAACAAGTAGATAGGTGTTCTCCTAGCTACAAACAACATACAAACCATCTATCTATCCTTGAGTGTCATGTGCAAGTTCATGATGTTGTTCAAGGAGATTAAATGATACCAACATCTACAACCTAAACTCAATCATGCCTATACATGAATCCATCATGCCTAAACTAATGTAACTTCACCATACCTCACCTTGACTCTATCATGCCTAATCCACTTGATTTCCACCTATATATATATACATACATACATATATATATATATATATATATATATATATATATAATAATGAAAATTAACACATGTATACCATCCATACTATAAACACCATCATCTATAAATCGATAGTCTATATAAAAATACATGTGAACATATATCCCAATAATAATCACAATCATCTCAAATCACTTAGATACATCCTCACCATCTTCGGCATGCAAGCGGTATATCATCAAAAATATCCAAAACTCTCATGTACATCCTCACCATCTTCAAAGACGTAGGCCAAGTATATCATCAAAAATATCTCGAAACTCTCATGTACATCCTCGTTCTCTTAAGAACATAGGCCGATATATATCAAAAATAAACAACTATACAAAACAAGAGGTACATATGGCTATCAGATATCACCCTACTGGATATCCTCCATATTTGTCTCACCTGTCTCCTCCTCCTCCTCTGCCCCCATATGACATCCAGCTAGCATCTCACCACCCGTTATCTATCTTGGCGGATCTCTCGTTGGTACCTCACCCGGGCTAGCCTCTATGAACTTATGGCCTTTCCCCGACCCTGTCTCAAGGCTCAATGGCCCCTTGTTCTCTCTACACTATGGGTACATGACCTGGTCCTCTCACTTGAGGCCTACTGTGCTCTATACTCCCCATAAAAAAGAAACTCTGTCTCTGTGGCCATCAAAATATCCTGATAATACCAAACCTCACCTAAGGCATCTCTCAACCTACTTGTCGAATTATCTATGGTGGTGCCATCTCTCATCCCGGGGTTTGGGATCTCATCCCATTTATTTCGGCGTGAAGAGAAAGGAATGAAAGAGAGGAAGAAGAAGGAACAGTCCGAAGGGAGAAAAGAAATTAATTCCAAAGCGAGAAGGTCGGAAGATTTATGTTTTTGGGTTGGTAGTAAATGCAGAGCCAAACCTACTTGCATAAATAAACAAAGCAATACGATGATAAATAAATGACAATAAAATAGAAGCGAGATCCAAAGAATAAATACACGAGATCTAACATAAGAAAGATCTAATGTATATAACACAGTATTCATTGACAAAGTCTAAATATTGTATTACTAATTTGTTACATTACAAAAAAGCTCAAAGTCTTTTCTCCTTACTCCTATTTCTCATCTGAAAGATATTCATCCATGCCTCAACACAACAAGTGTTGGGGTATTTATAGAAGAAGAGGAGAAAAGAAGGCAAAAAGGAGCCAACAACTATTTACAAAGATATTTACAAAATATCTAAAAGTCATGTTGACTTTTTACAACTTGATGGATGACATCATCCCATGACGCAACATGGATGATGTCATCATTTGTGCCAACATACTTTAGACATTTCAACAAGAAAGTCGGAGAAGAGAGAGAAGAAGAAGAAGAAGAAGAAGAAGAAGAAGAAGCTACTCGTCATCATCATCCTGCGGCCGAAAGGGGGTAGCCTGCTTTTGATGTTGCTCAGGTGATGAGATATGGAACTGAGCGCGGTATTCCAAAAACTTGTTAATTATTGGCCCAAGTTGATCCTGAGAAGGATCCTTGTGCCTATCACTTATTGCCTCACAAGTCTCCCGCTCATCTATGAGCTTCTCCGGGAGTTTGGAAAAGTCCTTCTCCGCCTCAATGAGGAACCCGACGAAGTCCCTACAGGCCAGCAGGTTGTTGATAGATTCAGTGTCAAATGTGACCTCTGGCCCCGTTCCTTGAGAAGCGATCTCCTTGAAGATCCGGATGGTTTCATCAGCTGACCTTAAGGTAAAGGAAGGAGTGAGCAACCCTGGCGACATGTTGAGAACAATTCACTCCATTTGATGCATCGCATCCAGGGCTTCTTCCTTGACTTTGTCAATCTTTTCTAGAATAAATTCTAGCTGATCCACCCGATAGTCCAGAGTGGACATGATTTTGTTGAGGGCCCTTGGATGGCCGAAGATGCCGAACTTGACCAGATCTTCGACTGAACAGTCGAACATTTGTTGGAAGGCCTCGTGCTGCAGTCTAGCATGTTCCAACTCTTCTGATATGGGCCCTGCTAACGCTTGGAGTTCTTTATTCGCCTTACTGATATTCAGGTATAAGTCGAGAGAACTCGCGATCACTTTTCGCTGTCTTGAGGATTTGGCTCCTCCAAGCGGAAACGCCATACCCTGCTCACCGATCTTTGCATATTCGTTGATTTTCTCCTGGCTGAGAAGCTCAGAAGTCTCGGCGGCAGTTGTGGGAGGCGCACTACCCATCTTCTGTAAGGCTTGGAGCAGATATTTATTTTGCTCTTTTAGTAGCCTTTTCTCTTCTTTTGTTTCTTGAAGCTTTTGACAGAGGGCGTCGACCGCGGAAAGAGCTTCCCCCTGGAGACTTTCAGAAGACGTCCCCATTGTGACTTGGGTCACAGTAAAATCTGTGGAGACAAATCCTTTTTCTCTTTGAGGGGATCGGGGTATGCAATTTCCATGATTCTCTCACCTGCAGCACTTTTAGAGAAGCGTGTAACAGGCTTCTGCTTCTTTGCCCCTTTGGCTGGGATCACTGAAAAGTCCATCGGAGCGATGGGAACTTTCCTCTTTTGTTGGCTTAGCTGCTGAGAGATCCAGACCGGTCCTATGGAAGAAGGACCAGAGACAGAGGAGGAGGCAGCTACAGTAGAAGAGGGGAAAAACATGGAGACACGCGGCGGCGGCATTGAGAGAATAGCCGAAGAAGTGTCCACGGGAGGAAGGGAAACTGCAGCTGCGGAAGACATAGGAAGGGAAGGGAGCCGGAGATGAGGGAAGAAATGGAGGAGGACAGATCAGCGAGGGAGGAGAAGATAGACGAAGAAGCAGGGGAAAGAGTAGAAGAAGGGACAGAGGACACGACCAAAGGGATGGTCGCTTGAGTCTCTCGAGGAGGGGAAGGAAGAGAAGAAGAAGGGATAGAAGGGACCTCTGTTGTGGTAGCAATGCCGACATCCTGAGTGGATGGGCCTATGGGACTATCCTCTGCTGCTTCTTTCTCTGGCGAATCCAGAGTTATTACCTGTTCTGGCACTGTGGAAAGAGGACTCTCGGGGCTTCTCCCTGAATGGTGCTGGATTCACCTTCTACACCTTTGCCTTTAAGCTGCTTCTTGGATCGTGGAGGCGCGTTGCCCAATGGGGATGTTGTGAAATCAACCCCGAGGTAGATTAGGCCGTTCATCCGGCACCAATGTTCTGTCCTCCGCAAAGTCTCCTTGACCCTCTCCTCAATTGTCTGAGGAGCTTTAGTTCTATCAATGGCCGGAAAGGGCCAATCATCCCCCTCTGTATCAGTATATACCTTGTCTACTTCATCTTCATTGTTTGGTAGCCTTTGGGGACAATGGCTACCCCATATTGGATGATTTCTGCCAATGCTAGGCGAGAATGATCCTTTCTTCTGAGCTCTACCTCATGGAGGACGTCAATATAAATATCCTCGATCTGAGGAACATGGATCGGATCAAGCTTTGCTCTTGGCAGGCAGCCCCTTGGGTCGAAGGTGGGCCTGGCTGGGAAGTCATGCTTCAAATTGAGTAACTCCAGCTCTGCAAACATTTCCTTCACCTTGTGGTGGGTAGAGCATGTGTATCGGCCTACTGTGAGGGGGAAAGGAGTTCCACCCTTCTTTCTTTTAAGGCATTTTTCGTGGTATGTGACCAGCTGCCTTGATAGTTCCAGCAGAATCAGCTTAGGCCCAGCATACCTTGGTAGCCTGGTTGGCTCTCCCAAAAAGTTGGCAGCCCTCAAATAGGTGAATGTAGGAAATTGGGTGAACAGGGCTCCCCATTTCTCCGTGGCTGCCACTATGTTTTTGGTTGTACGACTATGAGTCATATTTGGCCTCAGTAGGCAGATGATGTGATAGAAAAACACATCGTTAACTTTTGTGAACTGGGAGATGCTATTCTCCAGCTTCAACTCTGGATAATACTCGTATATTTTGACCTGAGGCCAAACTCCACTCCGGGTTAGGCCTGGATAATCCCTCTCTGACGCTGCAACGTAGACCACGTAGGAGTTCATATGGAATACTCCCGTTGTGCTTTGAATTGTTGTAGCTGCTCGGAGATGGTGCTGCTTATAATTTCCCCAAAAAAAGCGCCCGATCGGCAAATTCTTGTTCATGTTTCCAAGTAGCGCGACATCCATTTATGGAAGTAATGGGCGTCGAAAAGCCCAAGACCTGCTCGGGAAGGTGATGGTATTGCTTTGAGCTCTTACGAAAAGTCAACTGCGGTGGATGATCCGGGGCCACCGGGTTACTACCTTCTTGTTTTTCAGATACACTTCGTTCATTAGTTGCATGCATTGGTCTTCATTATCTTCCCAGGCCTTGATGCACTCTGCTGCAGGCTAACGGCCACAAAGTGCGGTGGTGAGGGATGCAGTATGATCTCAAAATGACGGGCAGTGAGGTTAATGACTACCTCGCCCTTGCTGTTTTTCGACACATCTTGTGTCTTTGTTGTAACACCTGGCAACCACCATCATAAATTCATTGTTGGCAGGCTTGTGGGATTCCTCCGTGAAGTGCAGGGCACTACCTATCAATTTGTCCATCCATGGACTCCTTGTAACTTTCTGAGTTCTGGCCCAGAATTCCTCCATGTCGATATGCCCCAATTCTGAGTCTCTGACATCCATGCTGCATTCGGCCTGTGACTCGGGCATTCTGACCCTTTGATATTTATACTTCATCTCTTCCTCAGTAAGCTTAGCCTTTCCTTTCGATTTGGTGGGTCTCTTGCTGGATGTAGACATATGTTCTTCTAAGTTTATCTGCTGATCTGCATGAAGAAGAAGCGAGACCCAATCCGAAAAGGTTGAATTAGCCATTTGATCTTCCATTGGAATGTTAGCAAAAGAAAGAGTTAGAGATTTTTAGGCTCGGGCGCTAGGAAAAATGCAGCTTACAGGGCTAAATAGGCAGGGCGCATGGGAAAGGGTTGTTGCGAAAGGTTAAATCAGGCACCAAAGGCGCATGGCATGCATGCATGCATCTGCGAGTGCATTTTAGTAAAGGGCGCATGAGAACATCGTGTTGCATGGAGACAGGATGCGCCAAAGGCGCATGGACTTTTCATGTTACATTGGGATTTGGTGCGCCCTTTGGCGCATGGGAAAAGCGTGTAACAGGGACTTTTCGTGCGCCAAAGGAAATATGGCGCGGCGCACGGAGGGTTTGCAAAACACGAATGTTATTGTAAGGAGAGATGCGCCTGCGCTTTTATGACTATACTTGGGCGAGATAAAGCTTGTGTTGCATAGATGCTGGGCGCGCCAATGGCGCATGGAAAGGCGATGCAGCACGAAAAAGATGGTGCGCCAAAGGGGCGCAAGTTTAGCTTGTGCAGCATGTGGAAGAGGCGCGCCTTGAGGGCGTATGAAAACTTGATGCAACAAGCATGATGGGTGCGCCATTGGCGCGGGTTCTAGTTATGCTGCAGGGGGGACGAGATGCGCCATGGGGGCGCAATGCTTTTTATGTTGCGGCGACGTCTTTTTGTGCGCCTAAGGGAAAACAGAGTTTTCATATGATTCAACTCTTCTTCCTTTCTTTCATTTCCAAGATTGCTTTGGAAGATATAATGTTTTAAGCCAAAAGGGGTTATCAGACCAAGCTTTCAAACTAACACCCTCTACCAGCAGATCTGGAAAGAGGGGGGAGGAAAAAAAGGAAAGACAAAGACAACAGGGGAGGGCTAGCTCAACATTTGATATTTCAATACTGCTAAACCACAACCAGACCACAAGCACACCAAGAAACAAGAACGCAAAACACACAAGAGGGAGAAGAAACTCTTACCTGGATAAATAGCAAAAGCTCGAGAACGGGTCCACAACACGTTGAAAATGACGAGGCGGGCTGACAGGCTCAGAAAAATCACGTGCTTCGCAAAAGTGAAAATGACATTTGGGCGCGCAAACACATATATATAGGTGAACCAGTCATTAATGCGCCACCCACTTTTTAAAGGGCGCATGAGAGTTGCTGTCGACAGGGAAAAGCGTGCGCCCTTTGGCGCATGAAAATATTTGACAGCAGGAAATTAAGCGCGCCTTTGGCGCACCAAACGCTATGTCGACACGAAGTTATGTGCGCCCTTTGGCGCACCAAAACATTGTGTTGCAATAAGATTATGTGTGCCCTTTGGCACACCAAAAAGTGGCGCAACAAACGTTGTGCCAACACAATGGCGCATGCGCCTTGGCGCACGCAGGGAAGGCTCAACACACTTTGGCGCACCGAAAGTTGTGTTAACATTGAAAATCATGCGCCAAAGGTTTTAAAGGGGGCGCACCAAAAGTTAGTGTTACAAAGCAATTTCATGCGCCCAGCCAAAAAAGGCTCAAAAGACTAAGTTCGAAAAACCAGATTTCTGGGAAGGGATTTTATAACGTTTCGAACGCAAGGGATCCCTAACGAGGGATCGGGACAAAATTTTGGTATGGTTATCGGTAAAATTGCCCTTGTCAATTTTACGGGATAACAGCTGGCTCTTTCTGGGGACTATCCCTGAGCAAACTCGGGGGTAGAGAATCCCAGTTCTCATGTGCCTATCCATTGGGTAACAGAGTCAAAAACAAGGGCGACCGGAGGGGGAGCAAAAGAAACACACAACAAACCAAAAGCAAACACACAACAAACACACAAAGCAAAGCAGCAAAGCGTAAAAGAAGAGAGCAAGCTCTACTTCCTAAAGATCTTCAGATGTTGCCCGCTATAAGGAAGCGGGAGTTCGGTTCCATCCAGATATGAGAGATAGAAGCTATTCTCTCCATTGAGCTGCTTGATCTTGAAGGGCCCTCTCCACAGGGAATCAAACTTTCCATGCATGCCCTTTGGTTCTCTTCGCTTGTCCCACAAAAGGACGAGATCTCCCACTTGAAAATCCCTTTGCTTGGCTTTCTTATCAAAAAGCCTCTTAACTTGATTCTGATGTTCAGTGATCCTATCGACCACCCTCACTCTCTTTTCTTCAAGTTCTGCCAGATACATGATTCTCTTTTCAAGAGAACTTTGGAAAGTTTCATCTTCAATAGCTCGTGCCAAGCGCAGAGCAGGAAGTTCCGCAGAAATGGGAAGCTCGGCATCAATGCCATATAACACTTGAAAAGGTGACATGCCGAGAGATCTCTTGGGAGTAATACGATCGGCCCACAAAGCGTCGTACAAAGACTTGTGCCACATTCGCTGATTCTCATCTACTAGTTTCCGTATAATGGTCACCAAGTTCTTGTTACTGGATTCCGCCTGACCATTTCCCTAAGGATAATAGTCGGATGCGTGAGCCAAAGTTATCCCATATTCATAGCAAAAACTAATAACTTCTCGTGAGGAGAAGTTAGAAGCATTATCAGCAACGATTTTGTTTGGAACGCCGAACCTGACAATGATATTTTCTTTAATGAAATTGCAAACCACCTCAGAAGTGGCATGCTTGATAGGTATGGCTTCCACCCATTTGGTAAAGTAATCCATTGCTGTAAGGACATAGCTATGTCTGGCACTCGATTGAGGATTGAGTGCGCCAATAAAATCAATTCCCCATTGCCTGAATGGTTCATTGATAATGACCGGCCTTAGGGGAAAGGCAGCCAACTTGGGCTTGCCGACGCCATTTGTTAGCGAGGTTCACATTTCACCACCCAGTGGTGTATCTTGAAAGAGCGTCGGCCAATAGTACCTGGCTCGAATGATCTTGTGTGCAGTTATGGAGGAAGAGAAATGCCCTCCACAGGCTGAATTGTGAAAACTTTCCAGTAGTTTTACTTGCTGGGGTTTGTCAACACATCGCAAAAAGATGCCATCTATCCCACGTTTATATAAACCGTCATCCCAGATGACATATTTAGCCGCTCTAAGCTTTATAGTGCACTTCTCCTTTGCAGTTAGGTGCATTGGGCATTCGCCGTAGGTAAGGAAGAAAGCGATGTCGGAGTACCATTCATCACTAGTTGCAACAAATAGAACCAGAGGCAGAGAATCAGGCTCTTCTTGCCGGTCCTGTGTTTCATCGGTGTAGTCACCCCTTTCATCAGGGTTTTCTGAATCTTTGTTTTCAGCCATTAGCTGACACAGGCCTTTGCCCCTTACTAGCTTGGTTGGTTTAATATCCAGGTCATACTCCTGGACCTTTGCGATCCAATTTCCTCGCAAACTTCCTAACTCCTGCTGAGTTAGAATTGATTTCACCGCCGTGTCAGGGACCAGCACTACCGTATGCGAGTTTAGAATGTAATACCTGAAATTCTTCACTGCTTTGACAATGGCGAAGGCATGCTTTTCCAGTTGAGTCATTTTTAGTTCGTGAGGCTTGAGGGGAGAACTCATGAACGCAATCGGAGATTCAACATCCTCCGAGTTCTTTTGCATCAAGATTGCGGACACAGTATGCTCAGATGCGTAACTATACATGATGAAGTCCTTGGAGAAATCTGGACATACCAGGACTGGTGCATGAGCAACAGAAGCTTTTATTTCTTCAAATGACCTTTTTCCCTCTTCACTCCATCTAAAAGTTGGTGACCCCTTCATCATGTTCAATATGTGATGGGTCTTCTCGGCAAAGTCAGGAACAAAACGCCTGAGAAAATTCACCTTTCCAAAGAAAGAATGAACACCAGTCTTGCTTGTAGGCAGAGTAAGGCTTTGAATAGCCTTAACTCTTTCGGCATCTATCTTTGTTCCTTCTTTGCTAACCACATGCCCTAGCAACTTCCCTTCCGTGACTCCAAAAATAGACTTTTTTGGGTTTAGGGAAATCCCATGTTCTCGGCACCTGGCCAACACTTGCTCCAAATGATCACAATGATCATTTCGTTGTTTAGAGAACACGGTTAAGTCATCTAGATAAACCACGATGACTTTCCCCATCATACCTTTGAATGCGAAATCCATGGCCCGCTGAAAAGTGGCACCAGCATTAGTTAGGCCAAAGGCATCCTGCTGTAGGCAAATGTACCCCAGGGAGTAGTGAATGTTGTTTTAAACTGATCTTCAGGTGAAACTTCAATCTGATTGTAACCTGAAAAACCGTCAAGCATGGACAACATCTCTGATCCAGTTACTGCTGCAGAACTTGATCCATTATCGGAAGAGGGTAGTTGTCTTTCAGCGAAGCTTGATTCAAATTTTGAAAGTCTACGCATATGCGTATCTCACCCATTTTCTTGCGCACTGGCACAATATTTGCTACCCAAGTACTGTGATGGATCGGGAAGATGATTCTTGCATCCAGCATCTTCTGAATTTCGGCCTGGATGGTACCCGAGATCTTAGGATTATAGTGCCTCTACTTCTGGCGGAAGGCTTTGACATCTTCTTTCAATGGGATATCATGTTGAATGTCCTTTGGCTTGAAGGACTTTAGATCGGCATAGGACCATGCCAATACATCCATATATTTTTTTAGCAACTTGACAAATTTTCGCTTCTCCTCAGGCGTGCAACATTTGCCAATGTTCACAAATTGCGGGTGTTCTACGAACCTATATTGACCGGTTCGGTTTCTGGGGATGAGTTAGGGTCGTCCCGCTTCTTCTTTTTCACAAAACGGTCATGCCTGTCGAACAGGCGCTCCAGAGAAACCAGGCCCTTTGGGATTTTATTTCCTTTGGGCTGACATATGCCGTCGTTCCCTTCGGATTCATTGCCTTGATTGGTGACTGATTCACGGCAAGTGGAAGTAGATCCTTCAAAATGTAATTCTTTAAAATTTTCCGCCTTTTCTCTAGAAAGGCAATGAGTTGATTATCATCATTGAAAACTTGCGAATCTTGAGAATTATCATGCACGCACGGGGAGGAAAACCACCTCAATGGTGTATTTGTTTGTTTTCAAACCTGGGTGTGGGAGCATGAGAGATGCTGAAACGGCCAATGAATCGGCCATGTCATTTTGAGCTCTTGGAATTGCCTCTATTGAAAAAGCATCAAATTCTTCGATGCTGTCCCATACTGCATTACGGTAGTGCCTGAGCCTCTCATTTTTTACTTGATAAATCCTTTTGACTTGGTTTACAACCAATTCCGCATCACCTTGCACTTTTAGATTTTTAATTCCTCTTTCCTTTGCGGCTTGCATACCGAGTAACAGAGATTCATACTCAGCAGTATTGTTAGTGTTGAAAAACTGCAATTTGAAAGAGAGAGGAATTACCTCTTCTTCGGGAGATATCAGCACAGCCCCGGCGCCACATCCACTAGTTGCACAGCTGCCATCAAACTGCAAGGTCCAGATCTTATTAAGATCTTTTTCTTGAATGAGAACACCCGTTTTATCCGTCTCGGTAGATAAGAAGTAGTTCCCCATCCCTGATGATTCAAAAAGGATTTGGGCTTTGGGGTCTTCAGAGCTAGTAACCAAGTATTTCTTTTGTGATTCTGGCTCTAATGTCTGCATCACACCTTTGACTGGAATTCTAGCTTTAGACCAGTCCATATGAATTTCTCCACCAACTTCACTGCAAAAACTTCTTCCCAGCAATATTCCATAGGCTGCCGGAATGTCAGCAACGAGGACTGTCATTTTTACTCTTTTATCTGGGAAAGCCACAAATGCAAATTGTGCGTCCTTGATTTGGCCAACCAACGGAACTTGCTTGGTTTCCAATGAATAACATCTGCCAAAAGGCTTGGTAAGAGTGAGACCCAAAGCATGGGTGACTTTTGCCGGCATAACGTTATCAGAAGCCCGGAATCAATTATGCAGTTACTCAACTTATGGCCATTGATTAGGAGAGAGAGATAGAAAGGCTCTATCTTACCTGATGCAGATGTTGAAGCAACATTTATGTGGGATTCAGGGGGAGTGGAAAGGATTCCTTTTGGGAAACTGCTGATATACATGACTTGACTTTGGAATATATTTGGTCAATCTTACAAGCTGTTCGGGGTTTGACTGAAGGTACTCAGCTTTAGACATTTGGATCTTGGTCTTTTTTGCATGATCTATGATATCAAATGCGGCCAAGGGTTGCGTTGGTAAAGGAATGAGTCCCTCACCTCGCGATGATGGAATAGGATTACTGGCCTTGGTAGGAATGTGAGAGGATTGATTTGGAGGAGAGATAGGGGGAAAAGATTTCCTTGTAAAATATTTTCCAGGGAGTTGAGTAGGAAGAGGATTACCTCTTTTAGCAATGATCGGAGGCGCGTTTGACACGGCCTTCTCCTGCTGGACATGGGCAGCAACTTCCGCTTCTTTTCCTTGTGAGCGAGTAAAAACAGCATATGACTGTCCACTTGCATATCCCTGGGTACCCTCTTCTTCATCAGATTCTTCCTCATCAAATTCCATATACCCGATAGTAGAGTCGCCAGTCGGTTCACCGACATCTTGATCATCTTCGCCTTGAGACGAAGGTTCTTCATAATACTGCTCTTCTTCTTCAATCTCGGCCAGAGCATTGACCGGAGGAGCCTCAAGCGCCAACCGTGGAGCAGCTGTAGGTAGGCGCGGCCTTTGTGAAACATTGTTAGGAACGAAATTCCTCCGCGGAATATCCCGGTATGAGGAACTGGGAGAGGCCTGGGCCAACTGCTTCTTCAATGCAAGCAAATCATTCGCCATCTTTTGGAATGCTGGATCAGACGAAGTAGTGGGCGAAGGGCCCAAAGATTTAGGCTTGGCTGATTCCTTTTTCAATTCACCAGATATTATCAGATTATCCTCTATCCGAATGGCAGCGGCTTGGCGAGAATCAAGGTGGCAACTCGTTCCTGAAGGAGCAAGAAACTAACTTTTGAGCTCATAGCGTTTACGAAGAAACACTTTTGATTTTCCGGCGTTGGAAGCATGGCAACAGGGACACGGTTGATTAGTGCATTGAACCGGGCGACAAAATCGCGCATGGTCTCATTTGCCTCTTTCTTCAGGTGAGTGATTCGTGATAATAATGCAAATGCATCCTCTGAAGGCTTGTATCTGTCTTCGAAAGCATCCCGTAAGGTGGCCCAACTAGTAATAGACCCGGCCGGCAAATGCTGAAACCATTCAGCTGCAGGTCCTTGTAGGGTTTCCAGAAAAAGGTGAACCGACACATCTTCGTGAGTCACATCCAAAATACTGCATGACATGATGAATGCAGATATGTGGGAATCCATGCTTTGATTTCCGCTCCCGTCGAATTTAGGAAAATTCTTTCGATTTCCGTGAGGAAGCGCGTGAATTGGATGTGGTAAAGCCAAAGGACCCATCGCGTTTCCCCATGGTATCGCCATCTGGAAAGCCGGAAAGAGAACACGAGTGGAAGTGTGGTTCCACCGAGTAACAAGGCACTACTGAAGGGATGTGGATGCCCCTGCAAAGACTTTTTCTTCGTGAAGGTGAGACACTCCTGGATGACCGGCTAGCTGAGCTTAGTGCTTTGAAAAACGCGCGGTGTTACGCTGAAATTGTGCCTTTGAAGCAGATCGAAAGTAGGATCAGCTTCTCCACGGGCTCTCTGCTTTGCGCGTAAAGGTTCACTCGCCAGTGTTCCTTCCAGATCTGCAATGTTATGGCACAGATTCAAACTTTCTTTTTGGTTGTACTTGCTGATTTTCTGGTTTTTCTGACAAAAACCAGCAGCAAATACTTTTCTAAATATTTAAAACTATCCTCTTCAGAAAACCGATTGCGGTTAAATGACAAATAACAACGAGGATAAGATGGCAGGGAAGATTAGTAAGCTGATTTTCGGATCTGATTTTAACTTTTTTTAGAGGGTTTCAAACTTTTTGCAAACAGTCAAAAACTCAGATCTACGGCAAAATACTGATTTTTTCAAAAACTCAGCGAACTAAAGATCTTTAACTGGACCAGATCTATGACTCTCAGAAGAAAATTTTTCAATTTGAGCACTTTTGCAAATTTTTGGATTTTTAACAAAAGTTGATTTTGCAAGCAGGCGACAATCTTTCTTGATTTTTTACGATTTTTACTTTACCATCATAGATCAGCGATGATCTATTCGATCCCAGTGAGTCGCCAAAAGCTGTTGGTCAAAATCATCGCGTGGGCGATCTATGGATAAGCGAGCCAACGGTGTGCGGGGCATAGCCCCTCTTTGAGTCGTGCCAAAGCGAAACTGGGTTTATTGCTATTCTACCGGCGAGGAATCTATGCAAGTCTCACAGATTCTACCTTCGGGGGTTTGGGATCTCATCCCGGTAGGTTTATTTCCATTTGAAGAAAAGAAAGGAATGAAAGAGAGAGAGGAAGAAGGAACAGTCCGAAGGGAGAAAAGAAATGAATTCCAAAGCGAGAAAGGTCGGAAGATTTATGTTTTTGGGTTGGTAGTAAACAGAGCCAAACCTACTTGCATAAATAAACAAAGCAATACTATGATAAATAAATGACAATAAAATAGAAGCGAGATCCAACAAGAATAAATACACGAGATCTAACATAAGAAAGATCTAATGTATATAACACGGTATTCACACAAAGTCTAAATATTGTATTACTAATTTGTTCTGTTACTGAAAAGCTCAAAGTCTTTTCTCCTTACTCCTATTTCTCATCTGAAAGATATTCATCCATCCCTCAACACAACAAGTGTTGGGGTATTTATAGAAGAAGAGGAGAAAAGAAGGCAAAAGGACCAACAACTATTTACAAAGATATTTACAAAATATCTAAAAGTCATGTTGACTTTTTACAACTTGATGGATGACATCATCCCATGACGCAACATGGATGATGTCATCATTTTGCTGAACATACTTTAGACATTTCAACAAGAAAGTCGGAGAGAGAGAGAAGAAGAAGAAGAAGAAGAAGAAGAAGCTACTCGTCGTCATCATCCTGCGGCCGAAAGGGGGTAGCCTGCTTTTGATGCTGCTCAGGTGATGAGATATGGAACTGAGCGCGGTATTCCAAAAACTTGTTAATTATTGGCCCAAGTTGATCCTGAGAAGGATCCTTGTGCCTATCACTTATTGCCTCACAAGTCTCTCGCTCATCTATGAGCTTTTCTGGGAGTTTGGAAAAGTCCTTCTCCGCCTCAATGAGGAACCCGACGAAGTCCCTACAGGCCAGCAGGTTGTTGATAGATTCAGTGTCAAATGTGACCTCTGGCCCCGTTCCTTGAGAAGCGATCTCCTTGAAGATCCGGATGGTTTCATCAGCTGACCTTAAGGTAAAGGAAGGAGTGAGCAACCCTGGCGACATGTTGAGAACAATTCGCTCCATTTGATGCATCGCATCCAGGGCCTCTTCCTTTACTTTGTCAATCTTTTCTAGAATAAATTCTAGCTGATCCACCCGATAGTCCAGAGTGGACATGATTTTGTTGAGGGCCCTTGGATGGCCGAAGACGCCGAACTTGACCAGATCTTCGACTGAACAGTCGAACATTTGTTGGAAGGCCTCGTGCTGCAGTCTAGCATGTTCCAACTCTTCTGATATGGGCCCTGCTAACGCTTGGAGTTCTTTATTCGCCTTACTGATATTCAGGTATAAGTCAGAGAACTCGGCGATCACTTTTTCGCTGTCTTTGAGGATTTGGCTCCTCCAAGCGGAAACGGCCATACCCTGCTCACCGATCTTTGCATATTCGTTGATTTTCTCCTGGCTGAGAAGCTCAGAAGTCTCGGCGATTTGTGGGAGGCGCATTACCCATCTTACGTAAGGCTTGGAGCAGATATTTATTTTGCTCTTTTAGTAGCCTTTTCTCTTCTTTTGTTTCTTGAAGCTTTTGACGAGGCGTCGACCGCGGAAAGAGCTTCCCCACAGAGACTTTCGAAGACATCCCCATTGTGACTTGGGTCACGGTAAAATCTGTGGGAGACAAATCCTTTTTCTCTTTGAGGGGATCGGGGTATGCAATTTCCATGATTCTCTCACTGCACTTTTAGAGAAGCGTGTAAGGCTTACGCTTCTTTTCGCCCCTTTGGTGGGATCATTTGAAAAGTCCATCGGAGCGATGGGAACTTTCCTCTTTTGTTGGCTTAGCTGCTGAGAGATCCAGACCGGTCCTATGGAAGAAGGACCGAGAGACAGAGGAGGAGGAGCTACAGTAGAAGAGGGGAAAAACATGGAGACACGCGGCGGCGGCATTGAGAGAATAGCCGAAGAAGTGTCCACGGGAGGAAGGGAAACTGCAGCTGCGGAAGACATAGGAAGGGAAGGGAGCCGGAGATGAGGGAAGAAATGGAGGAGGACAGATCGGCGAGGGAGGAGAAGATAGACGAAGAAGCGAGGGGAAAGAGTAGAAGAAGGGACAGAGGACACGACCAAAGGGATGGTCACTTGAGTCTCTCGAGGAGGAAGGAAGAGAAGAAGAAGGGATAGAAGGGACCTCCGTTGTGGTAGCAATGCCGACATCCTGAGTGGATGGGCCTATGGGACTATCCTCTGCTGCTTCTTTCTCTGGCGAATCCAGAGTTATTACCTGTTCTGGCGCTGTGGAAAGAGGACTCTCGGGGCTTCTCCCTGAATGGTGCTGGATTCACCTTCTACACCTTTGCCTTTAAGCTGCTTCTTGGATCGTGGAGGCGTTGCCCAATGGGGATGTTGTGAAATCAACCCCGAGGTAGATTAGGCCGTTCATCCGGCACCAATGTTCTGTCCTCCGCAAAGTCTCCTTGACCCTCTCCTCAATTGTCTGAGGAGCTTTAGTTCTATCAATGGCCGGAAAGGGCCAATCATCCCCCTCTGTATCAGTATATACCTTGTCTACTTCATCTTCTGTTGTTTGGTAGCCTTTGGGGACAATGGCTACCCCATATTGGATGATTTCTGCCAATGCTAGGTGAGAATGATCCTTTCTTCTGAGCTCTACCTCATGGAGGACGTCAATATAAATATCCTCGATCTGAGGAACATGGATCGGATCAAGCTTTGCTCTTGGCAGGCAGCCCCTTGGGTCGAAGGTGGGCCTGGCTGGGAAGTCATGCTTCAAATTGAGTAACTCCAGCTCTGCAAACATTTCCTTCGCCTTGTGGTGGGTAGAGCATGTGTATCGGCCCACTGTGAGGGGGAAAGGAGTTCCACCCTTCTTCCTTTTAAGGCATTTTTCGTGGTATGTGACCAGCTGCCTTGATAGTTCCAGCAGAATCAGCTTAGGCCCAGCATACCTTGGTAGCCTGGTTGGCTCTCCCAAAAAGTTGGCAGCCCTCAGATAGGTGAATGTAGGAAATTGGGTGAACAGGGCTCCCCATTTCTCCGTGGCTGCCACTATGTTTTTGGTTGTATGACTATGAGTCATATTTGGCCTCAGTAGGCAGATGATGTGATAGAAAAACACATCGTTAACTTTTGTGAACTGGGAGATGCTATTCTCCAGCCTTAATTCTGGATAATACTCGTATATTTTGACCTGAGGCCAAACTCCACTCCGGGTTAGGCCTGGATAATCCCTCTCTGACGCTGCAGCGTAGACCACGTAGGAGTTCATATGGAATACTCCCGTTGTGCTGAATTGTTGTAGCTGCTCGGAGATGGTGCTACTTATAATTTCCCCCCAGCAAAAGCGCTGATCAGGAAAATTCTTGTTCATTGTTTCCAAGTAGCGCAGCATCCATTTATGGAAGTAATGGGCGTCAGAAAGCCCGAAGATCCTGCTCAGGAAGGTGATGGTATCGCTGAGCTCTTCTGAAAAGTCACTGCGGTGGATGATCTGGGGCCACCGGGTTACTACCTTCTTGTTTTTCAGATACACTTCGTTCATTAGTTGCATGCATTGGTCTTCATTATCTTCCCAGGCCTTGATGCACTCTGCTTGGCTAACGGCCACAAAGTGCCGGTGGTGAGGGATGCCGAGTATGATCTCAAAATGACGGGCAGTGAGGTTGATGACTACCTCGCCCTTCTTTGCTTTTTGACACATCTTGTGTCTTTGTTGTAACAACGGCAACCACCATCATAAATTCATTGTTGGCAAGGCTTGTGGGGATTCCTCCGGTGAAGTGCGAGAGGCACCTTTGCTATCAATTTGTCCATCCATGGACTCCTTGTAACTTTCTGAGTTCTGGCCCAGAATTCCTCCATGTCGATATGCCCCAATTCTGAGTCTCTGACATCCATGCTGCATTCGGCCTGTGACTCGGGCATTCTGACCCTTTGATATTTATACTTCATCTCTTCCTCAGTAAGCTTAGCCTTCCCTTTCGATTTGGTGGGTCTCTTGCTGGATGTAGACATATGTTCTTCTAAGTTTATCTGCTGATCTGCATGAAGAAGAAGCGAGACCCAATCCGAAAAAGTTGAATTAGCCATTTGATCTTCCATTGGAATGTTAGCAGAAGAAAGAGTTAGAGATTTTTAGGCTCAGGGCGCATGAAAAATGCAGCTTACAGGGCTAAATAGGCAGGGCGCACGGGAAAGGGCTGTTGCAAAGGTTAAACTGGCGCCAAAGGCGCATGGCGCATGCATACTGCAGAGTGCATTTTAGTAAAGGCGCATGGAACATCGTGTTGCATGGAGATAGGATGCGCGAAGGTGCATGGACATTTCATGTTACATTGGATTTGGTGCACCCTTTGGCGCATGGGAAAAGCGTGTAACAGGGACTTTTCATGCACACGGCGCACGGGGTTTGCAAAACACGAATGTTCTTGTAAGGAGAGATGCGCTGCGCTTTTATGACTATACTTGGCGCGAGATAAACTTGTGTTGCATAGATGTTGGGCGCGCCAAGGGCGCATGGAAAGGATGATGCAGCATGGAAAGATGGTGCGCCAAAGGCGCAAGTTTAGCTTGTGCAGCATGTGGAAGAGGCGCGCCTTGAGGGCGTATGAAAACTTGATGCAACAAGCATGATGGGTGCGCCATTGGCGCGGTTCTAGCCATGTTGCGAGGGGGACGATGCGCCATGGGGCGCATGGCTGTTTATAATGTTGCACGCATTTGGCATTGTGTGCGCTAAGGAAAACAGAGTTTTCGTATGATTCAACTCTTCTTCCTTTCTTTCATTTCCAAGATTGCTTTGGAAGATATAATGTTTTAAGCCAAAAGGGGTTATCAGACCAAGCTTTCAAACTAACACCCTCTACCAGCAAATCTGGAAAGGGGGGGAGGAAAAAAAATAAGGAAAGACAGCACAGGGGAGGGCTAGCTCAACATTTGATATTTCAATACTGCTAAACCACAACCAGACCACAAGCACACCAAGAAACAAGAACGCAAAACACACAAGAGGGAGAAGAAACTCTTACCTGGATAAATAGCAAAAGCTCGAGAACGGGTCCACAACACGTTGAAAACGACGAGGCAGGGGCTGACAGGCTCAGAAAAATCACGTGCTCAGCGAAAAGTGAAAATGACATTTGGGCGCGCAAACACATATATATAGGTGAACCAGTCATTAATGCGCCACCCACTTTTTAAAGGCGCATGAGAGTTGTTGTCGACAGGGAAAAGCGTGCACCCTTTGGCGCATGAAAATATTTGACAGCAGGAAATTAAGCGCGCCTTTGGCACACCAAACGCTATGTCGACATGAAGTTATGTGCGCCCTTTGGCGCACCAAAACATTGTGTTGCAATAAGATTATGTGCGCCCTTTGGCGCACCAAAAAGTGGCGCAACAAACGTTATGCCAACACAATGGCGCATGCGCTTGGCGCACGCAGGGAAGGCTCAACACACTTTGGCGCACCGAAAGTTGTGTTAACATTGAAAATCATGCGCCAAAGGTTTTAAAGGGGGCGCACCAAAAGTTAGTGTTACAAAGCAATTTCATGCACCCAGCCAAAAAAGGCTCAAAAGACAAGTTTGAAAAACCAGATTTCCCGGGAAGGGATTTTATAACGTTTCGAATGCAAGGGATCCCTAACGAGGGATCGGGACAAAATTTTGGTATGGTTATCGGTAAAATTGCCCTTGTCAATTTTACGGGATAACAGCTCAAGGGCTATAACCTATCCCTATGCGGTGGCCAAATAGCCTTGAAAACTTGTAATCTACACCTATATAGAGGCCACCTGCACCCCATATCCATCTCCACCTGTGCGCGGGTACTGTCCCCGCACTACCTAGGTTTGTAGAGAGTTGTCACATGTGCTTGCAAAATAGTAACATGTGCCTCACGAGCCTGTCGCCTTGCCCCTTCTGGACTATACCCAACTGTGTAATTAGGGTCGACACCTTCCCATGTAGGGAATCCCTCCGCACCGTGATGGTGGCTAAATTTAGCTTCCCCAACCTCGCGGTATCGCCGTAAATGTGCAGCCCACCACCGCCTAATCTATCTATAACCCTAACATCATCAATTTTCTAGTATCTCACTTACTCCTCCTACCCTGTCGTAACTTTCAGTTGTGGTAATGGCAAAGTCCTCTCCACATCATCCCTCCTATACTTGTGGGAAGGAAGGGGTTTATCCCAAGTATCTGAACTACCATTTAACCCCGTCCACAGTATCATCTTGTGCTCTTCTAAACATTGTCCCTTTATCCACCAAAGTAGTTGTAGCTCCTGCAGCTCCTTTTCCATTTACCCATATGATGGAAAACCCACATAGGGCCTCAAAATGATGTCCACTCTAGAAAACCCCTCTAGAAATTATATGTAATAAGCTACATCGTGTGTAGCTCTAGCTGCTCGGCACTCCCCGATCACGAGTACCCATCACTTGAATTGCACTTGAACAAAACCCACTCAAATGCATTAGCATGGGACATACCAACTAGACACACACATATAATGTGCTCATATACCCAGCAATGGAATAGGAAATTACAATATAGGCTAAATATCTATAACCACCCATAAGCCAATAACTCTCTATATAATTGAATCATGAATGTGAGAACCCATGTAAAATGAGTCTTGTCCTCCACCATGTTGTGTAGAACCCCCATCAATGATCGTGGGAATCTCCCACCCTCTACATCCGGAAATGCAAAGTAGTAGACTTCCTCCATCAGCAACACTACTAGCCTCATCTCCTCCAGATGGTCCTAGTACATATATTTATAGCTCATACTCACGCTATGGAACCTCATCTCTTCCATCCAATTACCAAACATGATCAAAATCAAGTCCTTAGAGGCCTCTAAGGAGATATAATACACCTATGTCCCCACTATCGTAGACGTAGGATCCTATACACATCCTCCAGGGTGACTATGATCTCACCCATCGGTAAATAGAAGGTATTTGTTCTTTGAATCCCATCTGCCGATGAGAGTGACCATTAAACTCGGCTCTCGAACCATGTTCTAGTAGCATCTAACCCCAATTATGCCAACCTCTACAACATGGTGCAAGTCCTCAGCTTTCACACCCCCTCGTACCTCCACGAGTAAGGGAGGTACCTTATCCCGCATCTCAGAATCGGTCCTCACTGCGCACCCAAAAACACACTATTGTCAAAACCTTACCATATTGAACACACCCCTTACCTCATAAACCTCATATCCAACCCTCACTTCTTATCATACCCACCCAACCACTTACCCCTTGCTAGACTAATATATTCATGCCATTTATACCTACTCCCTATTTTTCCTCTCATGAAACCTGCCCTTACATCTCCTGACATATCCATACCTCTTACCCTTATTCTCTATGGCCCTATTTTCCCATAACATCGTTCGAAACCGGTCAACAATTACCATTATTGGTCGTGTGTAACCAACATCGATCACCCATTACTTGACCGATGCTAGCCAAATACCACCAATGTCTACCAACACTTGACTAACATCGTGCATTGTTGCAGCAGAGCCGAGCACGTCCAAATTCTCCCCCAATTTTCCCAAACCCTCAAAATCTACCCTAATCCTCCACTCTAACCTACCCAATCCTATTTAACCTACATTGGACCTTCTCACCCCTCATTTCCTTCCTTTTTACCCATACATTCCCAATAATAAACTTACACCCAAATTTTCACCCAACCCCATTTAAATATCCTATTTCAATAAAAATTTAGGATCGAGATAGAATCCTACCTCATCTTGGTGTCATTAGTGTGGTGGCAGATTTGGCCGCCGTGCCGCTGGTCCACCAAAACCTTCTCTCACCTCTGCCATGTCTAATCATCAAATCCAATCCTCCTTACCTCTACCCAATCACAATCAATCCCCTTGCAACTAAGTATCCATCTACCTTGCTCCTCTAACCAACCGGATATCTCCACCTCAGTAGGATATCATCCCTCATCCTTTCCTCCCGAAAAATCACAACTCATTTAGTTCTCTGATCATTTTGACAAAAACTAAAATGTACAAATGAATTTGTATTATACAGATTTTTTCTTTTTATATACCCACGTTGACCTGACCGACGTTGGTTATACCTAAACTGACATCGGTCCTATGCCCTAACACATTGTGGTTGGTTATACCCAAACTGACATCGGTCATCTACCCTAATAAACCATGATTGGCTTACCTAGACCATCACCGGTTACGTATGACCGGCATCGGTTACCTGTCATACTCTTGCCCATACCCTTTCCCCATTTTCGACCAACACTTAACCAAACTAGC
The DNA here is from genome assembly GCA_018340775.1 of Taxus wallichiana var. yunnanensis. Taxonomy (NCBI): domain Eukaryota; kingdom Viridiplantae; phylum Streptophyta; class Pinopsida; order Cupressales; family Taxaceae; genus Taxus; species Taxus wallichiana. The sequence continues at coordinate 940,582,022 of CM031240.1, read as the reverse complement.
CACCATTTGACCTTACCCACCCTTATCACAACTAACCTCCATGCCTACCTTACCTATACCTATCCTTAATTGCATTTTGGGACTTGTTATTTTACCCATACCTCAGCCCTACCCATGTCGTGACCTAGCTACCTAAACCTGGAACATTGTTACTAACGTATGACCTCATGTGCTCATTATACCATGCGACATTGTTACTTTTGTTCTTTGACCTAATGACCCTCCCTTGCCTAATGTTGTTCCATTTATCCTGACCCAACCTTTGGTGTACCCGAACATACCTACACATTTCTCGCACCTAACTCCGTGAAGTGCTTTTACACCCTATCCTATACCTTAGATACTGGAATCACCTTAACCTTGTTTGATAAACCTATCGACCTTAGACCTAGTACCAAGCCATAGTTTATACGCGTGTGTATGTTTGAATTTTGCTAGCTTTGACCCTAGCCCATTACCTTGATTATTCGATTGGAAATAACTTCCATTGTCCAACTTCCTCTTCATCACATATACCTTTATCAAACTACTCACGTATTTAGTCTTCTACCTCATCCATTCCTAGTTTGAGGGGGATCACCTTCACCTACACATGGGGCAACCACATCCTATTTTTTTCAATGTCGCTTACCAATAAAAGCTATGTAGAAAAAAGGTGCAAAATGTAGACACCAAAATTAGGTCGACTCCCTTGGTCTCTTGTCAAATAACCACCTCAAACATACTCATCTAACCATGGCCCCATCCACCCCACATCACTATTAATTTAATTAAATTAATATATATCCTCACCATATTTATTATCTTATTATCTTAATTCCTACCCCACCACCTCACCTTAGACCTATTCTTGGCATGTTTCCATAACTAACAATAACTAAGTCTTACTTTCCTTAGTGAGCTAAGATTTTGTCTAACCCTAAAATCAATTCCTAAAATCTCTCTAACCACATACCCACCATTAGAAGGAAGCTTCCATTCTAATTCATGAGAATAAATGAACTGGTCCAAAAGAAATAAAAAGATCTACCCATTTTAGTAAATCTAGGGAATCCCACCTTAATCGACATCGGTCTCCCTAAACTCATGCTCGGCCAAACTAGACCTGTCATCGGTTACCATTTATTCACCTAAGAAACATTGTTTTTGGGTTGGCACATTCTAAGAGAAAGAATACAAGAAGATATCTCGCATGCAATAATAACCAGAGTCTTTCACGCACCTAGGCATCTATAAGCAAACACCAAGACAGATCCGTAAGCATTGGTGGTCATGGTAACATTTCGGGAAGCATCACCACTACACCAAGCTCCGTTCCATCAATTGATCATCACCACCACCCAACCATTGGACCTGTAACATTGGTAAGTGTTTTATCATTAATCATTTCCATTTTTATTTTGTTCATAGAGTGGTTATCATTCCTGTTATTATTCTTCTATTAACATTCCCATTCCCCCATAGCCATCTTTTTGATGAAACCCAAAACCTCACCCACCCATTTATCAGATCACCTATCCTGGCCCTTTCACCTTTTTGAGTGTTCTCAGTATCCCCACAGACCTCGCCATCTCCTTCTTTAGCCCCATCCAACCTCACCTAGCCTCTACAATAAGGTTTTTTTCTTAAATTATTGTCACCCTATCAGACTTAACACCAGCTACCCACAACCATCTTCGCCTCACTTAACCATCATCGCTATACCCAATCGACATCGGTCTCTAGTTTTTATACCCTACCCAAGAATAAGACAAACAAACCTCCTACTAGTTGACCTAAAAAACCTAGAATCGAGACCCGACTAGTCCCAAGACCTTGATGTGATACCTCATCTTTCGATGCAAATATATCCTAGCCTATTGTGATTGGATTTGCTTATTGTACTTGAATGAGATACCTAAATCATATCAACTACAGTAGCACATTACTTGTTTCTTACATTAATTTGTTTTAAACAATGGATTGACAACCATCTAGGAAGTATCACACTTCCCGGAACTAGCATACGCTAGGTAGTTCACTATCATATATAATTTAACTATCCTTTTGTGGTCTTATTTTCTATTACAAGTAGTTCCTCCTAGCCAAAAGGAATCTCTCACAATCGTCACTAGATCAAGAAGTCAGAACACGTGCAAAAACCATCAACCAACCAACATAAATTTGTATTCTTCGTTGGCCCTTACCCTTATCTATGTTTTCATACAAAATGTAAAGAAAACGTTGAAACACTAGCCTCCCATTTTCTTGTGAGAGGTGGATTGTATTTTGGAGAAGGGATTGGCCGAGGCCCAAAAAAATTATACTTGCTTTGTTTCACTCGGAATGTTTCGCTTCGGGAATAGAGCTGCTTCTATCCTTTCATTCCTTTTAGAAACAGATGAGGTTAGGGTTAGGAGGAATACCCGTTGAATGTCGAGATGGTGTGCGCGTATCGTAGAGAAAGATCAAAGTTGATCATGGATAACTCCTTTTTGTCTTGGAAGGACTACTGTAAATAAGAACACAAGACCACAAGATTTTGATTAAACAATAAATGAGGAAACTGCCTTGGGCCCAGGAAATATGAAACTTCCTTTCGAAGGTGGTCAGTTCCCCTGCTAATATGAATTAACACAAAAGACTGCAAAATATCAATTAAATTGTTTCGTTGAACTGGGTAGGGGAAAGGCTGGTTTTCTGGTTTTGATCAGAGGAACCGATGGCGGTTACAGAAACCGATGCCGGTTATGGATAACCGATACCGGTGGGTTCTAGGATCTTCTTAGTAGCTATGGTGTTTTGTAAGGCTGGTTTATGGATGATATTAGGAAATGGGATGATTAGAAGCAAAAGAATAACAGTTAGATGCAATGACACGTTGGGTAGTAGATTCAGAGACGGATTTAGGAGGACTGAAATTCACAGAGCATAAGAAATGTTATAACAGAGGACATGCAAGATATGACTTACTGGTTTTGGCGAAGATGCAAGTTGATATCCTCTACTGCAAGCACTTCTGGTTTCTTCACTCGTCTCTGCTTGGTTAAGTGAAGATCTGGACTCTGTTTTTCGCTCCCAAATGATCTCTATTGATTCAAAATCATTCGACTGATCTCCCAAAAATGAAATTCCGATCCGTTGTTTTGGTTTGGGGAGCCCATTTACAGGGAACCGATGGCGGTTGCGTAACCGACGGCGGTCGAGTAGGAACCGGCATCGGTAAGGAAAAAGTAGGCTATTTTTAGTAAAATGTTCCCACCTTCCCTCGCTTTTCTCCCAAGAGATCCGTTGCGGGGCTTGGTCAAGTGGCTAGAAGGTCGGTTTTGGGTGCGAGCAAGGAGGCATTAGTTATGGATGTGAGTCTAGACCAAGTCATGGGTCTTAATTAGGTTAGTTTAGGGTTAGGGCTAGGTCATGATGAGGTGGCAAAGTGAGGTGGCGGGTAAGGTGATGTGGATTTATCAATTATAAGGTAATTAATAAATAATTGTGTAAGGTTTAGGTGATAAGGTTAAGTTGCAAAATGGGATGCGGGTCATAAGGGGTCGTAAGACACGAATTTGGTGTCTACATTAGCCCCTTATTATCGTGTAGCTTGTTCTGTAAAGCTGCGCGGACAATAATATGAAGTGGTTTCTCATGTTAAAGATATAGGTAATCCCCCTCAAATCTATTGCCGATTGAGTGAACGGGAAATCAGGGATAGGGTTGATAAAGGGTACATGTTGTAGAGAGGATGGTAAGGTGGTGGGGTAGGTCCAAGGAAGCAGACGCATGTTGAAATGCAATAGTACAACGAGGGTACATGATTTGACAAGCAAACCAGCAATGTGTAGGCAAAGGTCGATAGTTTATCCAAACAAGGGTGATATAATCCTGGTATCCAAGGCATAGGAAGTAGCTCCAGGGTATATAACAGGTGAGGTATAGGAACGTTTAGGCATGTTCGGCAGTACCAAATAGTTGGTTTGGTTGAGATAAACGTCACGGTCTAGGTCTAGGCAAAGTTGGTCGACAGATCAAGTCAAGGACCCTAATCATGCTAAAACACGAACAGGTGAGCTCGATTGAACAAAAGGTACATGATGGATGGATAAAATAAAACGTTGATTGTGGGTATGGTATTGAAGTGATACGGCCTTGGGTCAGGCCAAGTGGTTGGGCGGTGGCCCTGGGTCAGGTCAAATTGTTAGGGCGAGGCCTTGGGTCGGGCCGGATGGGTAGGTTGAGGCCTTGGGTCGGGCCGGATAGGTAGGTTGAGGCCTTGGGTCGGGCCTAATGGTTAGGGCGAGGCCTTGGGTCGGGCCGAATAGGTAGGTTGAGGCCTTGGGTCGGGCCAAATGGGTAGGTTGAGGCCTTGGGTCGGGCCAAATGGGTAGGGCGAGGCCTTGGGTCGGGCCGGATAGGTAGGTTGAGGCCTTGGGTCGGGCCTAATGGTTAGGGCGAGGCCTTGGGTCGGGCCGAATAGGTAGGGCGAGGCCTTGGGTCGGGCCAAATAGGTAGGGCGAGGCCTTGGGTCGGGCCAAATAGGTAGGTTGAGGCCTTAGGTCGGGCCGAATAGGTAGGCGAGGCCTTCTGGCCGGGCCTAATGGGTAGGCCGAGGCCTCGGGTCGGGCCAAATGGGTAGGTTGAGGCCTTGGGTCGGGCCTAATGGGTAGGTTGAGGCCTTAGGTCGGGCCGAATAGGTAGGTTGAGGCCTTGGGTCTGGCCTAATGGGTAGGTTGAGGCCTTGGGTCGGGCCAAATGGGTAGGTTGAGGCCTTGGGTCGGGCCTGATTGGTTTGTTGCGGCCTTGGGTTGGGCCAATTGGTTTGTTGTGGCCTTAGGTCAGGCTGAGTGGTTGCTTGCAGAGGTGAGTGTTATCAATATAAATACGTGAAGATACTTATATTTTTAAGGAAAAACACAACACATGATAGGTTATGGTAGGGGATGGTCGAGCTAACCTTGGGAGACCCCATGTCTCCTAAGTGCTGCCTACATAGCCCATTGCACAAAGCAAGGAGGGGCCTCAGACCGATGTAGTTCTCCCTTAGGATCAGGGAGAGGCGAATTCAGGCAATTTGGTACGGTTTAGGCAATTGGTTGGTTGGTAAAAATATTAAGATTGGTAAAGGTAAGGTTGATGATGTTGTAAAAGGTATAAGGGAAGCGAAAGTTAGCCTACCCAAGTAGAAGGGAACCATGTCCTGATTAAGGTCAACACACAATCCTAGATGCGAGGCAAAGCAGAAAGAGTGCTCCGTAGGTGAAAAGAGCTAAACAAACCACACAACGTAGAATGAGCTTGGAGCCCTAGGTACCGTGCATAGACGAGAAGTCAATAGGTGAAAAGAGTTGTGTGATCACAATATATCGAGCGTACATTACGTCCCTTGAGTTGAAACAAATGGTGAGGTGAGGTGGATGGTATAGCTGAGGTGCAGAGAACTTATTACAAAGTGAGTGTTCTGACGAAAGAGAACCTACCCTAAATAGACAAGTCCATGACTCAAAAGTCCTTTTGAATGAGGCTTTTATTTTATTGAATGTAGACTGATCGATGCGGGAAGTCTACAAGGGATATTGATTGTATTATTCTTGAGGTCTTCACGAAGCTGATCGATGCGAGAAGCTTCTGCTAGAGGCTGACTGTGTATAGCTGTCCTTCGAGGGAGCAGTCTATTTATAGTAGCAGATATGATTTTAGTGCATAGCTGTCCTTCAGGGGAGCAGTCTATAGAGAATAGCAGCAATAATTTGGCATATAGCTGTCCTTCGAGGGAGCAGTCTATATTTAATTTAGATGACTAGATGTTCTTTTTAGCGTGAAGCATCTAGTTTAGTAGGAAGTTTGACTCAAGAAAATCCCATAAGAATACGGCTTATCTTAATACGTTGAAGTCATGGACTAGACTAAAAAGGGGAAGGCATCGTTAAGGGGAGGTGAGAGGTGAGCTTGATTTTATTTCGAGATGTAGGAAACAAGTGCATGTGGTGGTATGGGAGCTCAAGGGACGAGCAGTAGGCGGATAAGAAGTGATATAACACTAATTTCAACAATAGAATGGTCGAAGATGCAAGGCATTAAGGGGCTCAGGCTCAGGTTTACCATTAAGCGAAGCTAAACGATAAGTACCAGATCCATAGGTGTGAGTGATTATATAAGGCCCAATCCAATTGGGAGAAAATTTTCCACGTTTGCTCTTTTCTAGTTTGGTTACATGTTGATTCTCTTTGAGGACAAGATCACCAACCTTAAAGGTACGCTCATGAAGTCACTTATCATAAGCACGTTTAATGCGTTTTTGATAGATTTGAAGGTGATCAAGAGCTGTAAGACGGCGTTCGTCAAGAAACTCCAATTGGGCTAACCGCTCTTGACGGAAATCATCGTTGGTGAGGATATCTTGAAGAGATATTCTAAGGGAGGGTATTTGTATTTCGAGAGGCAAAACAGCCTCGGTACCGTATACCAAAGAAAAAGGTGTGGCATTAGTAGAGGTACGAATGCTAGTACGATAAGCCCAAAGGGCAAAGGGAATGTGATCGTGCCAATTTTTGCCGGAGTCATTGACAACTTTCATGAGGATTTTGGTTAGGGTTTTATTAGAAGATTCAGCCTGACCATTGGCCTGTGGATAGTAGGGTGATGAGAAGCTAAGTTTGATACCAAAGTTGTCACAAAGGTCTTGTAACAACTTGTTTTTAAAAGATTTACCATTATCTGTTATTAGGCGATGAGGAATACCAAAACGACAGATAATGTGATGGTTAATGAATTCGACAATTTTTTCTTTTTTGATTGAAATGAGTGGAATAGCCTCCACCCATTTTGTGTAATATTCGGTCGCTGTGATTATCCAACGGTGACGTTGTGAAGAGGTCGGGTGAATCTCACCAATAAGGTCTAAACCCCATTGTGAGAAGGGCCAAAGATCTCGAGCGACCTGGAGCGGGTGGCTAGGAGTATGTTGAAGGTTGGCATGTTGTTGACACATAACACAACGCTTGACATATTCATAAAGCAATCGTATTGAGAGTAGGCCAATAATAACCAAGGCGAAGGATTCATTTGGCCACGGCAAGGCACGCTGAAATGTCCACCACAAATACCGTCATGGACTCGTTGGATGGTATGAGTGGCCTCCGCGCCTTGATTAGGCAAGGAGGATGCCATCAAAGCCACGTTTATAGAGGAGTCCCCCCATGACAACATAACGTGAAACACTTTTAAGAAAAGCACGTTTGCCGTTACTAGTAAGGTCAGGTGGGAGGACATAGATTGTAAGGTAGTCGTGAAATTGGTGGTACCAGTATCCTCGCGAACTAGTAGACACGATTTTATCGTACAAACTACCGGGGTTGAATAGATGGGAAAAATTTTTTTGGACCACGACGAATAATTCAGAGTCAGTTGGTGCGGTGGGAATTTGCGAGGCTAAGCAAGCCATAGTGTCCGCAAATTTGTTAGTGGAGCGTGGAATGGTTTGTATAGAATAGTGAGTAAATAAGGCTAGAAGTGAATCCACGTAGTGTTTGTATTTTTGAAGTTCCTCATTTTTGCATTGGTAGACGCCCATAACTTGATTGACTACCAATTGAGAGTCGCCAAAAATGTTGATAGATTTGATGCCTAAGTGTAACGCAACTTGGAGACCCAGAACAAGGGCCTCGTATTCCGCTGTATTATTAGTGCAAGGGAAATCAAGCCGGAATGAAAGAGGCATAGGTTCAGCGTCGAGAGGAATGAGAACAACGCCGGCTCCTCCGCCACGCTGGCATTTAGATCCATCGAAGAAGAGGGTCATTTGATACAACTCTTCCCGAGTGAAAGAGTGGCGATGAGTTCGTCGGGGAAGGTAAAATTGGTAAATTGTTCCCCAGGTAAAGGGGCCTCCACAAGTTGGTCTGCAAGAGTTTGTCCTTTGATTGACTTCTGTTGTACGAATTCAAGGTCAAGGTCAGCGAGGAGCATAAGCCATCGAGCGATACGTTGGTTTAGATGCGGTTTGGCGTACATATAATGAATGGGGTCTGTGTTGGTGATGACAAAAGTCTTGTGATTTAGAAGGTAGTGTCGGAGTTTGGTGGCTACAAATGATAGGGCAAGGCACAATTTTTCTACATGTGTATACCTAGTCTCATAATCCACGAGGGTACGACTTATATAATAAACGGCCTATTCTCGTCGTGCCGAATCCCGATGTGCGAGCATAGCACCTATAGCATGGTCAGTGGCGGAAAGATAAAGGTAGAAAGGGCGGTTGTCCTGGGGTGGGATAAGCACGGGTGGCTGCAAGAGATAGGATTTGAGAGCTTCGAAGGCTTGGTGACACTCCTCACTCCATTAAAAGGCAATGTCCTTTTTAAGAAGGTGATGAAAAGGTTGACACCGATCCGAGAGTTGGGAGATGAAACGTCGGATAGATTGGAGCTTACCTTGTAAACTACGCAATTGTTTGAGATTTTTGGGTGGGGGCATTTCTAGGATAGCTTTGACTTTAGATGGATCGACCTCAATGCCACGCAAAGAGATGATAAAGCCAAGAATTTTTCCCAAAGAACACCAAAGACACATTTCTTTGGTCAAGGCGAGATGAATATTGTAACAGGCGATCAAAAATAATGGTTAAAACATCGAGATGTTCACTACGATGTTTAGACTTGCCGAGAAGATCGTCGACATAATCTTCAAGGATAGTGTGCATAATGTCATGAAAAATGTAGGTCATAGCCCACCGATAAGTCGCACCAAAGATTCTTAAGGCCAAACGGCATGACACGATAAATGTAAGGTTCCCAAGGAGTTATGAAGGTAGTTTTGTGTTGATCGGCAGGGCAACCAAAATTTGGTCAGATCCTCGAAAAGCCATCCATGAGAGAGAGCATCTCATGACCTGCGCTGCATTAGATTAACTAGTTGGTCAATGCTAGGTAAGGGAAGTCATCCTTAGGGCAAGCGAGGTTAAGATCCCGAAAATCTGTGCATATCCGAAGTCCCCCTGTCGCTTTAGTGACAGGTACGATGTTAGAAATCCATTGAGGATAGTCAATAGGCAAGATGAAGGAAACAGAAAGGAGTCGTTGGAGCTCCTCTTTGACCAAGAGAGCAATGCGTGGATGCATTTTTCTCAATTTCTGTTTGATTGGTTTGGAATCGGGTTTTAGGGTGATGTTATGGACGGCAATGGTAGGATCAATTCCTGGCATGTCAGCGTAAGACCATGTGAAAGCTTGATTGCGAGCACGGAGAAAGGTAGTAAAGGCGGCTTGTTCTGATGTGTTAAGGGATTGTCCAATCTTCACAATGTGAGGATCCTCCTCCATGTGGATGTTGATTTCTATGGTAGATTCGTTCAGCATGGTTTGGGTTTCAGATGGTAAGGCTCGTTGAATATAAGAATCATCTGCGCCAAGGTAGGTGAGGATGGAGTCATCATCCCGGCATTCAACAACATTAATCAAAGGTGAATCCTCTTTGATCATGTCCTGGATACGTATGAAGAGAAGATGGGTCCTCATTATTGCATTGATAAGTGAGAGGACCTATGAAGATAGCATTTATGAAAAAAAAAAAAAAAAGTTAGGAGGGATGGATTCGTGGTCTATAGATTCTATGGGTGATGATGGCAAAGTGGGTGATGATGGTTTGGTAGGGGCGACGTCTTCTTCTTCCAGGATACAGCTGACAGGAGGTGTCTCCTGTGTAGGTGTTTCGGGAAAACCGAGACCACTGCGATCATTATGTTTACGGGTAGTCATGGGAATGAGTGTATGTCGGCCTTGTCGTAAAGGCCAAAACCAAAGCCTTCCACGCACAAATGAGTCAAGAAGGTGAGGGCGAAACGACGATTTGTCAAGTATTGAAAATCAGATTGGAAGGGAACCACACCAAGAGGAGGTTCAGGGGTAATGGAGGATGCATCAACACCCCCATACGTTAGGTTAGTGCGGCAATGGGGTGGTCCGTAAGAGATTACCTCCCCCACGCGACGGTCGTAGGTGGGATGTGCATGTAATTGTCCGTACTCCTGCGGGGTAGGGAAAGAACTAACGTTATATAGGTAGTACTCCCCAGCCAGTAAGGCGCCAAAAACATCTACTAAGGGGTCTGAGGTTGGAATGTTATCTCATGGGAAGGGAAGTGGTTTTGCGATGGTGGTTTCATCAAGGCGTAGGCGCGGTTGAGGTGGATGGTTGAGGTACATTTGAAGAGGATGGTTGGGTTGAATGTATGGGTGTCTTGATTGGTATAAGCACATCGTTAGGGCAGTATAACATATCATTGTAGGTTTTAAAGGGGGAGGGTCAGCTTTTACGGTGTAGGACTTCCCCTCGTACTCAAATTTTATGCATCTATGTAATGTTGAGGGAACGCATCCCATGGCTCGGATCCAAGGACGACCCAGCAATATATTATATTGGAACTCTCCCTCCAAGACATAGAAGAGTTCGGGTAAAGTACGTGGTCCTACCCGAATGTTGAGGATCACGGTGCCTAAGGTAGAAGTAATAGCATCATTGAATGACCGCAACATGATGGGGTTGGCACACATGCAACTAGAAGGGATATTCATTTGTTGGAAGGCTTTTGAAGAGATGATGTTTAGGCTAGCACCCCCGTCAATCATAACACGACGTACCCAAATGTCCCGGATGTAAGCTGAGATGAAAAGAGCAGGGTCAGGATCTTCTGTACCAAAGTCAACAATTTCGTCTTCGGAGAAACTGACTGCAGCAGCTTGTTGTACAGAGACAGAAGTGGTTGGGGCAGTGGGTTGTTTGGTGAGAGAAGCAATGTGATTGGGTGTTAGAATGGAGGCGACAGTAGGGTTTCATTAGGTAAAACCTCTATCGCTTGAAGGATCTCAACAAGAGCTTGTCGATGAGATTCAAGTCCGAATGAGATCATACAAAGTCATTTTTACAGTGATTGGTGAAGCTGTTTAATCATATTTCGGTGGGCAATGCCATTAGAGACGGATAGGCGGGTCTCGCGAATGACCACTTTAGGTGGTGGTGCAATCGGGATGTTTGACGGAGAAAGAGATGCCGCAGGTGTGTTTTCTTTTGCTTTCCCATTGTTTTTCTGTGCTCGAGTAGCAACACTAATCATATTAATCTCGTAGACCTGAGATAAGGAAGATGGTTGGGATAACTCATGGTCTTCAAGAGGTGGGGTTGTAATAATGATAGATCTTGGTGAGGCGGGGACAGATGGTATAGGAGAGGGAATGGAAACTAAAGGTCTCTCCCTTCGTAAGTTGTCTTTCTTAACCTTTCTATCTGGGAGAGGTGATTGACGAAGGATGGTTTTTAGAGCTTTGCATCCCTCCACATCATGTCCTGGTGTGCGGTGATAAGCGCAGATTTTAGACTCATCGTAACCCATAGGTCGGGGTTTAGACGGGTCATAAGGTCTAAGTGGAGGTAGGGAAATGGTCGCATTCTCCACCAACATAGCAAGGATTTTGGCGTAAGATCCTTTGAGTGGGTCAAAATCGGAAGAGGATGAGGGTATTGGTTGTGCGGGTTTTGGTAATGTTCGGGTATGATTGGTTCGCATGGGTGGTGGTTTAGCCGAGGGGTGTTGATACGTGGTTTTCACTAAACGTAATTTCTTTGGTGCAGAAGCTATGTTGGATGATGAGGCCGCAGATGATGTGGTATCAGAAAACAACCACGGGGAAATAGGAGTGACCGAAAACAAATCTTTTGATGATGGAATTTGTTTAGGGTTGATAGGTGGACAGGATACGCGGAGTGACGGTGTTGCTATACCCTGAAATTTCTGTATGGGTGCGGAAGGCGTAGGTTGTTTTGAAGAAAACGCAGGAGGTATGATATATTGATGTAAGGTAGAGGGATGGGGTCCCAATATGGAAGGTAGGTATGATGATGATGGTTTTGATTGTGATAGGGGCACGGATTGAGTTTGTCTCCTAGGTGGCGGGACGGATTTATTTTTGGATAGATCGAGTCGCTTAGGCGGGTGCGTTAGACTGGGCATTGGTGAGGTCCCAAGCGTAGGGGAAGATCTGGTTATGTTGATAGAAGTGGATGGGGCATTTGGTAGAGGTGAGGGGGGTGAAGGTGAGAACAGGGGCATTTTAAGCTTCTGTAAACACTTCGGGTATATGGTGGAGACATCAGGATCAGTCATTTGCATTTGAGTAGAAAAAGGGGTACTCAAACGTTCCCATAGGGCCTGTCTATCTTCTGTGGAATGACAGTCTCCAGGTGTGATTTGTAATTTTTGTACGGAAGAAAGGTGGGTTGTAATTCCAGTCCACTGCGGGTGTGATACAAGGGGTAGATGAGGCGCTGTATCAATAGATGTTAAGAGGTCAACAGGTCGCTGAAAAGATTTAGGCGATGAAGAACTAATAGGTAAGAGGGCGTGTTTGAGGGGGTCCGTTATGGTTAAAGAAGTTAGTGATGTCGGTGTAAGAAGTTTCTCGTCTAAAGGTGACAAAAGGAGTGGCGAGCTCTCCTCTTGTGCAGCAAGAGCGGTAGAAGGGGACGTTTGGGAAATAGATAAATTAGATAACATCCGCTCACAGTCTTGTAGGGATGTGGTGTAAGAAGACTCATCGATGAGAAGAGAAGTCCAGGAAGTTAACTCTTTTATGGGTAAAGGAATGATTTCACTTTGGCTTGATGGTGGTGAAGGAGGTTCAGACTCCTGTGTTGGTGGAGAGGCTTGATTCAAAATTTTTCAATAGAGGCTTTTGGCTGAGAATCGAAGACTGCATGGATCTCATGAACACTCTCCTCGGCTAAGATATCTTGGTTTACGTTACTGTTGGACGAGTGATTCGGGAATGGCTTGTTGAAAATTTTCAGATTTCGGTTAGCAGGGGCGTTAGGATTATCGAGGGTTATATCCCCTGCGTCAACCATTTCCTGCACTATGTTTTTCAACATCTTGCAGTTTTCATGACTATGTCCTTTTACGCGGTGAAAGTTACAAAAGTCATTTTCTTTGTACCAGGAAGGTATTGCGCGAGTGGAATCAAACCCGGAATGAGGTTTAACAGGAGGTAAGGTAATGGCTCCTGCTTTGAGCAATTTTTCCAAGATGACACCATAGGTTTCTCCCAAGGGAGTGTAGTTGATGGGCTCGGCTTTGTACTTATAGGTGGTTTTTTGTGGAGTATTGGACAGTGGTTGAGATTTGACCATTACCGCGTGGACAGCTCCTTTCGATTTAGAAGAAGTGGATGCGTGAGGAGTGGTGGTGTTTGGCTTGTTGGTAGAATCGGGAGTTCGAAATTGGGGTTTTTATTACGCAACCGCAATTTCTCTCTTCTTCTAAGGCTCGATTTCTAGTTTCCGAGCCATGGTAAAGGCCTCGCCGATGTGCGGAAAGTTTGAATTTAGAGGGTAGGGGAGATGTGCTTAGCGCAGGCCCGTGTAAATAGTTCGATAAGTTTGGTTTGAGGCAAGGCATACGTAAGTTGGTTGATAAGACCCCGCCATCGTCCAACGAAATCTGCGATAGATTCGTCTTCAAATTGTCGGATGGCATAGAGGTCGGTAATAGATACTTTCTTGGCAATGTTAATGGAGAAATGATCCAAGAAAGATTGGGCTAGTTGGTTAAAAGAGAAGATTGAGTGCTGGGTTAAAGCACTATACCACTCTAAGGCAGGTCCTGATAAGGACATGGGAAAGGTGCGGAGTAACAAGGCATCATCATGGGCAATCAAATAACAAGCATGTCTAAATGATCGCAAGTGTTGTTGAGGATCCTCTTTACTATTAAAACGAGTAAATTTTGGCAACTCCCATTGAGGAGGATATGAATGAAGGGGGACAGAAGGGTGAATGGGCTCCCGACAAACTTGCTCGTATGTCAAGGCGCTACGACTTCAAACAAATGCAAGCCTCTAGGTTTTGCATTTTGTCCATCATTTGTTTGATGAAATCTATGGTTGGATGAGATGATGGTGCGGTTGTGGTAAACGGAGGCAAGTTGACCAAGAGCTTCCGTTGACAATGGTGGGGCTAAGTGTTGATAAGGTATGGAGGATGAGTATGTTGGAGCAATGCAGAATAGGGATGTCCCATATAAGGTGTTGAGGTTAATGGATACGTGTATGGGAATGAAAAGGTAGGCGGAGCTTGAGAAGGAAAGCTCGTGTGAATAGGTGGCGAGAGTAAGTCATGAATGGAGTGGTCTCGAAGAGAGATGACGTAGGGGCGCTTGGTGGTAACGATACGTGGGGTCCAAGATTAACTAAAGGAAAGCTAATCGGGTCGTATGAACCTCTCTGAAGCCGCCGGATTGGGAGACGGGGCTAAAGATGCGGGAAGTAAGGCGTTGTATTATCGGGAGGAGTGGGAGCTAAATGAGAAGCTATACTAATAGGCATGCCAATAAGGAGTTGACCATCAAAGCGCGTTTGGTCGGGGGCATGAGACAAATAGTATTGTAGCAGGCTGGATTAGCATCCGAAATTTGGCAAAGTCCTTGTCTCTTATAGGAATTTGGGGGATTTCACTGGTGTCCGTAGGGTTCCCTATAGAATGTGAAGGGGGTGATTCAGGCAAAGACACAGAGCAGGCATGTGAAACCATGGCGGTGGCTTGCTTCCGAGTGATGACAACCATGGACAAGAACACACAAGAAAGTTTTAATCTATCAAGAACAAAAACAACCTCAGAATGATGAATTTGGCAGGTTGCTTTGGTTTGTCGGGATCGATGAAGACAAGAATCGATATCGGTTTACTAACCAAAGGTGTCGGTCCACGAGAAAACGCTCGCCGGTCCCTTAACCGATGCCGGTGTCAAAAGTCTAGGATAAGAAGATATAAAAGGCTGCTAATTTGATTTTTAGCAACATTGAGTATAGTTATCAACTTATTGATCACAGAAGACAAAGTATGACAGAGAAAACAGAATTTGAAAACAAGCAAGATGCACATGCAAATCCAGAGACTAATCCTAGGGTTAATTTTAGTTATCGTGGGCTTATGCCTTTAGACGTAAGATGATGTCAGAATCCTAAACAACAAGACCTAGGGGAAATGTCAAGTTTGTTTTGGCTTATAAGGTTACCTCAATCAAAGCGGAGGAATACCGCGGAAAAGGGGGATGTTTGAGCTGTTGTGTTAATTGTGAAGTGATTCGGTATGTGTTGTGCAGTGAAACTAGGGTTAATTTCCTGTCAATACCGTGGATATCACCCCCACGTGTACGACCTGTTACTTAATCTATGTTCACTAGAATTGAAGAACAACAAGCAGGAATGCAATGCATGTGTTTTAAACCCAAATCAAAAATTATGTTCGATGAAGCAAGAGAGATGACTTTCACTAATGCGAAACTAGGAAAGCAAGACAAATTCTTTACGAAATATATAACAAAAGTAGCAACAGCAAGTATGCTTCCTAAAATGAAAATAAGCAAGAGAAAGAAACCCAAAATGGGTCCCACTGGGCGTGCCAAAATGTTTCACTCGGAATGTTTCGGCTTCTGGGAATAGAGTTGCTTCTATCCTTTCATTCCTTTTAGAAAGATGAGGTTAGGGTTAGGAGGAATACCTATTGAATGTCGAGATGGTGTGCGCGTACCAGTAGACAAAGATCAAAGTTGACTTTGGAGAACTCCTTTTTGTCTTGGAAGGACTACCTGCAAATAAGAACACAAGACCACAAGATTTTGATTAAACAATAAATGAGGAAACTACCTTGGGCCCAGGAAATATGAAACTTCCTTTCGAAGGTGGTCAGTTCCCCTGCTAATATGAATTAACACAAAAGACTGCAAAATATCAATTAAATTGTTTCGTTGAACTGGGTAGGGGAAAGGCTGGTTTTCTGGTTTTGATCAGAGGAACCAATGGCGTTATAGAAACCGATGCCGGTTACTGATAACCGATACCGGTGGGTTCTAGGATCTTCTTAGTAGCTATGGTGTTTTGTAAGGCTGGTTTATGGATGATATTAGGAAATGGGATGATTAGAAGCAAAAGAATAACAGTTAGATGTAATGACACGTTGGGTAGTAGATTCAGAGACGGATTTAGGAGGACTGAAATTCACAGAGCATAAGAAATGTTATAACAGAGGACATGCAAGATATGACTTACTGGTTTTGGCGAAGATGCAAGTTGATATCCTCTACTGCAAGCACTTCTGGTTTCTTCACTCGTCTCTGCTTGGTTAAGTGAAGATCTGGACTCTGTTTTTCGCTCCCAAATGATCTCTATCGATTCAAAATCATTCGACCGATCTCCCAAAAATGAAATTCCGATCCGTTGTTTTGGTCCTGGGAGCCCATTTACGGTGGAGCCGATGGCGGTTACGTAACCGACGGCGGCGGTCGAGTAGAACCGACATCGATGAAGGAAAAAGTAGGCTATTTTTAGTAAAACAGCCCACCTTCCCTACTTTTCTCCCGAGAGATCCGTTGCGGGCTTGGTCAAGTGGCTAGAAGGTCGGTTTTGGGTGCGAGCAAGGAGGCATTAGTTATGGATGTGAGTCTAGACCAAGTCATGGGTCTTAATTAGGTTAGTTTAGGGTTAGGGCTAGGTCATGATGAGGTGGCAAAGTGAGGTGGCGGGTAAGGTGATGTGGATTTATCAATTACAAGGTAATTAATAAATAATTGTGTAAGGTTTAGGTGATAAGGTTAAGTTGCAAAATGGGATGCGGGTCATAAGGGGTCGTAAGACACGAATTTGGTGTCTACAAGTGCCTAAGAAACATGATGCATTAAGTAGGTGGACAACCAAATTACAAATCTCCCCTTATTTTCCCAACCAGAGAAAATAACTACCCTTGAGTGGTGAGTAGACAATGATCGGTCCTCTTCTCCATCTAAAATAACAATCGGAGGTTGTGGTTTTGGTTCACCTTTTATTTTCCCTGAAGATGACCCTAGTGCTAAAAATGGTTTGCAAAAAGGCACCTGCTCTACTAACTTCTTCTAAAAAAGTTGATTCTCCGATCCAACTCATTTATTTTGTTGGAAATAATAGGTACTATGTTAATGGAGTATTTATCATAAAAATATATGATTCCTTAGGAATCTCTTTTGATAAAAACACCTCATCACATAAAAAGGGACATTGAAAACTGGTCTTCCCAGAGACCTGAGGTCTTCTCTCAATCCAATATATTTTTAAATCTTTGGGATTTTTCAAGTGCTCCCATCTAAAAAGATGGAAATACATAACCTAGAAGGCTGCAAACACATGATTGATCCTGATTAGCCTTGTAAGAAGTGCTAACCAAATTTCCGGTATGTTAAGGGTCCTCTGGTGTCACCTACACATTCTATATCAAACAAATCCTTGACAAAAGCTTCATCATGACCGCTTAAATCAAAAATATGATTTAAGTCCTCTAAAGAAATCTCCTTCAGGCTGTGAGCTACAAGTACCTTCACCATTTTCTTTGAAATTTCTTATACTCAGAATAAGAAGGGAGATGCATGATGATAATGAAATTAAGCAAAGTTTTATAATGAAAAGGAGACATATGTGTTTGATTTGGTAAAATATTTCCCATGAAATGAAGGAGATTCTCTCCAGTTCACACAGATGGGAATTTAACACTTGAAAAGGTTAGGAATGAGCAGAGCTGGTCAATCAAGGTGATTCGATAGAAACTATGTGTGGAAATTAAACCAATGAGACATGAAACAGTATGTGGCACCCAAGGTAGATGAAAAGTGAGTATGGATATATGTCATATCAAAGTCATCCAGAAGTGTTCAGAGATTGTTGAAATTATTATCTAATCAATACCAAGTAAGAATGATTAAAGTAATCCACCAGAAGTGATGACCTGATATCCCAGGTGAGCACAAGTGAAGTTGATTGAAAAGACTTGTGATTTGTACATCTAGCAGTTTTAAAAGAAAAAAACTTTTTAAATGCCATGTTCTAGAACAAATTTTGAAAAAAGAAATATTCCTTGGGATATTCATACTTTTAGGGAATTTTTTTGTAAGGTTAACAAGTGAAGGGGGTGATATAAAAGGAAAAAGGATAGCCATGCAAAAGGGGGTTAAATTTTCTAATATTTATTCAAAGAAAAGAGAAGGAGAGAAAGCTAAGAAAATCCATTTTCCGAAGGAACTTATTTGAGAAACCAATTATTTCTTGTGTGTCTTTAAAATTGATCATGTCAAGATGGTTTCAAGTTTCCAACCATTGATACGCTTTGAGATTGTAAATAAAATTCTCTTGCTGATTAATTTGAAAAAACCTTGAGTAATTCATGTTAATCATGAACCCTTTTGTGTCTACTATCATTTTGAGATATCTTCAAATAGTTATCTATGTTCATATTACAATATTATATTAGGAATCCCTCTGAAATCACACAAGATCTCATCCTTGTGATAGTATTGTGGCATTTGTAATTACATTATGAAGAGATTTTTCATTTCATAATGTAATAAATGATTTAAATTCACTCTACTTTGATTCGATTGATACAGATTGTTTGTCAGTTTATGAGTGTATCATAAGTGTGATAGATTAGGGAATTTTGAGGTTTAATTAAGTCTTTAACATGATTTCTTATGTTAAATCCTTGAATAATGTGTGAAGTCGTGTGTCTTTGAGCTTTCATAGATGCACAATTTTCTAGTTGAAGGTTCATTCTGACTATTTGAAGCCATTTTTCATTTTTCTTTGTAGATTTTTCCAACATTTGTTAAAATTTCTCAAGAATTTGGTATAATCAACTTTATCCTGCTTAACTTCCCAACCACAAATTTCATATTCAGTGATAAATCATACATGAACCATCCCTACTTACACTGTATATCCACAAATGTTGAAGAAGATCATTAAATTTGTCCATCCTTTACCAAAATATGTAGATGCAATCAATTTTTATCATTGTCTTTAGTGACCTAGACCTCGTCTAGAAAAAATCTTCATTCTCTAAGGTGACAACTTGTGAGAGTTAGGTTATGTTGTATTGACCATGTTTTCTCAAGGTCTCCTTCAAAATATTGTAAAGGGAGAGTCAAATATTGTTAATCTGTTGATATTTTCCACTAACATAGGTCACAAAATGGGTCCTCTCACCCTAGTTGAAGGCACAACCTAAAGTAGTAAGGGTAGGTCAAACTCTTAGCACGATGTTACTTATTCCTTTCCAAACTAGAGTGATAAAGAGTCATCTAGAATCCATCCCCGGCTACAAAATGACTCCTATTATGATTTTTTTGTCTCTAAGCATCCTGATCAACTTGTGATGTTGCTCGGTTTCAAAGGAAGGATCAATTTGGGTACTAACAAAACTTAAATATTTAAAGTGGAATATGAACAGTCTTAAGTCATATTAAGGTATTAAAAATTCACTAGGAAGATGAAGAGTTGCCTTCACTTTTATAAATTTTAACAAGCTCCTCGTTTTTTTTTTTTTTCTTCTTCTAAAGTTTTCTTCTTAGATGTTGGATTTGTGTTTTGTGAATCCATGAGAGATATATCCTTGTGATGAGAACAAGAGATAGAAAGTTTCTTCCATTTCTCCTACTAAAAATGTCTTCTACTTCCCACACTATATATAAATTGTGCTTGAGCTTCAATAAAGGAAGAAGGAATTTTAGCCTCTTTGATTGAGAATTTTAATGGCACTTTGTGTTCATTAAGCTCTATTTAGTCTTGTTGTTTTGTAGATTTTTTTCTTTTGAAATTCAAGTGCATGTAATGAAACTTTTGGTTGGTGTGTGAAATTCTCTAATTTTCTACTTGCAAAATTAGTTTCTCCTTTCTAAATATTCTCACTCCCCTTTCCCACCTTCATAGAAAATTCCTCCCTTATAGATACCTGCAAGAATTTATCAGTAGAGTTAGTGGAGTGCCCTATTGAATCCCGACCGAAAGGAAACCAGGGATAAAAATCACATTTTACTCTATCATGCACGTATGGTAGCTGCACCAATTAAGTAGAGGGACTTAGACTCCCAGAGTGTTGGCAAGATAACCACCAATTTTTCCCCGATAAATTCTATTGCCGTGTAGTTTTTTCCACCCACCGTGGGGAAGATTTAGTAGAATATGCAGCCAAAATATGACTAGAAGGTCCCAAAATACAAAAACTGAAATATTGAAAAAAATTAAAAAAAGAGAGTTCATGAAAATCCATTGCTAAAAGACACACTGCTGATTTCTGCATGTGTCTTTTGACACTCCACATTGTCTTTTCATATTCCCATTACAAATTCTTTCAGGCTGAAATTTAAAAAGGATTTGTTGAAGCAAGATCTTAAATATAAGAAGAAGAAAAAGTGGCATACAAAGAATAAATACCTCAACCCATTGTTCCATGGGGAAGGAATACATGCCCGCTTTCTCTTGAAACCCCTCTTCACAATTTACCAAAGGGTTCCTACAAGAACTTTTGAAAGTTTAAAGGTGACAAAACACAACATCCTGAAGAAAACATCATTGGCTTCACGACATCATGTGGAATTCTTGGTGTCCAACATGACGACGTTGGTGTGCTAATATTCATGGATTTCCTCCAAGAAAAAGTATCGAATGGTTCTACCTCCCGCATGCCCTATCCATTACTAGTTAGAATGACATCAATACTATCTTCAAGGAAAGATTTAAATCAACTCAAGACTGCCAAGACCTCTTGGTGCAGTTGGCTCAAATGAAGAAACGAGAAAATGAAACCATGACAAACTTCGTGGCTCATTTTTAACTGTTACTTCATAGGATACCTAAAGAGGATTCACCATCTCAAAAAAATGTCAAGAGATTCTTCATCAATGCTCAATAATCAGAAGTAGGATTTTTTTGTGAAGATCCCAACCAAGGAACAATGTAGAAGCACAATGGATGGCCATTGAACTTGATGATGATATTATCCTCTCTAGAAAGATCAATAATCCATCAAAGGGAAAGAACCAACATCTTGGAGATGAGAGAAATAATCCATCGCATAAAAATTTGGAAAATGAGATAGCATTTCTCGAAGAGGGAATTATTGGAACGAGTTTCTTCCCAAAGAAGCAACAAAAATCAGATTGCAGGAGAACCCCAAAGGCTTGCCTCGAAGGCACCACCACAATAAAGTTGTAGGAGTAAGGAAAATAAAGAATATTTTGAGCAAGAAAGTGAAGGTGGTGGTTTCCTCGATAGTGATGGGTTTGAGAATGATACACAAATCAGATTTTGTGAGTATTCTAGAGATTATGAAGAAGACGAAGAAGATGCACCCATTTTCTCATGCGTGGTATTCACCCATTCTTAGTCCGAGAAAAGATAATCTCCCCACCGTTGAAAAGAAAATAAGGTTGACAATCCTCCTATGGTGAATCTAAGAAATAAAATAATCGTCAGAATCCCCACTTCCATCTTTCATGAACTCTACATTATTAGAGCCCGATCCCGTAGCAAGTAATAAGGCTCCCACAATCCCAAGTAATTCTTCCATGTATCTTCCAAGTTTAAATCTAAATCTTCTCTTGTAAAATATAGTAATTTGAAATATCCTAGTTTACCTTTTAAAATGCCCTCTATTCCCCAAAAATATACTCATGCTTCCAAACTCCGTCCTAAATCCAAAAGAAGTCCCTTCACCCCCTTGTCTACATCTTCTCCCTTTGACTTCATAGAATATGAAAGTAAAGCCAAAGTGTTGATTATCTTGAAACTGAATATTTGTGGACTCATCCTAAACAATTTGAGAGCTTCGTCAATATATCGAGTGGTAGTCTAACACCCAATGTTGTAGAGCTTCTAGTTCCAAAGGCATGTTACCAAACTCACCTAAACCTCCCTCATAGAACATGATTTATCCGATTGCATCAAATATTGATAAATTTTCACCTTTATATGTCTTCCTTCTTGTTGGAGAATAAGCACCGAACAATTACATAATAGATTCTCGTGCCTCGGACAACGTGATGCCTTTGAAGTTCGCCAAGGCTCTCAAACTTACCATGACTTCACCTAGTGGCTGTTTTTACTCTTTGGATTCAAAAGAGTTCTCACTTATAGGGATGGTCGAAGATGTGTTGATGCATAATCACAACACCCCTTAATACCTACAACTCAATGGGTTGAAACTTTTAGTGTGATTGCATAACATGGAGATTTTCCCAAAGTGTGGGACTTTACAATCAGGAAAGCTCTCTAGATGAAGGTTAGTTCTTATTCCTCTGTTCAGGTGCACACTTTCAAATTGTAGAGGATTTACTCTAAAACCTACTCTAACTTGCCAAGGAGACAGGGTTGAGAAATATGCATGAAATAAACCTAAACTAACAAGGGTGATGCACCAAAGGAATGATGAACACCTACTTTACAATTAAACACAAACCATTAAAACTGTAATACAACTACCATGCACAGATAACCAAACTACAATGAGAGATCAGATGAATGTAATGAACACTGAGAGGGTTGAAAATCATCCACATACATGTATTATTGCTCCAGAATTGATATAATACACTACAATGGCCAAGAGGCAAGATTAATAACTTGAATGGGAGGTTTGAAAACTCCACAAATTCACTTGTAGACAAGGGAAGAAGGGAGGGTGCAAAACAAAAATGTCCAACCTTTAGAAAAATACCCCTCCTTACAATATATATGAAGAATGGGAGAAGGAGATAGAAGAAATCCAAATTATTACTCCAACCACACAAGAAATGCATTGAATTTTCCTACAAAAATTGATGGGTTCCATGAAAAATCCCATGCATCCATGTATTGTTCCTTGTTGGGAAAGAAAGAAATCCCATACCTCATTAATGGTGGTAGGTGAGAAACCTGGGACACCCCAAAAATGGTGAATTGTATTTTTCATTTTTAAAAACTTAGTAATAGTTGAGTAGAAGATGTTGAGATATTTCAAAAAGTCCTCTCTTTCTTAAATCTGAGCTTCCAATCGAAAGATATGGCCATCTAAAGGTCGAGGTGCATTCTGTGAAAAAATGACCTGAGAGCTCCGAAATTCTGAAAAGAATGCAACCTCCGAAAACCCAAATTCGACTATCATACTTTTTCATTTTGGAGAAAGAAAACTTTTCATCTACCAAATTTACTTGAGAGTTCCAAAGTCCAAAACCCGAAAGTCTGAAATTTCAGACATTTCAGTGCCACTTTTCAATTTTTTTGCTTCAAGATTTCCAAAACTCTGAAACCTGAAAGTCCAAAATTTCAGAGTTTCAAATTTTGGGCTTTTCCTCGATTTTCTAACTTCACGCCTAGAGAACTTTGAAATCCTCAAACTTGAAAGTCCAAAATTTTAAAACTTTGACCCTTTTCTTGATTTTTTCTCCTCCTGAGCTCTAATCTTCTTCGACATTGCCATTGGCCATTGATTTTTGACCTTGCATTTCCATGATGATGTTGTTTGCAACCTGAATTTTGAAAATGAATGTGACTTGCACAACTGAGCCATCTTCCCATTGCTCCTATGTAAGGTCATGTTTGATCAGTTTTTCCCGAGGGAAAAATTAGATAACAAGATACACATGTGGCTCTCACTATATTTCTAGATAAGAAAGTGTTAGTGATGATTTTGGTAGTAGATGTCCTAGCTTAATTCAGAATATTGCTCAAGAGAAATTTCTACCGATACTTGGGAGGTAAAATTCAGATGAATTGGTCATCCGCAACCATACGAGTGAAGGGAGACATGGAGAAATTTCTTCCCGAGAATAAGATGAGGTATACCATATGAAAGTGTAGAATCCTGAAGCTAACATCTTGTATCAAGGGATTAGGAAGATGAATCACTTGGTGGCAACTAAGGAGGAAGAGGATATCCCCATCCTGACAGTCCCGTGACATGCCTTCACAGAGAGATTTTAATTTTGAAGAAAAATTGAGGAGATTCGTGTTATAAGAGGGCAGCCCCAAATTTCCGATGATGCAAACCATGAAGAAGAGGAAATGGTGCTTGGCAATTTTCAAGTAGAAAAATCAACATATGTGTGTATCTGTGATGAGGAGATATTCTCATTCCCATTTGAAGATGAATACTCCCTCGATCATGTCACCCAAGACGAGACTAATCCAGTTAGAAATGAGCCCTCAAATAGTGGGAAAGAACCAGTTGTGTAAGAAATGATAAGAGTCACGAAATAAATGGAAGACCCTGAGATGAGTCTTGAACTTTTAATATAAGCCATGAATTTTGAAGACAAGCATGAAGCTAACTTAGAAACCTCAACCAGTGTGAAGATGGGCTATGTTGAAATAAATCTAGATGAGAAATATGATGTCCCTCTCAATCCAATGGTTGGTGGATACAATGATGAAATTAAGGTATTTTCTTTCCCATTTGAAGAGGAAGAATATTTCCATGATGAAAAAATTAAAGTAAGAAGTTTTGAGGCCTTTGAAGATGAAGTTCCTCTAGAAAAAGGAATGATAAAATGTAGTGATTCCCAAAATGATGAGGTAACCCCTCTAGATAGTTTCCTTGAGCTGTAAAATAAATATTCTTCAAATCCATCCATATAATTAGGAGCTACAGGAAATGACAAAGCATAACTCTATGCAAGAAATCTTGGATGCAACAGAAGTTGCAGAAGACCCCGAGCTGATCCTTGATCTCTTCACTCATGCCATGGACATACAAGACAAGTATGAGGTCATGTCCAATCCTTCTGTCAGTACTCAAGCA